>CANSZD010000456.1:1372500-1375533 GCA_947648045.1 Beta corolliflora
ATGATGCATGGCTAGTGTTTGGTTTCTAGCATTTAGTGTACAATACAACTCGTGTACATCAAATCTTTGCCATATATACATCGTCGGTAACCTATAAGTACATCATATCTCTTATAAATATAGAAGTTGGGTTTTGGTCAATATCATACACAAACATGAAATGTTATTTATGCATATCTAATTTATTCTCGTGATTCTCTAAATTAAGTTGTTTATTATGTCTTTCAATAAATTATTGTGTTCCTTTTCCAGATTAATTTCAGGATTTCATGGAAACTCAACCTATGATTATGGAAGACCCTAATCAACATACTCCAACAACACAAGTAGCAGGTGAATTATTGGCTTTCTCCTATGTGAGAATAAAAATTTCAATCATGAATGTTTATCAAATTTCAAATCAAAGATTTTTCCAACTGAGTTTGATGGTAATAGTGTTCATATTTTCATGATGAATTAGTTGGTTAGATACTATTTCACTTGGTTAAAATTTTATTTTGCTATATTTTTGTGCATACATAATGCGTAAGATGAAACTACTGTTTGCATTTGAAGCAACTATATGCATTCTTGTCTAGTGTTTTGCATAAGTTAAGCTTAATTCATATATGATATATGCTTTCCTTTTCAGCTCCAACTGCTCCAGTACATAGTTCTTTCAATACCATTACATGGGTTACTCCTAGAACACGCCCTTTTGTTACCCCGGGAGGAACAAGGGAGTGGATGCCTTTGTGCTCTAATGAGTTAATACCTGTGTTAGGGATGAAGTTTGATACTTTGGAAGAAGGGATTAAATTCTATGATGCTTATGCTCTACATTGTGGCTTCAACACTCGAAAGTCGACGACTAACAAGAACAAAAGTGGTGTTGTTGCAATAAAATATTGCCTATGCAATAAGGCGGGTTTTAAAGAGAAGCGTAAGGCAAATAATGAGGATAAGCCTAAACAAAAGGAGGGTGAAAAAGCGGCTACTAGAAGGAGGTCGGGTGACGAGAGTGGGGTGTAAAGCTCGGTTAGTTCTGAAGATTCGCGAAGAAGGGGGATATTTTGTAAAAAACTTCTATGAAGGACACACCCACCCTCTTTACACACCGAGTTGTAGGAAATTCCAAAATCAAGGTAGGAAATGACAATTTTGCACAAGAAGTTCATAGTTGACAATTCAAAGTTGAATATTGGGCCAATAAAAAGTTTTAGGATCTTAAAAGAGAATGTTGGTGGATATGACAATATCGGAGCTTCAAAGCAAGATTTCAAGAACTTCTCAAGAGATCTAAAAGCATATATTGATGGCTCGATGCTCAAATGTTCAGGGACAACTTTAAAATGAAAAAGTTGTTTTGGGGTTGCCTTCTTTTATGACTTCGAGGTAGATGATGAGCAAAGGTCTTACTAAGGCTTTTGGGCGGATCCCATTTGTAGGAAAACTATGCTTTGTTCGGGGATATGGTCTCCTTTCGATACCACTTATGAGACTAATCGGTACAATATGGTCTTGGCCTTTTACCGGTGTCGATCACCATAAAAGATGTATCACATTTGGTGCCGGTTTTCTTGCCAAGGAGGACATAAGCTCCTTTGGTGGTTGTTTACCACTTTCTTGAAGGCAATGGGGAAATAATGAACCCACTTGTTTGATAACGGATCAAGATCCAGCGATGAAAGTTGCGCAAGAAGAAAGTTTTTAAAGAAACTAGAGCACCGGTTTTGCGTGGCATATTATGGAGAAGGTGCTCATTAAAATGGACAAAAATCTTTTGAGTGAGACGTACTTCCATGAAAAGTTACTATATGTGTGTGGGACCTAGGGTTGGAGCCTTTAGAATTTGAAGAAAAATGGAAAAACCTGACACTTGAAGTTTAAGTTGGAAACACATGGGTGGGCCGACTGGCTTGTATGAGATAAGACATCTATGGATCCCTGCTTATTTCGAGAGATTTATTCTTGGGTGGGATCATGAAGACAACTTCGAGGGTCGGGAAAGTGAAAATCACTTCTTCACCTCCTTTACTAATCCCCATGTTACTCTTGTAGAGGTTCTACATGCGCTTCGGAAACCGCAATGGATTCGCAGTAAGACACTCACAAGGGAGAATTTGACAATGACTCAAAGAACAAATTTCGTAATGCAAGACACCGTTGCTCATCGAGAAGCATGTCTGAGGTATTTACACACTCCATATTTTATCAAGTTCAAGAGGAGGTGTATAAGGGCTTGTTTTATTCTTGGGATTGTAGAGTTCGTAATAGAAATGACTTAGAAATGGCCAAGATTAATGAGGTGAATCGTAAAAGAACTTTTGATGTGGTGTTTAATAGCACCAATTATGAAACAAATTGTTCATGCAAGATGTTTCAGAGACACCCGCTTACCTCTGTGAGAGGCATCGGTTCTTGGGTATGGAAGGCAAAGAACCTAACGATGATTCCCGAGAAATATGTTCTTACCATATGGACTACAATGACAACAAAAAGCAATATTTAATCAGGAAGGACATTCTAGACCACTTCGCACAAGAATGGTGGACAAGAAGAAAGTTCAATGAGCATGTAAGTCGAAATCTACAATTGTGTAAGCGTGGTCGACGGCGGAATGAATTAAGAAGATCTTCTTGAACTTGTTAAAAAACTTGGCCTCTGATTGGACATGGAAGCCAAAAAGAGTGGCAAACAACACTCGTAGCAAAACACAAGACATTGAGCTCCTAATTGGATCGGTGGCTCCTAGTGAAACAACCATCAAACCCCTAAGATATCAAGTAACAAGGGTAGTGGCACTAGAAGTGGAAAAAGGATAAAGGGAGAGAGGGAGAAGGCAATTGAGCAACATCAAAAGAAAAGAGGCTATGCAACGCATGTGGAGAGCTTCGATACCGTCACCTTGAAAATTGCCCATCCAAGTTACCTTCATGATCTAAGGGTAACTAGAAACTCATTTCTATTGCTCGACATCTGTTTACCCGTTCTTAAATGTTACTTTTTTTTGTGTTTTTATACTCGTTGTCTTTGATATTTACTTTGTCGAAT
>CANSZD010000457.1:0-382500 GCA_947648045.1 Beta corolliflora
ATGTTTATACTTCTAATCTATCAAAATATCATCAATAGTTCAATTAATAAGATATCTAGAGCGCGGAGTTAATCCTACGGTCGGGTCTTAAACGCTCTCAAATCAACGTATCCTTTGTACTCGCTCAATATACCGTATTTGCTAATTGTAGGTAAGCCTCTAAAGAGTACTATCTCTCGATCTATGACTCGATATTAGCAATATTTAATCAGACAATTGATCATATTGCAAGATTAACAATAAAAACACTAATCAATTAGAGAAATCAATAACTAATCAAACCATGAATAAATATCAATCAATAATCATATTATATAAACATGGATTCCCAAACCCTAGAAAATAAGACTACTCAATCATGAAACAAAGAATAAAAACTACATCTACCAAGGAGAACATAATTAAAGAAATCAAGGAATGAAACTAATGAAACTCATGAATTAATTAAGAAGAATAAAAACTAGGGTTTACAACTAAAACTAGAAAGAAAGAGAAGAAGACTAAACCTAAAACCGCAGAAAATAAGATGGTCTAATCGAAAATACTAAAAGCCTATTTATAGTTTTTACAAAACCGGCTAAATAAGGCAAAAATTAACCTTCCCGAAAAACCGCCGGCCTGGCGTAACGGTGATATGAAATTACGCCAAAAGGGAGATGCCGCCCGTCAACCAGGGCACGCCCGGCTCCGGCGCGTAGCGGTTTTGGCTCCTTTCTTACCGGTTGAGCCAGGCTAACATGCCTTGGACTCCGATGAAGATTTCTTCTCGCCCTGGGCCGCAAGGCTGGAAACTGCAATTTTGCGTCAACTTACGAAGGCTGTATCTCTCAAACCAGAAGTCCGTTTGGGGTATGTGACCTATAATTGAAAAGCCCTTGAAGTCTAGTTTCCAACCCAATTGGAATTTCTTGATTATAAATTTTCTATCAAAAGTTATGATCAAAATAGTGAACAGGTGTCAGTTTTGGCACTTCTTTCACTAACTCTTTGCTTCATTCTAACTTGAAATTGTCCCAAACGGATGCATTGTGATCCTTGTGCAAGCTATCTTCATCCTCAATGATTAATAGGCTTGATCTTGGATAATCATAATCAATTTGCATCAAAATAACCTGAAAATCATCGAAACACGCAAACGGGGAGTAGTAGAGCACAACTTACGTAATTCATGCCATTATGCACCTAAATGCTCTAAAAGGAGTTCTAAATGCAATCAAAATGTATCTAAAAACTATATATAAATGTGACATATCAAACTCGAGAGTCAGGCTCATGGCCATGACATCATTGATCCTGAACTGAGGGACAAGCTCCTTAAAAAGGTAACATTGGGTGATCTCCCAAAATTCAAGGGGGTGGAAGACCCAGAAGATCATCTGAGAGCTTTCTCCATCTCTATGGCTATCAAGGGTATGAGCAAGGACCTATTTGCTTATGTATTTCCCTTGACTTTGGATGCACATCCATCCAAGTGGTTCGGATCATCGAATAAGACCCAAGCTGAACGACCGGGACTATATCGGGGAAGAGTTCCATAAACAATACGTATACAATACCTCGCCTTCCCATTGGCCTTCGTGAGTTGGAGTTAACTAAACAGAACTCCAACGAAGATTTCGTCACCTTCCTTAACCGATGGAGGGAAAAAGCTGCACAAATGACTAACCTGCAGCCCAAGTATGGGGATCGTATTAAATTCCAACCCATAGAGTCCTTCACGAAGCTCTATAAGGTAGGCCTGCTGATTGAGGAAGAGGTACAAGCCAACAAGAACAAGGGTTCCAACAACAACAACTCTTTCAAGAAGAGTAATACCAACCCTTCTAGTTCTAAAAGCAACGACGTCAATGCCCAATACTGAAAAGAGAGGTTACCGAGGCCCTCAAAGAACATTCACTCCATTAGGCATGACTCTAGAAGAAGCCTTCACTAGGCTTCATGCAAAAGGGAGCACTTCAGCCTCTTGGCCCTACTCAGCTCCCTGGCTCCCGAGAAAAGATCCAATAAATGGAATCCTAATGCCTACTGCAAGTATCATCAAGGAAATGGGCATATGACATCACACTGTTGGACTGTGAAGCACGCCCTACAGGACATGGTTGAAGAAGGTAGACTACCAATTCCGCCGCAAAGAAAAGTCGACAACAACGGTAACCCCCTTGGGCGGCTTCTGAATAATGCCGAGGCTTAGTCATTTAGTGTTAGTTTTCTAGGTTGAGTCGGAGAGTCCCTCCCCTAACTAATGCATTTCCTTTCTCGTCGAGTCTATGTCCTTTAGGACTATAATGTTTATCAGCCTTGTTTCATTCATTCTTTTCTTTAATTAATAAGATAATTGCATTTTCGTTTTCATTTTCATTGGTCTTCCATCATTTTATTTATGCTTCTAATTCAATGATGAAGCTTAAATCACCTAATGAACTTGACTAATAATAATAATAAAAAGAGATCTGAAATAAAAAATAAAGAAAAAAAATGGACATACTTTGTAAGGAGTTATTCCCTTCTTCCCTCCATTATCCATAAACCATTATCCCCATTAGCCAAACAATCCCTTCAAAATCAAAACTCCACAAAATATCATTCAAGTCTTCCAATACCCTAAACCAATAACTCGCGTGCAAGCCTTACTACATAAAAATAAATCAATGTCAGGCAAAAATAAAAAAAGTGAAAAAGATCAAAGTGCAAAAAAATAATAAGAATAAAATAAAAGAAAACGCACAGTACAAAGAGAAACAAAAGATTCAAAAAGAAAAGGCCAAAGGCAAATAAATAAAAAGTCAAAGTAGGGGGCTTGCACACAAGTTCTACCCCTCATTCAAATCCTTCAACCCATCAAAACGATAACCCATATAATACAAATTCATGGTCCTTGCCTTATCCCAATTAACTAAACCTTCATCTAAACCTCGAGCCTTAAACCTTTCAACCTTTCATCAACCATAACTTGTTTTTCAAGGTATTTCCAAGCCCGCCAGGTTGAAAACCCGAAAGGCGGCCTAGGCAAAAGTTAGGGCATAAAAAAAATATAACAAAACAGATCAATCAGATCCAGAACTACGAATGGTCTGATTCCGCAAGGATACGTAGGAATCCTCATCTCGAGTTCCGACCGCTTCAATAAAATAAATTAGTCAAGGTCTAATGATTGGACTTTCTAGAATTTAGGAGCATATTCTTTCTAGATCCCAACATAGACTCGAGTCTGAACCTAGCCTCGTTAAAGCCTTTCCCACCTATATCTATTTGAGTCACAAATTTAAACTTTTTATTTTTCAATCCAAACTCTCCTTTTCCCTAAAGGACTCTCTGACAATTCAATGGTCTCTGGCGATATCTGACTTTGCCTAAATCAACTTCCCAAAGAAGAATCCCCAGTGAAAACTCTCAACGCTCAAGACAAGATCAACTACATTTCAATCAAGGCTCATAGTGCCTAATTCAAGCCAAGCTCACCCAAAATGGAGGCTTCCTATATGTGGTGGTTCCTCCAATTCAAATCAAACTCCCAAAGAGTTGTAATCTGCGGACCTCGTTTACGGACCCCGATTATTTACAAAAAAAAGTGTTCGAAAACTATTCTATCTATTTCTGATCATTCTATCTTTCTACATATCCAGCTCATTCTAGCCTTGCAAAATCCTGACCTTGCATTGCATTGCATACATCTTAGTCTTGCATAACCCTGACCTTGCATGACGTGTCATCTCTTAGCTTTGCATAACCTTAATCCTTGCATAGCGTCTCATGCATCCTTAGAGAGTCTAAGTTTGCATTATAGCATCATTATGTGCTTTGTCGAGTTGTTTGCACCTATCTCGCTAACATCTTCTCTCGCAGTAATCGGATTGCTTGTAGTTATTGTCCCGCATGCTAACTTTGTTTTGCGTAGACCGGCGTATATAGATCGGTTCTAAACCTGCAGCGTTTAGAATCGTTCTCCGTCCCGACATCGTATACTTTGACTTTCGGTTTCTCGAACCTCAGTCAAAGTGGGGGCTTCTGTAGACACATAATCGTGTCTCCCCATTTAACGACCCGATGATGAAACATACCGTGGTCTTAAATGGTCCGGCCCAAGGGCAGCGCAGTCTGAAAAGCCATTCAAAAAACTATTTTGAAAAGTGTTAAAGTCCTATTTTAAAGCCCAATTAATTATTCATGATAATTAATTGTATTTTGAGCCCAATCTTTTGAAAAGCCCAATTAATTGTTTAATAATAATTGATTGTTATATTTTAATAAATAAATATTTTCAAAGAAATTTTTTATAGTTAAAATCAGATTTTATCCCGTAAAATCAGATTTCCGGAATTAAAGGATAAAAGAAAATCTTTAACACGTGTTTTCTACAAAAGTTGGCAATGGCGTGTCAAAAGCCAAGCTGGTGCGCCTGGCGCAGCTTTTCCTGACACATGGCACTAATAACATGTCACTAAAAATTAGTCTTTCATGTGTTTCCTGAACCAACCTAGACTAATTTATTTTTAGGCGAAATCAAATTGTAGTCGTGTTTTTTTATTTCGCCTACGTAGGATGAGCGCGTATTTGATTTGACTACCACATTGTAAAGGTTTTGTATAGAAAATGTTTTGAAGTCACCAACAAGTCTTTAAAGCAAGGAAGACTCATAAACCTAATTGGATATGGGAAATCGTAGGGATAAATTAGAGACTTATCCAATGTAGATTTCCCCGTCTATACTCCATAGATGGTCAAAATGAACCAAAGATTGAGTTCGGGGGTGAGGGTACAAACACGGTCCGAAACCATGTCTCCCATTGCTGGCCTCTACTTAATATCGATTCATGTTAATGTTTATGCAATAGAATAACCATATAATATTTTAAGCACCCTAAAAATAAATTAGTCTAGTTTGGTTCAGGAAACACATAAAAGACTAATTTTTAGTGACATGTTATTATGCAATTAATATTACAGGGAACCTAACAGGTTGTCCAAATTAATCTGATTAATGTTAGAACATTTATTTAGGTCTTTGATTAGCAAAAATAACATGTGAGTGATAAAAGTCATGCACAGAACAATCATATAATATTCATACAATAATCAGGCAGGCATATAAATAATGTATCTAATTAAATAAAAAGAAGGAAGGATTAGAATATACATTAGAGCGATTTTATATTAAAGATCTACATCAGGAAAGAAAACAGTTAGTAACTTCAATATAAAAATAAATAATTTATTCAAGGACCATCAGGATTATACCGTGGCTTGGGTCTGCGAGATTGATAACCTTCAGGACGAGCAATCGTGTTGCCTGAAAATCTGAATGTATGTAGATTGAATGTGTTTGTGTTTGAAAGTATGAGTTTTGTACGGAAGTTTTGTAGTTCGTAGAGAGGTTAATAAGGTTTTCGTCATATAAAAGTCGAGAGTTGTGTGTAAAATCCGTTCTTAAATCTGTACGGAAATCAGGCCTATTCATAGGAAAAAGGAGCTGCGCTTCATGCGCTAGCTGCACCTGGCGCAGGCTAACGTGTCACTAGCATAAAGCGGCATGCCCAGTAGAAAGCGTACACGTGGTACGCGCTTTGAAAAAAATAAGAAAGAAAACTGCGCTTCACGCAGAGCTGCGCGCCAGGAGCACGGCTCAGTGTGTGGCACAGTGCGATGTGTCAGGAAAAGCTGCGCCAGGCGCAAGGCTGTACGCCAGGCGCACTAGCTTGGCTTTTAACACGCCTTTGCCTGCGTTTTTAGAAAACGCATGTTAAAGATTTTCTTTTATCCTTTAATTCTGTAAATCTGATTTTTCGGGATAAAATTTGATTTTAACTATAAAAAATATCTTCGAAAATATTTATTTATTAAAATAAAATAATTAATTATTATTAAACAATTAATTGGACTTTTCAAAGGATTGGACTCAAAATACAATTAATTATCATGAATAATTAATTGGGCTATAAAATAGGACTTTAACACTTTTCAAAATAGTTTTTGAATGGCTTTTCAGACTGCTCTACCCTTGGGTCGGACCATTTAAGACCGTGGTATATTTCATCTTCGGATCCTTAAATGGGTAGACACGATTATGTGTGTAACACCCCGACAATTCTCTATTTTCAAAAATACCTTTTTAATATAAAACATAGAGAATTATCAAAGTATTATCGCCCGTGTGAAAACGTATCGGCTTATTCAGAATTTTGCTACGGAAAACATAATAAATAAACTTTAGAAATAAACTTAGTCCACCACAAAGTCAACTCTAAAAGTCAAATCAACAAAAGTCAAAGTCAACCTCAAAAGTCAAAGTCAACGACAATAGTCAAAGTCAACTACGAAAAGTGTAAAGTCAAAATATGATAAATAATCTATACAAGCTCTCCAATCCCGAACCCATGATGCATCATCTTCAAACCTGTAAACGACGATGTATTATTGATCCCTATAGACTGCTCACCAAAAGGGTCATCACATGATCAATAAGGCATAGCCATGATCAACACATACACACAAAGCACGTAATCAGCAAAGCTGAGTACTACATAATAAATAAATAAACAATCCTAACTTGATACTAAGAAATAATAAGCGGGAAATAAATAATCATACAACAACATAGCAGACTACTTTTACTGAACTAAACTCCACAACCAATTAGTTAATTAACTTAGATGGAATAGTCAATGGAACGAGTTGTCTAACCAAAACCAGTCTTCAATTTAGAAGACGAAATACGGGCGCGACTCCGTATTCCCATGACCTACAATATCGAGGAACCTTTTAAATAAAAATACACTAGTGGAAAAAAATGCAAGGACTGCGTTTTTTGAAAAACGCAGCCCTTCGTGTATGAAGGGCTGCGGTTTTCAAGTAAAGCGCAGCCCTTTTAGTGAAGGGTTGCGGTTAGCCAAAAACCGCAGCCCTTTATCATTTATTCGCGGGCTTTTTTATTTTAATGTGGGCTTTTAAGTTCAATACTCAGCGCTGCTAGGGTTTGGCTTTTAAGTTCAATACTCACGAACTCCTCTCTCTCCCTCATTCTCTCTCCTCTCTCTCTCTTCCATTTTCATCTTCCATTTCTCTCTCTCACTCACCGTCCTCCTCCTCCTCCCTCTACTGCCGTTTTTTTTGCTGTCGAACTCCGACGACTTTGTCGTGCTCCTGCTACCACCGGTGCTACTGTTGGTTGTTCTTAGTCCCGTTTTCTTTCTCCTCTGCTTCGTGGATGCTACTGCCACGAGTTTCTGTTGGTGTTGCTGCTGCTTCGATGGGGCTTCCTCGCTGTCGGTCGAACTCTTCCGCTCATCTCTTCCTTGTCGTCGAACTCCGCTCAGCTCTTCCTCGTCGTCGAACTCCTTTTAAGCAACGACATCAACAAGTGATAATTTTTCGTTTTTCAGATCTATAATTTCTTGATCTTTGTTTTGATTAATGTTCATGTAATTTCAGATCTATAATTTCTTCTCTTTTGTATTTTCGTTCGCTTTTTTTCATTTTCGTTCGTTTTTTTCATTTTCGTTCGTTTTTTTTCATTTTCGTTCGTTTTTTTTCATTTTCGATCGTTTTTTTACTGTAAATTTCGACTGTTCTTGTTGATATATAATTTCGTTTTTTTATTTTCGTTCTTTCTTGTTGATATATAATTTCGACTGTTATTGTTGTTCGTTTTTTTAATAGTTAGTGCCGTAAATTGTTCTTATTTTTTTTACTGTAAATTGTAATTTGATGTTCTTGTTGATTGTTAATAAATAATTTCGTTTCGTTTTGTTTGTTTTTTTTTATTTCGGCTGTTTTATGTTGTTGATTCGTTTTTTTATTTTCCCTGTTGTAAATTTCTTGATATATTTAGGAGTAAAAAAATACCAGAAAATTTTTTGTTTTTATTTTTTTTGGGTCAAAAGGGTTGCGATTATGGTCAAAACCGCAACCCTTTGTACAAGAAGGGCTGCGGTTCAGGCCCAAAAACGCATCCCTTCGTTGTGAAGGGCTGCGGTTTAAAAACGCAGCCCTTCACTTTTAGTGAAGGGCTGCTACGGCAAGGGCTGCTGGCCAAAAACGCAGCCCTTAGGGCTGTTTTGACCGCAGCCCTTGCGTTTCTCTCCACCAGTGATAGGACACGGTGATCAATCCAGTCCCAAGAAAAGCCATGGGCTACCACCATGTACTCCAACTCACACTAGTCCAACGCTTCAGACGTGCACAAGTCTAAAGCTATTGCTATCCACGTTTCACTTTACATGATTAATAATGTATTCACTTGTTATGACTCACAAATAGAACAAATAATATAATCATCAAACAATCATAAACTTCCGTTTTTATCTTAGGATTAAGTAAGGTGATCAACAACAACTTAACAACCCAAGATTAATTCCAACCTTTAATCCAAGACCCTCCTTTATTTGTTGAACCAAGTCAACAACCAACCAACCTTTCATAGGTATAATAATCAACTTACCAAATAAGGCCCTCGGTCCTCATAAAGTAATTAGATAAATCAAAAGGGAACAACATGATTCAATCATGATCCAAACCAACATAAATATTAATCCCTCGTGTGAATTAATAAAATAAAGTTTCCAAATCTCATATGCTTGCATCAATCTTCTATACAAGCATAATAACAATATCATAACCAACATGCTTCACACAACGGCATAAAACATGCAAATCCAACTTAATTGAAATTACATATGAACTAAAAATAGTTCCCTATACATGATACTACTCAATTCTCATCCTTAGGACATGATACTACTCAATTCTCATCCTTAGGACATGATACTAGTCCAATCAACACATAGGTATGTACGTACCTTGTGTAGACAAATCGAGCGGCCACTTTTACAACCTTTAAAGTCGCCTAAAGCGAATTCTCCGCCTAAAACAACCAATATAAATCCAACATCAATCCCTTATGAATTTACAGCAATAACAAATTACTTTAAACCCCTTCTAAAAGTGTTTAAAAACCTTTTTCCATCATTAAAACTTAATTAGTAAAACCCCCTAGTATAGTACTACTACACTAGTTGATTAAAACCCTTAAAACTCATGTTTAAATCATAAATACTCCATCAACAACACTCTTTTCAAATTTCCAGCAACATATTATATAGTAAAACTCTTTTTAAACATACTCAAACATGCTTAAAGTCATGAGAATACCCAATTTCACAAACTACAACATGCTACTATGTTTTTCCAACTTCCAAAACCCTAAAAGTCAATGCTTTACTACTCAAAACCCTATTTTAAATGAAATAAGTAAATCTAAAATTTTATTTCTTCATTACACACATCATATAATTTTAGATTCACCATTAAATCATCAAACTACAACTTTTAAACATAACATATTAAAACAAACCCTTAAAAATATAAACTTTGCATTAAATAAAAACTTAAGGAGGAAGAAATAACAACCAAACAAAGGAGGAGAAAGAAGGACGGCTGCCGAGAGGTGGGAGGTGGCACGGCGGTGGCGATCCGAGAGAGGGAGAAAACCGGGTGGAGGAAGAAGAAAAAGAGGAGAGAGGGCCGAAATTTTGGGGAGGAAAAGAGAGAAAATAAAATGTGTTTAATGTGTGGGAACTTGGGGTTTTTAGAGTTTATATAGGTTCCCCTTTTGGGCTTAGGAAAAGATGATTAGGCCAAAGGTATTATTTAATGATTGATGAATTGAGTGTTTGGGTTCCTCATGCCCAATTAAAAATCCCTTTCACAACCCAAAAAGTATTTTAAGCTTTTCAAACATTTTTTTCAAAGCATGACTAGACAAAATGTTTGACTTCTTTAAATCATTAAAATAATTCTTTTGACTTTCAAATAGTCAACCTTTGAAGAAATAAATCGTTTAAATACCATAATATTCTAAAATATATATAAATATACATTAAAATATATTTATAAAATTCATAAATTTACGGGGGATTACAATGTGTCTACATTAGACTTTGAAGTAATTGACCTGCCTACTGGAGAAGTCATAAGGTGTACCAAGTTGTATAGAGACTTGCCTCTGAAGATATACTGTGTTTTTCCTTCTAATCTGATAGAGTTCAATCTGGGAGACCTAGACGTTATTCTTGGGATGAATTGGTTAGGTTTCTATAAGGCCAAAATAGATTGTGAAGCTCAGAAGGTTGTGTTGAGAAGCCCTTTGGGGAATTTAACTTCATATCGACGTTTTGGGAAGCCTAAGAATTTTGGGGTCATTTCCGCAATGCAAGTGAGGAAGTTGGTAAAGAAGGGATGTGAGTTGTTTTTCTGTAGTGTGCGAGATGTGAGTAAAGAGGTTGAATTGAAGATGGAGGACGTACCAATTGTGAATGAGTTTATGGATGTATTTCCAAGCGAGATTTCTAGTATACCGCCTAAGAGAGCCATTGAGTTCACCATAAACTTAGTTCCTGGTACTGCACCTATTTCTAAGGTACCATATAGAATGACACCTCCTAAGATGAGCGAGTTGAACACGCAGCTGCAAGAGCTATTGGATAAGGGTTATATTAGGCCTAGTGCGTCACCTTTGGGAGCTCCTGTGTTGTTTAGAAGAAAGATGAAAGTATGAGGTTGTGCATCGACTATAGGGAGTTGAACAATGTGACCATTAAGAACAAGTATCATTTGCCTAGGATAGATGACCTATTCTATCAGTTGAATGGAGCGAGTATGTTTTCAAGGATTGATTTGCATTCGGGGTATCGCCAGTTGAAGGTAGCTGATAAGGATATACCTAAGACTGCGTTTAGGACACGTTATGGTCATTATAAGTTTACTGTGATGCCGTTTGGACTAACCAATGCTCCGGCCATATTTATGGACTTGATGAATAGGATATTCCATGAGTTCTTGGATAAGTTCGTTGTGGTGTTCATTGATGATATTTTGATCTATTCAAAGAGTGAAGAAGAGCATAATGAGCATTTCGGGATAGTGTTGGAGACGCTTAGGAAGAACCGATTGTATGCCAAGTTCTCTAAGTGTGAGTTTCGATTGGAGAAAGTAGCCTTTTTGGGCCATTATGTGTCTAAAGAAAGAGTTTATGTGGATCCTGCAAAGATTCAAGCTGTTAGTGAGTGGCCTACACCGAAGAATGTGTCGGATGTTAGGAGTTTTCTGTGATTAGCTGGCTATTATAGGAGATTTGTGAGATATTTCTCGAAGATAGCAAGGCCAATGACCAATTTGATGAAGAAAGAGTCAAAATTTGAGTGGAGTGAGAAGTGCGATAAAGCTTTTCAGACTTTGAAGGAGCATCTGACCTCTGCACCTGTTTTAACCCTGCCTGACGGAAACGAAGGATTTGAGGTGTATAGTGATGCTTCGAAGAATGGTTTGGGGTGTGTCCTGCAACATAATGGGAAGGTGATCGTGTATACATCGCGTTAATTGAAACCGTATGAGTCTAATGATCCTACCCATGACCTAGAGTTAGATGCTATTGTGTTTGCCTTGTAAATTTGGAGACATTACCTATATGGGGCGACTTGCAAGATCTTTACTGATCATAAGAGCCTGAAGTACATTTTCACCCAGAAGGATCTCAATACGAGGCAGAGAAGATGGTTAGAATTGATCAAAGACTATGACCTAGATATTCAGTATCATGAAGGGAAGGCGAATGTAGTTGTCGATGCCTTGAGTAGGAAGTCGACCCATAGCATGAATGCATTGGTAGTTCCTGAGGAATTGTGCCGAGATATGCAAAGGCTTAGCCTAGAAATTCTAAATCCTGGGGAGATCGAGGCAAGATTGAGTGCTTTGTCATTGGGGTTGTCAGTTTTCGATGAGATCAAAGAGGGTCAAGTTGGAGACGAGCACCTAGATAAGATTAAGGAGAAGATGAAGTAAGGCAAAGAAACCGACTTTAAGATTCATGATGATGGAAGCTTGAGGTTCAAGGGAAGGTGGTGCGTACCACAAAAGTGTGAAGAGCTTAAGAGAAGGCTTATGGATGAGGGGCATAACACTCCATATTCTGTGGTAATAAGTTGTATAAGGATCTTAGGAGATTTATTGGTGGCCGAATATGAAGCATGAAGTCACTGAGTTCGTGTCAAAGTGTGTCGACTCGTCGAAAGTAAAGATCGACCATAAGAGACCAATGGGGAAGTTCAATCCTTAGAGGTTCCTGGATGGAAGTGGGATTCTATATCCATGGATTTTGTGACTGCTTTGCCGAAGACGAGAAATGGCAATGATACTATTTGGGTTATCGTGGACCGCCTGACGAAGACTGTCGTGTTCGTTCCGATCAAAGAGACATGGAAGAAGAAGCAACTTGCGAAGACGTACATCAAGCATGTGGTGAGACTGCATGGAGTCCCGACGGACATTATTTCAGATCGGGATTCAAGATTGCTCTCGAAATTTTGGCAAAAGGTCTAGTTGAATCTTGGAACAACGTTGAAGATGAGTCGTTGCTTTTCATCCTGATCTGATGGTCAGACTGAAAGGACCAATCAGACTATGGAAGATATGTTAAGAGCGTGCGCAATTGATTTCCAAGGTAGTTGGGAAGATCACTTGGACTTGATAGAGTTTTCGTATAACAATAGTTACCATGCGAGTATCAAGATGGCTCCTTTTGAGGCGTTGTATGGAAGAAAGTGTAGAAGTCCCATTTGCTGGAATGATTTTAGTGAGAATATAGTATTGGGGATGAAATTTATTGAGGAGACTGTTAAGAATGTGAAGTTGATCCAGGCTAGAATTCAAGCTGTTCAAGATAGGCATAAGAGTTATGTTGATTTGAAGCGAAGAGAAGATGAATTCGCTGTTGGTGATAAGGTGTTTTTGAAAGTGTCACCGACCAAAGGAGTGATGAGATTTGGTAAGAAGGGCAAATTAAGTGCTAAGTATGTTGGCCCATATGAGATTTTGCAAAGAATTGGGATGGTAGCTTATAAGTTGGCTTTGCCAATGGAATTTGAGAAGATGCATGATGTGTTTCACATTTCCCAACTCAAGAGATATATCCCTGATGAGAATCATGGTTTGGAGCCCGAAATAATTCAAATTGATAGTAGCCTCACGTATGAGAAAAGGCTGTGAAAATCTTGGATAAAAAAGTGCGTAGTACACGCAATAAGTAACGTGAGAAGCCGAATATGAAATAAAGCAGAAGTATCCTGAGTTATTCATTGAGGTGAGATACGAGGGCGTAACTCGTTTTCTTTAAGGGGGGTAAAATGCGATAGAATTTCGCGCTTTTTGCCTTATTTTATGGTATTTTTATGCTTATTTTGGCGATTTGCACATGTTGATGCAAAATAAATTGGTTCTCTGCATGGGAAATGTGTTCATGAGTAACACAAGTGGTTTAAAGTTGGTAAAAGTGTGCACACGTTGTAAACAAGTATTTCCAAATGGAAGTTTGAGTCAAAATTTTGAAATTGTGAGGGTTTTCGTGCCAAGTTTCGGGACGAAACTTCTTTTAAGAGGGGTAGACTGTAATCCCCCGTAATTTTATGAATTTTATAAATATTGTTTAATGTATATTTATATATATTTTAGTATTTAAATAATTAATTTCTTAAGTTGTTGACTATTTTAAAGTCAAAGGGATTATTTAATATTTTTAAATAATCAAATATTTTAGTTAGTCATACCTTGAAAGTTATTTTATATTTAATTAGTGGAGTAGGAGTATAAAAGATTTTAAATTGGGTTAGAGGAGCCCAAACTTTTAATTATAATGTTTTCATGAGCATCTTCATTAAACTAATCCATCAAGCCCAACTCATTCTTTTAGACCCTAATGGGAATCTATAGATATCCCTCCATCTCACAAATTTTGCCACTTAAATAAAGCCCTAAATTTCTCCCTTTTTCTCCCTCTATCACGCCACTCTCTCTCTTCTCTTCCCCTCTTTCTCTCGGTTTCTCTCTCTCTCTCGGGTCGGCAGCCACCACCGGCCACCAGACCACCACCGGCAGCAGCAAGCCGCCGTCGGCAGCAACCCAGCACCGGCGCCCCTTCCCTCCTCCTCGGCGCCGTGTCCTCCTCCCTCTCTCTTTGGTTTTTCTCTTCCTCCACTATTTTATTTAATGTTAAGTTTATGTTTTAAGGATTGATTTAATGTTTTCATGACTAAAGTTTGTAGTTTTGATGATTTAAATATAAATTTCAGATTATATGATTTGTATAGTAAAGTAATTAAATTTCAGATTTATTAATTATGTTTAAGTTAGGGTTTTAAGCATCAAAGCGTGGATTTTTAGGGTTTTATGAATTGAAAATTGTAGTACTATATTATAGTTTATGAAAATTGAGTACTCTGATGTTTATGATTATGTTTAAGTATGTTTTAAAGGGTTTTAAACATATTATAAGTTGCTGGAATTTTTATTAGTATGCTTATGATGGAGTTTTAAATGTCAAAGTATGAATTTTTGAGGGTTTTTAATGACTAGTATTTTTTTTAAAAGGTTTTAATGACTAGTATGGTAGTACTAAACTAGGAGACATTAATAGTTGAAGTTTTGATGATTAAAAAGGATTTTAAACACTTTTAAAGAGAGTTTAAAATATTTAAAAGTTGCTGGAATTTTATTTGAGTATTGATTAGTGGTTGTATTGGTATTTGTTAGGCGGAAAATTCTCTTTAGGCGATTTCTAAGGTTGATAAAGTGGCCACTCATATTGTCTACACAAGGTACGTACATACATATGTGTTAGTAAACTAGTATCATGTCCTAAGATTAGGATTGATGTAATATCATGTATAGGGAACTATTTATAGTTCATATGTGATTTATATTCAAGTGGAATTACATGTTTTATGCCGTTGTGTGAAGCATGTTGCCTATGTTGTTTGTATTATGTTTGTATGGATGATTGATGCAAGCATGTGGGATTGTGAACTCTATTTTATTAATTCACATGAGGGATTAATAATTATACTGTTATTGGATCATGAATTGGATAATGTTGTTCCCTTTGGATTATTTTATTTACTTTATGAGGACCGTGGGCCTTATTTGGTAAGTTGGTTATTCACCTATGGAAAGGTGGGTTGATTGTTGACTTAGATCAACAAATAAATAATGGTTAGTTATTAAAGTAATAATGGATTATTCTTGGATTGTTAAGTTGTTGATCATCTTATATAATATTAAGATAAAAATGGAAGTTTCATGCATCCTTGACGATTATATTATTTGTCTTTCTTTGTGAGTCATAACAAGTAAATAGTTTATTAATCACTTAAAGTGGAAAGTGAATAGCAATAAGTTTTAGAATTGTGCACGTCTGAAGTGTTGGACTAATATGAGTTGGAGTACATGGTGGTAGCCCATGGCTTTTCTTGGAACCGGATTGATCACCTTGTTCTATTTTATTTAATTAGTACCTCGATATCGTTGGTCATGGGAGTACGGAGTCGCGCCCGTACTTCGTCTTCTAAATTGAAGACTAGTTTGGTTTTGACAACTTTTTCCATTGCTTGTTCAATCTAAATTATAATTAACCTATTGGTTGTGGAGTCAAGTTCAGTATAGTCAGTCTGTTATGTTATTATATTATTATTCATCTTTGCTTTAATGTTCATTAGTATCATGTTAGGTTTAATATTTTATTTATTTTGTAGTACTCAGCTTTGCTGATTACGTGCTTTTGTGCATGTCGATCATGGTTGTGCCTTATTGATCCTATGATGATCCATTTGGTGAGCAGTCTCTCAGGATCAATAAAGCATTGACCATTCCAGGTCTGAAGATGATGCATCATGGGTTCGGGATTCGTGGAGAGCTTGTGTTTAGCTTAATACTTTTATAGTTTGATTTTAATCATGGTTTGAGTATTTGACTTTATGTTGGTTTGACTTTTGGTTTGGTTTTGGAGTTAACTTATGGTTGACAAAGCTATTAAGTTTTCAAAGTATTTATTTATTTTATTTGTAAAATTCCGAATATCTTGGAAATACGTTATTGTGGACACATAATCGTGTCTCCCCATTTAGTACCCTATGATGACTAATACCCTGCTCCAATTGGTCCGGATCGAGGAAAGAATAAAGAACGAGTCTAAAATAAAACATTTTATGCCCAAAATCATATTCTAACTACTTTTATTAACCTATTTCCGAAACCCTTTTTTTTATAAATAGTTTTACTAAGCCCAGTTCCTAAAACGTTTTAAAATAGCTTTATAAAAGCCCATCTTCGAAAACCTTTTAAAAAATAGTTTTATGAAAGCCCAATTTTATAAAACCCATTTTCTAAGCCCAATTTAATTAATAGAATTAGTTAATTATATTAATTAGTTTTATTACTAAAAAATATCTTTTATAATAATAATCTTTCTTCAAATGTATTTAAATATCTTTTATCTAACTCTATCCTAAAATCTTTTTTAATAAAAATCTTTTAGAGATTTACTATCTTTTCAAAACATATTGCATTTCAACTACCTAAACCTACCTTCACTATATAATACAACCATCTAACAAATTCACTCGGGAACTCATCTCACTAATCTCGAACCTCCTAACAAATTTTCTCACAACTCACTCGGCCAAAATCATCAAACTCTAATCTTCACGCCATAATTCATCTACATCCTCCTACTGCTAATCCCTCCCTTTAACACCTTTATCATCTAACAAATACCAAAAGTCCACCGTTTAATAACCTGCAACATGCATACCAAAGTCAACCACGCCTTCCTTAATTCCCTACTGCTACTCATCACCAGTAGCACATTAAGCATCACGTCGAAGCCTAATACAAATACATCCTACAACTTTGACGCAACACTATTTTTTTAAGACTCGTACAATTCAATTTTCCAAGATCCGTACAAATCAACGACCCCGTACGGTGGTATAATTTCTAAGGGTAATCAAATTAACTATCTTTATTTTATTTCTTTATTTATTGTTATTTATGTTTATTGAAATTACTAACATTCTATTCGTGATGTAGATTGTTAACTCGTCCCTGTGACTGTAAGTTTTGTATATATTATACTAACTCTCTGCAGTATTTTATTTTTTTATTTTTATTTCTTTTCATGGACATTATTATTTTTATGCTTGATTGCGATATTTATGACATTGTATTTATTGCTAAATAAGACCTAAAGAACCGTTCTAATATTAATCAGATAATTTGGATAACTTGTTAGGTTCCCTGTAATTTTGATTGCATAATAACTTGTCACTAAAAAAATAGTCTTTTATGTGTTTCCTGAACCAACCTAGACTAAATATTTTTAGGGTGTATAAAACTATTATATGATTATTCTTTGGCATAAACTTTGTTGTGAATCGATATTTAGTAGAGGCCAGCAATGGGCAAACATGGTTCATTATGACCATATTTGTACCCTCACCCCCGAACTCAATCTTTGGTTCATTTTGACCATCTATGGAGTCTAGACGGGGAAATCTACATTGGATAAGTCCCACAATTTGTCCCTACGGTTTCCCATATCCAATTAGGTTTATGATTCTTCCTTTAAAGAATTGTTGGCGATTTCAAAACAATTTTCAATAGAACTTTTACAATGGGGTAGTCAAATCAAATACGCGCTCACACCGCGTAGGCGAAATAAAAACACGCCTACAATTTGGCGACTCCACTTGTGAGGATTTTAAAAAATTAATTTTTTTAATTGAGTGGGTGAAACTTAAAAAATACGATTGATTCTTATTTTTATGCCTTAGAATAATATACAGTCTTGCATGTGCATGGCTATTATTCAACCACCATAAGGACAATCTACCTTGCCTCATTAGCACATGTTCTATGTGTGAGGTCATCCCCGAGGGGTTTGCACTTTGTCCTTCCAAAAAGCTTCCTGAGCGATAGTGTTGGATCTTAGTCATAAGCAAGCCTACCCAACCATGGCATTGTTTTCTTGTTCCTGACTTGAGAACTGGAGTGCGTCTTACACGTGGCCACCTCTTTAAGCAGGGGTACGAAGCGTGGGATCAATTTCTTAGTCATGGACCCTTTTCAGCCTTAACCTAAAACTGACCATAGTTGAACGTAGAACTGGACTTTAGGTTGAGAACTTTGCATATTATTATCTTAATTGTGCATATTTGTTGTGTGCCTTTAATTGCTATGTGTTGCGTAATTTTCAAAATAAAATCGTTAATCGAAGTTACGTGATCGAAAAAGCAAAAAATGAGATGTCGGGCTTTTGCGCGCCACGCTTATAAGATGCGCTTAGCGCAGTTACCAGTGTCTGGCGCAACCTATCTGCGTTCAGCACTCCTACTTCTTCGTGCGTCCAGCGCTTACTTCCCGCGTCGAGCGCTGTTATTTGCGTCTGATGCTTTCTCTTCTTTGCGTGTAGCGCGGATGGGTTGCGTGCTGCGCGTTCTTTCTGGGTTATTAAGCGCATGTCTCATGCTTGCGCCGAGCGCATACGTTATGGCGCGCTCCTTTGCTGCTTGGGACGCATAGTGTCCTTGGCTTGTATATTCACCTTTCTTTTTATTTTAACCAAATCATAGGATAATTAGGTTTCTTTTTTTCTCCTATAATCTTTTTTTCATCATAAAACAAAAAAAAATATCTGCACCTATTTCTATCTATTTCAAAATTTATATCTTCATCTTTTTCTGAAAAACTATATCTCCCATCCTTTTTGAAATTTCATCCTCATCTTTTTTTTTAAAATCATTCTCCTATCTTTTTTAGAAATTTCATCCCATCTTCAATCTCCTATCTATTTTAATAATTTTATCTCCACCTTTTTTTAAAAAAAAAATCTCCATCTTTTTCCTATCACATATCTTTTTTTTCAAAAAAAATAATATTTCAATCCTTTTTCTCTATCCTATCTTTTCATGTATACTATCCATCCTTTATATGTACATCATTTAGGATTCCTTTTAGTGTCAAACTGTCAATATAGTTGTAAAAGTCTCATTCACCTAGGAATTCTAACTCCATTAGAAGTCCATCTAGCTCATATGTCTAGGTTCATCCAGTTTCACTCCATTTAGAGTTCTTAATCCCGTCTAACTCTATCTATGTTAGGAGTCTTAATGCACTTGAGTCTCATCCATATTACACTAGAGGAAAAAAGCCCAAGGGCTGCGGTCAAAAGGGGCCCAAGGGCTGCGTTTTTTGACCGCAGCCATTGGACTAGCAGCCCTTGGCATTTAGGAAGGGCTGCGGTTTTTAACCGCAGCCCTTGACGCGTTATGGGCTGCGGTCAAGGCAAAACCGTGACCCTTGGTGGCTTAAGGGGTTATGGTTATAGCCAAAACCGCGCCCCTTGGTGAGTTAAGGGCTGCGGTTTTGGCCCCTTAACCGCCTTAAGCCACCAAGGGTCCGGTTTTTGCGGTAACCGCGGCTGTGACCCAAAAAAATAAAAATAAAAATTTTTTTTTTTTTGCATTTTTTTGTCCTAAATGTTCCCAAACAGATTATATATATATATTAATGTCATAAATTATGTTTTTTTTACACAAATATAGTGAAAACAATAACTGAATTATATTAGTTTGAGGTTGCCCTCGAGTGTTCGAATTGCAATACATGAGCGGGATCACAAAAACAAACTAGCATTACAACAACTCCACCAAGACTAGCATCCGGATATCTCAAAGCAACTTCTCCGGAGATGATAGAACTCGGGCAAATAAAACCAAAATCAATATAATTTGGAGGTGAACCGGGGGGTGTCCGGGGGCGGCGAAGGGTTTGGGGTCTTGTTGGGTAGTGGGGGGGGAGGAGGTGTAGAGGGGGCGGGGTGCGGGGCGGCCAGGGTGTCACAGGGTGGGGTGTAGCAAGGGGGGCAAGCAGGGGGAGCGAGGGTCTTGGGGTAGGGAGTCTTCTTGGGCGGTGGGGGGTGTAGCAGGGCGGGGGGGGGGCGGCGGGGGTCTTGGGCGGGGTGGGGGGGGAGCGGGGGGGGGCTTAAAACGATGACTAAATGCTAGAACTTTGGCTTAAAATGAATAGCGTGAATGTTGTAGCATGAAACTTTTGATACAAAAAAAGTACACGAGAAAAAGAAAGAAGAAAAAAGAATAGACTAAAAATTTGACAATATCATATAATAATTGTAATACTTTGGTATTCAACAAGTAAAGTGTAGCTAAAACAACAAATTCATTTCAATGTATGTCTAATAGAACTTATAAACATTCAACCTATAAAGTAATAGGCAAAATAAGAAAAAAATCATGACGATTTCAATGTATGTCTAATAGAACTTTTTGCATGTTGACTGTAATAATAATTCATTTACTTTCTTGAAATCAAATAAAAGAAAAGAAAAAAAATGTTTATGCATGAAACAATCAATCAATGCCAAAACGATTCAATAAAACCAACACCATGATCCCAAAGGGGCTACAATGCCCATACTAATTCCTCGAACAATCATCTTCAACTAAGGGGAAAAGGGGGATAAATAAGGTTCATCCTCGAACAATCAACTTCGGCATGGATTCAATAAGGTTGATTTGTGGGAAGGATATGTACCTGGAATCTAAAAAGAAGAAACTAGTCATTCTAATAATAAGAGTCCAGAGGTAAGTCGGCATAGATTGATCACGTTCACTGTCTTTTGATGTTGTGTTATTCAAGTAAGCACCATTAGCAGATGCTGCTTTATTATGGCTGGAAATCCAGTCAGATGGTTTACAAAAATCATACACCTCATTTGACTGGGCAACCATGTTAATTGACGTATTCTGCAAGATCAAAAGGGGAAACATCTAAATTTCAATGATTACAAGGCAAAAAGGTGATTAGATTAAGGAAGAATTGACATCATGAATCCCAAGTTTTGAGCATCTCTTCATACTAAGTCCCAGGTTTAATTTATTTAAGTTCGGGTTACCTTTCCATATTCATCTGAATTTGAAGTTGATAATTCAACAGGTAAAAAAAATAGCCTTGTGTCATGCTTTGATAGGCCATAGAAGCCACATGGATGAAAAGAAGACAGAGGAAGAAGAATAAAGAGAATTTGGAACCAGAAAAGCGAAATATAACATGTGAATAAGGTAATAAGTCACCTCTGACCCATATGGGAACAATAACCACAAGATTGGGACTACTAAGAAATCAATCACTGACTTGGATTAATATGAGAAGACACCCCCAATTCCCCCAAACTTCGGATTTATGATGTCAATGTTTCTTTATAATTTACAAAATAAGTGGATGTATCATCCAACAAGCACAGAGCTTACCCTTTCAAACAATAATATAAGGTTTTGTAAGGCATCTTGGAAAGGTTCTTTAACAGCAAGACTCCTTATACAATGGTATAAAGCAAGGAATTCATCCCCAATACGACGCCGCCAAGCGCCAATTAGAAACCATGATAAGGATATACATAATATCATGGAAACCTTGCTTGTGATACGTTGATTTAAGAACACATGAAGAAAAGCAAATACCTGATTTTGAGGGTTTCCCCCATCAGGGTAAATCTTAGCTGCTTCCAAGTAGTGACTTGCAGACAAGGACCGGTTTCTTTCTTTGATTGTTAGGCTTTTCATACACTAGAGGAGAATTCGACGAATCGGTAGGCATGATCGGTGGGCTAGCTTGTCAACAATCTCTAAATACGGAAATCTTAAATGATGTTTCCATATATAGAAAATTAGTTTCCACCAGCCAATGTCACAATATTGGACTTCCTAAAAATAGCAAATAGCACAAACATTACTGAAGACATCATATCAGACATGACGTTGAGCTTTTAATGTACAAAAACTCCAGTAATTCAACAAATTTGAAGGGTGTACTAGAATTTTCCATTTAAAAGTAGCATAATTCATCATCAAAAATCTAAGTGAAACATAATGTAAAATAAAGGAATTAGTTTGGACTTTCCCAAGACTACAAATACCCAAAAATAGTAATTCAAACACATTCAACAAGCAAAATTTCCAAATTAATCAGACATAATCTTAGAAAAGTTACAAAACCAACTCCTTTTAAAGGAAATACAAACATACAAGAATCAAACAAGTGGAAAAAAGGACATTAATACAGCCTATTAAGAAACTAAACATATTCCAGAAAAAGTACATATTCATCATCAAATTCAAATGAAACTAAAAGTACCCATAAGTTTGACAAGTGTGTGAGCAGAGAAAAGAGAGAAAATTCAATGAAAACTAACAAGAGAAACATACCCAGATGAAGAAACTTTTGCTTTTCCAATAAAAGCAAGGAAAAATTTAATGCCCACAAAATTTAGCTGAGGATTTTCAGGTGAAATAAAATGAAAACGCGAGGAGAAGATAAATTTGAGTAGCGAGCAGTGAATGCAAACAAATAAACATTCGCAAACTCAAATTCATTGCATAATGAGGAACAATTGTTGTAATTCAAAGTAAGTTTTGTAAGATCCTAAAGAAGACCCAAACCCTAAGTTCGACAAAATCAATCAAACAAACAACAAAAAACGCAAGAATGGGAGTAACTTAAATCAATAACAAAAGAAACTCAAGCCATTGCAAGAAACAATTTCAAACCCTAGATCCACGAAAATCATCAAAAAAAACAAGCAAAATCAGGTAAAAACTTAAAATTAAAAGAGAGGAGAGAGAATATACCTCAGCGGCGAGGTAGTCCAGAACGGCGTCGAGGTAAACCGGAGCTCCGGAAGATAAGCAGTAGTAGTCGCGCGATAAACGAAAGGAGGAGGTAAGTTTATGGACAGCGGCGAGCAGAGGAGATGACAATGGCGGCGGAGAGTAGAGGAGATGACAGCGGCGGCGGCGAAGCGCGAGGCTCCGGTGAACGTTAACTGGGAAAGAGAGAGAAGATAACTGTGCGAGTTAGAGGGAGGGAGGGAATTTGTGCGAGTTATTAGAGGGGGGAGGGAAGCAGTGTGTGAGTTATACTGGGAAAGTATAAGCGCGCAAAATATTAAAAAAAAAAAGAAAAAAAGAATGTGAAGGGCTGCGGTTTGTAAGAAAACCGCAGCCCTTTTGTGAAGGGCTGCGGTTTTCGGGCTAACCGCAGCTCTTCACTATCAAGGACTGCGTTTTCCAATAAACCGCAGCCCTTGCATCGCAACCCTTGCGTTTTTTTCCACTAGTGTTAGAAGTCTATAATCCAGAGAAGTCCATGCATAATAGGAGTCTAAAACCATTAGAATTCTGTCAACCTTAGAATTTCATCCATTTTAGGAGTCTAGGTCCACTAGAGTGTCGTTCATTTTAGGAGTCTAGGGGTTCATGCATATTAGGAGTATAGCATCCTTGGAAGTGCGTCGAACCTAGAATTCTAAAGTCGTTAGAAATCTATCAAGTCTAGGATCCTGAAGTCATTAGAATTTCATATCGATTAGGACTGCATTCATACTAGAATCCTTTTGCATTGCATAGTCCATCATTCAATTCATACACCTCATGCATAATTAGAGTTCATAAGCATTTAGGAGTCACATTGCATCCATACTCTCCATTTCATTTCATGCATTCCGCATTTAGAATCCTGAACTACAAGCGATCTGATTCCCTCTTTTGGGATATGTAAGCAGCCTGTACAGGTTCGAATGCATAGATTGAGTCATTCATACCTGCGCTAGGTCTAAGTGCATCCAAAATTATCATGCATGTCTACCTTCTCCCTACTGTTCAACTAATCTTTTTTATAAATCTTACCTTACCATATTCAATCAATTTCAAAAACTTACTTTTTTCAAAATCAATCCTACACCCATGTATATACTACCTTTTTCAAAAAGTATTTATTAATCATTATCATACACGACATTTACAAAAACATCTTCAAAATTAATCAATCATCTTTTCCTAACAAAAGATAAGAACAAGGGGTTCCTTTCAAAAACGAATTTCAAAAATTCTAAACCTAGTTCAAACACCTTCATCCAATCCAATCATCCAAATCCAATCCATCTTACATTCATTTTAGACCCATATGCATTAGAATTTACTTGCATTCATTCTAGGCCCATATACATTAGAGTCCATTTTGCATTTATATTAGGTCCATCTAATTTGAGTCCATGCATTCATATTAGGCCCGCTAGCATTATAGTCCATCTTAGGCCCATATAAGTCTAATTCAAGTCAAATCTAGGTGAACCCTAGTCTAAGTCTAATCCAAGTCTATTCCAATCCATTTCCAATATCAAGTCCATGTGCATTTGCAAATCTAACATTAAACCAATATAGGACTAAGTCCAAAATTAGGTCCATATAAGGCCCAACTCATTTCCTAAGTATAATCCAGTCTATTTTCAAACCCATATCGGGACGAAGTCCAAACCTTTAAGTCTAGCGAAGCTAGCATCCCTAAAAGACCATAACGGCACCTTGACCTAGCGAAGTCAGTCATCCCTATAAGTCCATAACAACACCCTTTAAGTCCATAACGGCACCTTGACCTAGCGAAGCTAGTCATCCCTGTAAGTCCATAACGGCACCCTTTAAGTCCATAACGGCACCTTAACCTAGCGAAGCTAGTCATCCCTGTAAGTCCATAACGGCAACCTTTAACTCCATAACGGCAGCTTGACCTAGAGAAGCTAGTCATCCCTGTAAGTCCATAACGGCGCCCTTTAAGTCCATAACGACACCTTGACCTAGCGAAGCTAGTCATCCCTGTAAGTCCATAACGGCACCCTTTAAGTCCATAACGGCACCTTGACCTAGCGAAGCTAGTCATCCCTGTAATTCCATAACGGCACCCTTTAAGTCCATAACGGCACCTTGACCTAGCGAGGCTAGTCATCCCTGTAAGTCCATAACGGCACCCTTTAAGTCCATAACGTCACCATGATCTAGCGAAGCTAGTCATCCATGTAAGTCCATAACGGCACCCTTTAAGTCCATAACGACACCTTGACCTAACGAATCTTGTCATCCCTGTAAGTCCATAACGGCACCCTTTAAGTCCATAACGGCACCTTGACCTAGCGAAGCTAGTCATCCCTTAAGTCCATAATGACACCCTGTAAGTCCATAACGACACCTTGACCTAGCAAAGCTAGTCATCCCTAAGACCATAAAGGCATCCTTCGAGTTTAGCGAAGTTACTCCTACCTTACATCTATAGCAGTCCAAATCCTCGAGTCTAGCGAAGCTAGTCTATCCTGAGTCCATAATGGCCCAAAATCATCAAGTTTGGCGAAGCCAATTCCTTCCTAAGTCTAGTGAAGCTAGCATAGGCAATCCTTCTGAGTCTAGTCTGCTTGCATAGCATAGTCCAGTCCAGTCCATGTCTGCATTTGCATATAGTTAGGCCCATATCTCCATCATGGTCAAGTCCATACTAGTCCAAAACCAATAATCATTTCCATTTCCATTTCAAAATCATTTTCCATTTTCATTTCCCATTTTCATTCCTCATTTCCATTTCTCCTTTCGAAAGCATCATTTCTTAAAATTTACGAGGTCCATTCGATTTTTGTTCTAGACAGGTTGTGAGATTATAACTTGGGAACGTCCAACAGAGGGGCAACAAAATGCGAGCCTACTCTAAAGCTCATTAAGCGCATTATCACCACCTCGACTTCATTTAGAGTCGTGAAGATTACTTTTGAATGCCTTCACAATAGAGATGTGATCACTTCCATAGAGTCTACCGCCTTTACAATAGAGGCGTGATCACTTCGATAGGCTCTACACCAAACCCTACACATGAAAAAAAATCCAAACGATGAAACCTATATTTTTACTGCGAATTCCAACGAAATAATGAACATCTGAAATATAGTATCAAATACAATCAATGTGTTGCGAAACATGATCGATGACAATGTACTACTAATACTTGCTACAACGAGAATCAGCATCACTAGTAACTCGTTTGCGCAGTGCATCAACAATTCAAAGGCTTAGTCTTTTAATTCTGGTTTCCTAGGATGAGTCAGAGAGTCCTTACCCTGAACTATTTATGTCCTTTCCTATCGAGTCTATGTCATTATAGGACTTCGTCTATTATAGCCTTTCCATTTCCATTTTCATTTCTTTTCATTTTTATTTTTATTTTTCATTGGCCTTTCTCCATCATTTTATTTATGCTTCTAATTCAATGATGAAACTTAAATCACCAAATTATCTTGACTAATAATATATATATATATATATATATATATATATATATATATATATATATATATATATATATATATATATATAAAGATCTAACAAAAAAAATAGTAAAGAAAAAAGGACATAATTTGGATCAGCAGTTATCACCTCTTTCCTCCATCATCCATAAACCATCATCTCTATTAGCCAAATAATCCATTCAAAATCAAAGCTCCACAAATATCCTCCAAGCCTTCCAATACCCTAAACCAATAGCTTGTGTGCAAGCTTTACTACATAAAAATATATCAATGCCAGGCAAAAACAAAAAAAGTGAAAAAGATCAAAGTGCGAAAAATAAGCAAAAGCAAAAGAAAAAGCACAGTGCAAAAAGACACAAAAGATTAAAAAAAAAGCCAAAGGCAAATGAATAAAAAGTCAAGCTAGGGGGCTTGCACACAAGTTCTACCCCTCATTCAAATCCCTTCGATTCATCAAACCTTTAATCCATATAATCCAAATCCATGATCCCCCATTAGCCCAACCAATTAAACCTTCATCTAAGCCTCAAGCCTTAAACCTTTCAACCTTTCATCAACCCTAACTCCTTCTTCAAGGTATGTCCAAGCCCGCTAGGCTGAAAACCCGAAAAGGCGACCTAGGCAAAAGTTAGGGCACCAAAAAAAATCAGATCCAGAACTACGAATAGTCTGATTCCGCAAGGATACGTAGGAATCCTCATCTCGAGGTCTGACCGCTTCAATAAGATAAATTAGTCATAGTCTAACGATTTGATTTTCTAGAGTTCAGGAGCATAATCTCATTCTAGATCCCGACATAGACTCGAGTCTGCACCTAGCCTCGTCAAAGCCTTTTCCCACCTACATTCATTTGAGTCATAAATTAAACCTTTTTAAATTTCAATCCAAGCTCTCCTTGTCCCCGGAGGACTCTCCGACAATTCCGTGGTTTCTGGCGATATTTGACTTTGCCTGTATCAACTCCCCAAAGAAGAATCCCCAGCGAACAACTTTCAGCGTTCAAGACATGTCAACTACATTTCAATCAAGGCTCATAATGCCTAATTCAAGGCAAGCTCACCCAAAGTGGGGGCTTCCTACGTGTGGTGGTTCCTCCAAATCAAATTAAACTCCTGAAAAGTTGTAATCTGCGGACCTCGTTTACAGACCCCGATTATTTACTAAAAATAGTTTTCGAAAATCATTCAATTTATTTCTAATCATTCTATCTCTCTACATATCCATATCTCCTAGCCTTGCAAAATCCTGACCTTGCATTGCATTACATACATCTTAGTCTTGCATAACCCTGACTTGCATGACGTGTCATCTTCCTTAGCTTTGCATAACCTTAATCCTTGCATAACGTCTCATGCATCCTTAGAGAGTCTAAGTTTGCATTATTGCATGATTGTGTGCTTTATCTGAGTTGTTTGCACCTATCTGGTAACATCTTCTTCTGCAGGTAATCAGATTGCTTGTAGTTATTGCCCTGCATACTAACTTTGTTTTGCAGAGACCGGCGATATATAGATCAGTTCTAAACTGCAGAGCGTTTAGAATCATTCTCCGTCCGGACACGTATACTTTGACTTTCGGTTTTACAAACCTCAGTCAAAGTGGGGGCTTCTGTAGACACATAATCGTGTCTCCCCATTTAGTACCCTATGATGACTAATACCCTGCTCCAATTTGTCCGGATCGAGGAAAGAATAAAGAACGAGTCTAAAATAAAACATTTTATGCCCAAAACCATATTCTAACTACTTTTATTAACCCATTTCCGAAACCCTTTTTTTTTTAAATAATTTTACTTAGCCCAGTTCCTAAAACGTTTTAAGATAGCTTTATAAAAGCCCATCTTCGAAAACCTTTTAAAAAATAGTTTTATGAAAGCCCAATTTTATAAAACCCATTTTCTAAGCCCAATTTAATTAATTGAATTATTTAATTATATTAATTAGTTTTATTAATAAAAAATATCTTTTATAATAATAATCTTTCTCCAAATGTTTTTAAATATCTTTTATCTAACTCTTTTCTAAAATCTTTTTTAATAAAAATCTTTTAGAGATCTACTATCTTTTCAAAACATATTGCATCTCAACTACCTAAACCTACCTTCACTATATAATACAACCATCTAACAAATTCACTCGGGAACTCATCTCACTCATCTCGAACCTCCTAACAAATTTTCTCACAACTCACTCGGCCAAAATCATCAAACTCTAATCTTCACGCCATAATTCATCTACATCCTCCTACTGCTAATCCCCCCTTTAACACCTTTATCATCTAACAAATACCAAAAGTCCACCGTTTAATAACCTGCAACATACATACCAAAGTCAACCACGCCTTCCTTAATTCCCTACTGCTACTCATCACCAGTAGCACATTAAGCATCACGTCGAAGCCTAATACAAATACATCCTACAACTTTGACGCAACACTATTTTTTTAAGACTCGTACAATTTAATTTTCCAAGATACGTACAAATCAACGACTCCGGACGGTGCTATAATTTCTGAGGGTAACTAAATTAACCATCTTTATTTTATTTCTTTATTTATTTTTATTTATATTTATTGAAGTTACTAACATTCTAGTCGTGATGTATATTGTTAACTCGTCCCTGCGACTGTAAGTATTGTATATATTATACTAACTCTCTGCAGTATTTTATTTTCTTATTTTTATTTCTTTTCATGGACATTATTATTTTTATGCCTGATTGCGATATTTATCACATTGTATTTATTGCTAAATAAGACCTAAAGAACTGTTCTAATATTAATCAGATAATTTTGATAACTTGTTAGGTTCCCAGTAATTTTGATTGCATAATAACTTGTCACTAAAAAAATAGTCTTTTATGTGTTTCCTAAACCAACCTAGACTAAATATTTTTAGGGTGTATAAAACTATTATATGATTATTCTTTGGCATAAACTTTGTTGTGAATCAATATTTAGTAGAGACCAGCAATGGGCAAACATGGTTCATTATGACCATATTTGTACTCTCACCCCCGAACTCAATCTTTGGTTCATTTTGACCATCTATGGAGTCTAGACGGAGAAATCTACATTGGATAAGTCCAACAATTTGTCCCTACGGTTTCCCATATCCAATTAGGTTTATGATTCTTCCTTTAAAGAATTGCTGGCGACTTCAAAACAATTTTCAATAAAACTTTTACAATGGGATAGTCAAATCAAATACGCGCTCACACCGCGTAGGCGAAATAAAAACGCGCCTACAGTTATCACACGGGCGATAATGCTTTGATAATTCTCTAAGTTTTATATTAAAAAAGTATTTTGGAAAATAGAGGATTGTCGGGTGTTACAAGAGCACTACTACTCATGATAAGAAAAAAAATCATCCCACTCCCTCTCTAACTTCCGGCATATATTGGACATGTTGATCTTCAACTGTATCTCTATTCACCATGTAAATCTTGATATCTTCGATCCGTTCATGATAATATTCAAATTGATTTTTTTTTTATAAGGTAAGATGAAATCCCTTGCAAGTAAGGGGGAAATTGGGGATCCTTCCTTGCAAGGGATGAGACTCGAATACCACTAGGCTATCACCTGCTGCTCTAATATTCAAATGGAAAAATTAACAGGAACAGTCCCAACTATGGGCGTTCCGCCATTTTCAGTCCCAACTAAAGATTATTTCTGAGTAGTCCCAACTATGTATCATTTTTGCCAAATTTGGTCCCAGCACGTTAATGACCTGCTACAATAGGTAAAACGAATTTTATTTTATTTTTTTCCCCTAAATTTTATTTTCTCTCTCCTCTAGTAGGCATCCACCCCCCCCCATCCCCCACCCTCAAAACTCCCACCCCAACCACCACCTCCACCCCCACCCCCACCCCCACCCGAACCTCCGCCACCCCTATGACACCCCCTCCCCAACCCCGATCTTGGATTGCACCTCTTTTTTAATAATCGAAGCAACTCCATTGCTTCATTGGGGAGCTTAGAATAAGCACAAACGAGATAAAACCAAGCTTAAAAAAATCCGATTTAGCGAAGGATTGGAAAGAGAAAATGCAGAAAGCGAGTTCGAGAGGGAGAAGAAAAGTGGGTTTTAGAAGTAATTAAGGGTTTAAGGAGATTATGGGCAGCTTCAAATTGCGATTGCTTCGAATAACAACTCGGAGTTTCGCAACATTTCATGATTTTCCATGTCGTTTTGGGAGGTGGGTGTGGGTGTATAGTTGTTTTCCGGGGAGTTTAGTGAGGGAGGAGGAGAGAGAAAATGAAGTGGGTATTGAGTGGTTTGTGGTGTTTATGGGTGGATGTTTTCTCGGGAGGAATCGGAAATGCTTCACCATTATTGTATTTTTCAATGGGAAAAAAATGGGTTTTTATGGGTGGTCGTGGATTTACGGCGGCAGGTGAAGGGTGGTGCTTGCGGTAGTTCGAAGGGGGCAGGCCTGGTTTGCACGGTGGTGTTGGTGTTTTGGTATCGAAATAAAGCAGAGGAGAGAGAGTGGTAATGGAACTTTGGGGCTTCCTTTGCCGGTGCTTTCCGGCGAGATTTTGAGGGGGTGGCAGGGGAGGAATGCGGGAGGAAGGAGGGAGGAGGGGGGTGGCGGGGACGAAGGAGGGAGCCCGCAATCGGGAGAAGGTAGTAAGGAGAGAAAGGGGAGGGAGAAGGTAGTAAATCGGGGTAAAAAAAAAAAGTAAAAAAAAAAGATTAACCGGTAAAATGGGTCACCAGTCAACTGGGACCATTTTTGTAAAACATACCCCAAAGTTGGGACTACTCAGAAATAATCTTTAGTTGGGACTGAAAATGGCGGAACGCCCATAGTTGGAACTGTTCCTGTCAATTTTTCCTATTCAAATTGATTGTCATCATTACTCTTGTTTCTAGTGAATTCCGTAGTACTTGCATAGTATATATGTATCTCGTTTATCTTCTACAATCATGTTGTGCATGATAATGCAAAACCACATGATATCATTAAGGGTTTCTTTACCCCATGCGAGGGATAGTTTCCAAACTATAGCAAACCGAGATTGCAGCATCCTAAATACTCTCTCAACATCCTTTCGAGGTCTTTCTTGGTGTTAAGCATATAACTTTTCCTTGCGAGTCTGATGACGTGTAACCGATTGAACGAATATTTCCCATTTCGGATGTATACCATCAGTAAGATAATAACTCTTGTCTGGTTAGCATTCACAACAAAGTTCACGGATGGTGCTTGACCTTCTAAAACATCCTGAAGAGCAGGAGATCGGTGAAGAAAATTCAAGTCCTTGAACGAAGTTGGTATCCAGAAGAAAGAATGCCAAATGCATAAGTCACGATCAACAGCAGCTTCAAGAACCAAAGTAGCAACACCAACTTTTCCTTGGTATTGTGCTTTCCATGCCATCGGACAATTGAAGGATAGTGAAAGATGAAAAATAATACAATAGATGTCAAATCATCAAAAAATCAACAATTGCAAATGAAGAACCTGGAAACTTTAAAGAAAATCAACCTCCAGTTATAACACAGAGACTAAATATCACATGTGGTTTAGCTAATGCCTTATCAAATTGGGAAAAATAACTCCAAAAAAATTATATTATCGTACCAAAATAGTTTTAAATTAACCATAATGAAATTGAGTTTTCATAATTAATATGGAGAGAAAGAGTTGAGTTGAAATGAGCATAGCACCAATTTGCACCAAGGCTTCTCCCAACACTCACACAAGTAGAGTAATGAAAAGCACGTTGTAGTAGCGACTAGCGTCACCGTCGAGCAAACAACCATCAATGTTGATTGCATAGTTAAGCGTTCTTGGCTGGGAGCTTGGGATGGGTGACCTCCTGGGATGTTTCTCGGGGAACTTACGTTGGTTATTGAGGACAGTTGTTGGACCTGGATGTGCATTGGTGATGATAGACTCGACTCTGGATGGGTCGGGTGTTACAAAATTAGCTTCAAATATTCTCATAACTTCAGCTACGAACTTGGAGAGTGAATCTTCCCATCAACAATGCTAACCTACGACATGGTGAAATCAAACAAAAAACAGACCAAAGTGCTAATTTCTATGTTATAAGTTCAGACATACAATACAACATTCAAGCGTAAAATCATAGCAAAATAGACCAAATGAGCTTCCAAACCTCACAAGATGCTTGGAATAAGGGGGGAAAAATTAGATAAAATATGAACACATCAGCGAGTTTAACAAGCAACTGGCACAATCGAGCAGTTTTCGAGTCGAGGACGGCTCACGATCAACACGCTTGATTATCACCTCTAATCTAAATGGTATAAAAATTCAATATGTTACAATAACCTCGTATGTTTCACATGGAAAGTAATTTCCCATGGGAATTTACATTTCATGGGAAATTCTTTCCCTTGTTAATTTCCTAAGAATTAGGCAAAATTATTTGGTTGACACCATAGGAAATTGCATTTCCTAGGAAATTACTCACTAAGGGGGGCTTGGTGAGTGATTTCCCATGTTCTATGGGAAATTATCTTTCCCTTGAAATTTGTATTTCCTATGCTTCTCTCATTTTCCTGTAACCAAACACAACACTCATATTGTATTTCCAAGGGAAATAACTTCCCACCAAACAACACCTAAGAAACGAGGCTGAGTATTAGACCAAAGCTCCTCGGTAGACGGACATTATTTGGTAACACTTATAAAGCTGATAGTACTTGGTAGTAAATAGTAATAGAGGTGAGAGTCCGGAGAGAAAGATGTCGATAATGACAACGAGGACAATCGTTGGAATGCCATGGTCAGTGCTGTCACGAAGCAAGAGGCGAATTTCAACACCACCCAAATTCATCCGTGCTTCATCCTCAGCACTTCCCACAAAAAACCTCATTCTTTATTCAAAGCCTGGCTGCTGTTTGTGCGATGGCCTCAAAGAGAAACTCCTTGCCGCATTTTCTCTCTCCGACCTCAATCTTCAGGTCCTCTTTCTTTCCTTTATTATGTTCAACTGATTTTATTTATGTTATTATGTTTTTTTCTATAATTAATAGATAAGGGACATTCGATTTCTTATGACATTTCATCTTAGCTGACCCAAAATCATTTTGCGAATAAGATACAAGGGAATCTAATAAAAACTTGAATGGACCTGGTGCACAATGAATCATGTGATATAGTCTGTTTGTATTTGATATAGTTAATTTTTGTATAATATGGACAGTTTTATATTTAGGTTCTATTCTCCTCAGCTTGTTAAAATATGTTTTAGTAAAAATTAGTTTAATTCAGCAAAAATAGGTTAAGTTCAGCAGAAGTATTGGTTAAGTTCACAAAAATAAGTTAAGTAAAAATAAGTTAAGTTCAGCAAAACTAAGTTAAGTTAGGCAAAACTAAGTTGAAGAAAACACAGGCATAGTCAGTTTGTATGATATGATCATTTTTGTGTGATAGAGTCAGTTTGGGTTCACAATAAATTATTCTAAACCTGGTCCTGCTGGTGAGAATATTATTATGATATCAGGATAATAATATCGTATGTGATATTATTGTGATACTAGTCTAGTATCAGGATTTATGATATGGTAAATAAAATATTATTATGAGATATTTACCAAACTTACAAGTCTAAGATTAGCAAAGTATGTGGAGAATAAGGATTGTGAAATTGTATAATTATGTGATTGATTAATGATGAAAGGTGTGACGAATATTGAGACTGGTATTGGTTTCCATGAGTGACAAATTGTGAAGAACTTGTTTTTTTGTTGTTATCGTTGTCGTAGATAAGGGACATTACCACAAATCCTGAGTGGGAGAAGGCTTACCAGTATGAGATTCCTGTTTTGGCTAAATTACGCGCTGATGGTAATGAGGTCTGTTACTTCTTTTCTCTCTTCTGCTTTGTTTTGTTCAAAGTGCATTTTTTTCCTGTACAGCTGTAAATTTGGCAATCTGATGAATTAGAAACCCTAGCTTTTGAAGATTTCACATCTAAACGTGACTACTTTCTGCAAGAATTCATTGAGAATTTCAAATGGTCCAGGCAAAATATTAGTCTAAGAATTTTAGTAATCTCAACTAAAATTGAGCTTCAGCTAAAAGTTTCGATTTTCCAATCGTAAGAGAGCAACTAGCAGCTGAAAAGTCAAAGTTAGGATTGAAATCTAAATTTGTTCAGAAGGCTGGAATTGTTATCGTGTTAGCATAACAAATGAAGCACAAGAACCCTTTGGTTCCTGTGTAGAGCAGGGAGAAACTCTAATGAAGAACAAATGTCTTGATATGACAAGGGACGAATGAAATGCTACAATGTTTACAAACTGTCTTACTTCAATACAACTAGTACAAGAGTAAGCTTGTAGCTTTGTGATCCAATTCCACACACAACAAAGAGAAAAAACTAACAATCTACAACAGACTATATGCTGACGTGTGAACTACTTTGACACAATTTACTTATTTTGACTATTTGAATTAATGAGTTGTCTGTTGATTGGTGTCTGCCAGAATGAAAAGAATGAGTTAGCATGTCAAAAGTAGGGCTTGTTGTTAAATCAATCTTAGTATTTCTCCTTTGCGTCCTTCCCTGTCCCTAGCGTCCCAATTTATCGTTCGAACAGCTTCTTGGCACCTTCCACCTTCATCTATGCCTTCACATTGCACGCCCTTCCACACTTCGTGTCAACTTCTGCACTTACCTAACTATTCCCATGGGATGCTCCACGTTCTCCTGTCACTTCTTGTTATGCACTCTCCTAGTAGCTGAAGTTGACATAGTCCTGCAATTCCTTGGTACAACCATTCCATCACATTCAGACTTGAGCTTGCACCTGTTAGATACCTCATTATAATCCCGTACAACTCGAGCAAGTTCACTAATTTCAGCACATGGAGTGTGGTTTCTGACTTTGGTTATCATAATACAAGTCACACCTCTATCTAAGTTCATTTTTTTACTTAACAATTTGATTCCATTTGAACTCAAGGGAACTTTACTCTCCATGTGAAGGCTTATTCTTGGCAGATTTGTGTTCTTTCGCATCTTGTTCCCTGAACCCCGCAATGTTCTGGCGCTACTTTCCAGTCTCTCCGACCCATTCCATGTTGCAGTGTGGTGCTTCTAGTGATATTTAGTTTGTACAAAAGGGATTTCCTCTTCTGTATAGAGTCAACACCTCTCATCAGGAGTAGCATGTGAGATAAGCGATTTGAAAACCATGATATCCACATCTACAAGAAGGCGAAGCTCTTCTACCTTATTAGTTCTGCACACGTCAAATCCCAATCTAGGAGCTTAATCATATTCAATGGCTTATAGGTTTCACCTTGGAGTCGGTGGCATGGGCAATCATTTATTCTTCCAGAATATGTCACAGCTCATAACCAGCGTGCTCGCTGAGATAAATTTGCTAGCCGGAGTAGAGGATGTATTTTTTTTTTGGGATACCCCTTGACTAAAAAAACGTTGGAAGCTTTATGACCTTGAATCAGAGGGATTTCTTGTGTCACGGGTGACAGGTTGTACAATTTTTAAGAGTGAATGTCCCTTTGCAGAGGTATCTTGTGATTCCATGGTCAATTCATCTGTGAGTTTGACCCCTTTAGGTGGGGATGATGATGCTGATTTGTTGTTGACACATGCCAAAGGGGCCAAGTCAGTAGGCACTAGGCACTCATGAGCAGGTGCAGCACCCATCAGGTGCAGGCAGACTCGGGGGGTGCATGTCGGAAAGATGCTACCCGGGTTGGGTAGCCTGTTCGTGCTGGCAGCAGCACAGACTGCATTCTGTGTGTATGTGCTGAACCTACTGACACTGCTGGGCAGTACGTTGAAACTGCATATGCTATTATTGCTGGGCAGCACACAGATTTGATATGCGGCCAGGAAATAGCAACGAGTCAACGGCACAGCTGCAAAAGTGAAGCCCCTGGATGCAGCGGGGTTAATGAAGCACATTTGTGTGTTGTACAATTCAGTTGCTTATTTATTTGGTTTTTCTATCACCCCTTATCTCCCTTGCTACTCCTTAATATTTACCCTTCCTTAAAATATAACATATATGGAGAACATCTTGAGAAATAAATGATGAATTATGAATAACCAATAAGGATCTTGTAGAAAGAGTACACCATGTATTTGTCACGTGGTTGTTCCTCAGCCTTGATAACCCTTTCACCTTGAAGTACCTCGTTTTTTTCAAACTAAGAGCATGTTTATTTCAATATTCTTGGACTCTAAGAAACAGAATCAAATACTTATTCCCTTTTTTCTTGTTTGGTTCAACCTCTCCTCAATCAGTTACCTAATTGGTGTTAATGGATTCCCCTTGTTTGTACCTTCCCTTCCGTCTCAATAACAAAATTCATTTGTTGGTGGTAATGGTTTCCTTTCCCTTTCCCTTTTCACTCTAGAGCTTGAACCAAATACCCAATATAGGTAACAAGTTTATTTAATATTCCATCCTCTATTTGGTTCCATTCCCTTTCCGTTCTATGACTTGAACCACACATGCTCTACGTATAGTGACTAGCGCCACTATTGTAGAAAGTTCAGCCAGGTGCAATATACTTGCTCCCATTGTGTTCTGAAGTGCCGTAAGAAAGTATGACCATGTGCAATATGTTTGCATGGAAAATTAAGAAAAAAGATCTTAAAGACGGTGATATGGGATGTTGAGTTGAAGGAAGGTAGATAAAAGTACACATTAAGACGATCACTTTTATGTCTGAGGGTTGGGGGGGGGAGGAATATCTCTAATTATGCAAGCTATTGATACTTGTCCAAAACAAAATCAAAGCTATTGCATGGATTTTTTCTTAAGGTTAGAATGTTTCAGTGGGGAAATTTTGTAAAAGTTATACAATAACTTTTTTATACAAGTATTATACAAAGGAATCAGAAGGTATTTGAAGGGCGATGTCTAGGGAAAGGGCAGCTGATTAAAAACATCGTCTTTAAGGTTGCTTGTTGTTGTACAGATAGTATAAAACAGCTTCTGTTATTGTAAAAACAGGCGAGTACGTGAAGTGTCTATTCACCAGCACTTTCTAGAAGATGAGGTGAACAAGACACTAATGCATATATACTGCTTGTTTTCTTGATGTTTTGTTGCTTAGTTGGGTTTGAAACAGCTCTCTTTTTGGTTAATTAATATAAATTTACTTGCAAAATAAAGTAGAAGTTAGTCAAAGTATTTACTCAATCCCCAAGGTTGAAGAGAGGGGTAAGCACACAAGACGTTAAAAAAATATTAAGACCTTCGTGAATCACTTACGGCCCGCTTGGTAGTTGGTTATAAATGGTGGTAATTGGAATGAATTTGTATGTAAACTTGTCAAGAAAATAATTGTTCATTCCCATGGTAATGTAAATTTATCCTAAAGTGTCTCTTTTTCTTCTTAAATTTTCATTCCCATCCAATACCACCTTGTAGGTGGTAATGAGTGGTAATGAAAATTGCTTCCCCTTGGAGAAAAAACACAAGCTTAGGGGTGAGATTGTTTCCCCATGGAAAAAAAAACACAAACTTGGGGTTGAAATTGCCTCCACATGGAGATTTTACGGGTCCTTCCCTTGTAACGTTGCACTTAAAATTCATTCTCATTACCATCATTTATCAACAACTACCAAATGGGCCTTTAGTGTTTTCCTTCCTAGATTAACGGTAATGAATAATCCTTTGAACCTATAATCGTAACTTATTAAGTTTCATATTGCCATATTCATACTGGTGAAGTATTCTTGGAACAATTTGAACTCCTGAAAGATGCCATGTCAAATACTCCCTCCGTTCTTTATTAGTTTACCCCTTTCTTTTGCACAGAGTTTTATATAGAAAGAAAGAGAAACTATTATTTTATATTAAAGTTGAATGTATGTGATGGAAAGGAAAAAGAAATGGGTAAACTAATAAGGGACATCCCAAAAAGGAATACGGGTAAACTAATAAAGACCGGAGGGAGTATGATTTACGAGGGTTACTGAATCTATATAAGTTGTTTGTCTCTTTTGCAGGAAACACTGCCTAGACTGTCTCCCCGCCTTAGCGTTGAAGCCATCCAACGGAAAATAGGAGACGCTTTCAATAACAATGTTTAGGATGGAATTCTTGGCATACAGTAGCTAGTGAAATACTTGGCCCCTTTTTTTTCTACCACTTTGACTTTTTTTTTGATACTATTCACATAATTCACGTTGACCATCTTGTATTATTTATATACAAGAAAAATTATATTTATGTGAGATCTTGTTAGATACGTGTTAATATATATTTTCAGTTTTTACTCGTACGTCTATATAGTTATTAATGTTCAAAGTTGCGTGTAAAGAGCAAATCGTGGAACTAAAGAAAAATACCCTTTATGTTATTTGATCACACTATTATTCTTAACTTGCATGTCAATCTTTCCTTTGTACAACTTCTAGTCTTTTTTATTCTAAAGAATCTATATTTCTTGAAAAACCGGAAAAATTGTAAAGAGGTGTATAATTAATTGTGTGGCATTATTTTGATGATGTATAAGTGTTTTTTTTAATCAAAAATTAGTGTGATCCTCTAATAACATTTGTGAGTATGTTACCTCAGATTCCCTATCAACAATAATGGTGTAAATCTATCACATGAATTGTATAGAAGACAGAATTGGGGCTCCTGTGAGAGTTCATGAGATTAGTCAAATGAGGGATTGTTTGAATGTGTGTCAACTTGATGATGTGAGGGCTACAGGGAGACATTATACTTGGTGTAATAAGCAGGAAGGGGATCAAAGAGTTATGTCTAGAATTGATAGGGTTCTAGCTAATTCTAGATGGATAGATAGATATGAACAGGCTGAAGTTGCGTTTTTACCAGAGGGGGAATTTGACCATACTCCTATGCTCTTATGTGTGTATCCTGATAGCAACCAAAAGAAGCCTTTCAGATTCCACAATATGTGGTGTCAGCATCCTGAATTAATTGAGATAGTGAGAAGAAATTGGAGTGCTCTGATTCCTGGGTGTAAAATGTTTAAGGTGTTTCAGAAGTTGAAATTGGTGAAGAATGAGCTGAAGGAGCTAAATAAGACTTGTTTTGGTAATGTTGAAGCTAGAGTAGTGAAAGCCAAATATGATTTGGGTCTGATTCAAAATGAGTTAGTGCTGAAGCCTACTGATCATGCTTTAATAGAACAAGAAAAGTTGGCTTTGAATGCTGTTAAAGATGCAAAAAAGAATTTGTATATGATCTTTAGCGAGGTCAAAGTTGAATTGGCTTAAATGTGGGGATGAAAATTCAAAAGTGTTTTACCAAGCCTTGAAAAGTAGGAGGAGGCAGAATAAAGTTCATGCCATCAATGACAGAAATGGTACTTGGGTTAATACCAGGGAACAAGTTGATGCTGCTTTCATTGAGTTCTATAAAGATTTGTTCACTTGTAGAGCTCAGAAACAGCCTGTTTTGGAGGCCTTGGTCTGCAATGGGAAGAAGCTTAATGAGAGGCATTTGAATATTTTACAGAGAGAGTTTACTAAAGATGATGTCAGAAGGGTTATGTTCAGTATTCCAGATGATAAAGCTCCTGGTATTGATGGGCTCAATAGTTGTTTTTACAAACATTGTTGGGACATCATAGGAGATGAAGTGAGTGATGCTATTCTGGATGTGTTCAAAACTGGAAAACTTTTGAAAGCAATCAATGTAACCACTCTAACCTTAATCCCTAAGGTTAAGTGCCCAGCAAATGTGATCGAATTTCGCCCTATAGCTTGCTGCTCAGTGTTATACAAATGTATAACCAAATTAATCAGTGAGAAATTGAATTTAGTGCTGCCTGATATCATTTCTCCAAGTCAGGGGGCCTTCGTGGCAGGGAGAAGCATTCTGCACAACGTAATGATCTGTCAAGATCTTGTCAAGTGTTATAAACTGAAGACAACTAGGGCCTGTTGTATGATGAAGCTTGACTTAAAAAAAGCTTATGACACGGTTAATTGGAGTTTCATAAGGCAATTTGCTTGTTGGGGTGGGTTTCCTGAACCTTTTGCGATTTAATCATGACCGTGTGCGAGACTCCAATGTTTTCAATCATGTTAAATGGGGCTCTCTTGGATTTTTCGGGGCTTAGAGAGGTTTGAGACAGGGGGACCCAATGTCCCCGTTGCTTTTTGCTCTTTGCATGGATTATTTGGATAGGATCATGAGATATATTGGTGATTTGGAGGGGTTTAAATATCATACTAAATGTAAAAGTCTAAAGCTCACCCATCTATGTTTTGCAGATGATCTGTTACTCTTTTGTAATGGTGACTTTAGGTCTATTTACACTCTTTTGCAAGGTTTTCAAATGTTCTCAAATGCTTCAGGCTTAGAAGTCAATACTCAAAAGTCAGAGGTTAATTTTGCTGGGATGACAGAAGAGGTGGTGCAGAGGGTGACTGATGTGAGTGGTTTTAAAATTGGCAGACTGCCTTTTAACTACCTAGGGGTTCCCATTACCACAGGTAAGTTAAAGGCTCGTGATTGTCAAGGGTTAATTGACAAGATGGTGAATAAAATTAGAGTTTGGGGTACTCGAAACCTCTCGTTTGCAGCTAGATGTCAACTTATTAACACTGTTTTGATGAATATTCACGTATATTGGGGGCAATTATTTTTAATCCCTAAAGGTGTCTTGAAGGAGATAAATAGCATATGTAGAAGTTTTCTTTGGTCTGGTAGATATAATGATGCTAAAGCTGGGGCTGTTGCTTGGGATAGTCTCTGTCATTCCAAGAAAGCAGGTGGTTTGGGGTTTAGGAATACTTGTTCTTTGGAATCTTCTTACTTGTAAACAAGCTTGCACGGGATGTTGCGCAAAAGAAAGATAACATGTGGGTCAAGTGGGTCAATGAAGTGTATATCAAAGAGGCAATTTGGGGGTCTTACAATGCACCTAATACAATTTACCGGGCTCGGAAGTTTGTGTCTTTGTGCAAAAATGAGGTGATTAACAAACTAAGTAGTGACAGATGGCTCGGCAAGCCGATTCTCGTATTAAGTCACAGTATAAGGAGCTGGTAGGAGAGGAAAGGACAGCTTCCTGGTGCGGTTATGTCTGGAATAGATACACTATCCCTAAGCATAGGCTGATTATGTGGATGGCAATCCAAGATAGGTTGAAGACAAGGAAAAGGCTGAAGTTAATGAATGTGTGTGACAGTGACTTGTGTTTGCTCTGCCAACAACACTCTGAAGATATTATGCATCTTTTTTTTGATTGCTTCTTCAGTAAACAATGTATGACCAATATCTTCTCATGGCTGGGAATTGGATGGGGCAAGAAGGATCTAATGCAGACTTGCAGATGGATTAAGAACAGGTGCAGAGGATCTCAGTTCAAGAAAAAGGTGGTCATGGCTGCTGTGTCAGCTACTGTTTATTTGATATGGCAGAATAGAAATTCTGCGTTTTGGGATCAAAGGATCATGACTATTGATAAAACGGTTAGTGAGGTTAAATACATAGTGAAAAATAGAATTGTACAGATAATGGGTGTAAAGATCAGAGATAGAGATATAGAATGGTTGGAAGGTTTGTAGCCTGCTGTTTGGGTGCTGGGCATGTCCAGCTAGTTTGTGGAGCTTAATTTGGCTCTGTTAAGTTGTATTGGTGTTTTGGTTTAATATTACTTCTCACTTGCTTACCAAAAAAAAAAAAAAAAAAAAAAAAAAATCTATCACATGATAGTGATTATTGTCTTTTATTATCACAAGTTTCCTGTCTCTTGTAAACTTCTTTTTTTGTTTTTGTTTTTTAGGTGCCATAACTTGTAATTCTCCTCTAACAAAGTAAAAAAGAAAAAGAACATCAAAATTGTTACCCAAAAGTGATACTTTTGATAGACCAAATTCAAAGAAAGGAAGGTTCGGAAAAGAAAATATAGTACTGGATGAGAATTCGAACTAGAGATCAAATGTCATACTTGTATTAGAAGTACTTTCTTCTTTTCATTTTTGTTTGCCCGATCTTGCTCTCAAAGTCTCTTATCAACTTTCATTTTTGTCATACACGTGACAATCTTTAGTCATGTACTCATGAGAAGTGTCTCATCTAATATGTTCTCTTTAATTAGTTTTTTTTTTGACATTAGGGAAACATACAAGAACTTTAAAAAGTGTAAGAAGGAATACTAGAAGTACGTAGGTAGGTCAAGGTCATGAGCTTGCTGGACTTGATGCGGTTGAACCTTAGTAATGTAGCACCACCGTATTGACTTAACAATGTGTCGGATATCCTGGATGACCCATGTAACAGAGATATCTCCCATCTTAGGGAAGCAGGCTTGTGCTTCCATGGAGAGGGCTGAGTGTGCATGGAGGCAACGACCATGACCTTACCGAATAGATGTTTGGCCATGAATAACAATCCATGATGATACTACTTGATTGAGTATTCTTATTCCAAGATTCATCGATCTGGATGTAGACTTGCGGGGCATCCCTAGATGGAGAGCCTGTTGAAGTTGGTCAGAGGTTGCATGAATTTGCCAGAACACCTGACGGTTCCGTGTACACCAAATACCCCATAATGTTGCGATAAAGGTGGGTAAACGAGGGCCATTGATGCCCTCTTCATTCCTAAATGTCTGGACACAGGCAATCAAGCAATCTCTGAATTTGACATGACCATGGTCCTGAAGGACCATCCCCAACTAAGTAGCATGCCATGGCGGAGAAGCCAGAGAGTAGTGTTGGAAAAAGTGTTGAGCATTCTCCACAGCCTGGAGGCAGATTGGGCATAGGTCTGAGTTCGCGAGCCCTCAATGGCACAAGTTGGCGTTGAGCGTAATTCCATTGTGCCAAAGCATCCAGACAAAAAGTTTCCATTTGGGCATGATGTTCATTCCCTAAAGTGTTCGAAAAAAACGTCGAACGGGACTGGGGATTCATGCTATGCATTTCCTGTTGGGTGGAGAGAAGAAAGTAACCCGACTTAGTGGTGTACTAACCCGATGGGTGAAGGGGCCAGTAGAGAGAATCATGGGGGGTTCCAAAGCGGGAGAGTTCCAATCCTCGAATCTGGCATGCACTATCAACAGTGAATAATCTACAGATTCGTGGAGTATCCCATCCTTGATTATGGGGAAGGATGAGGGATTTAACCTTTAAAGTTGCCCCTTCCCGAAGAGGGACATTATCCCGAAATAATGGAACATGCCCATTTACCCAACGATGATTGGAGGCAGATATGGACGAACCATTACCAACTATCAGCCAGACTCGCGCCAAAGAACCTTTGCTCAACTCGGTGCAGGCCATGGGATCCCCAAGAGCTAGTAGTGGAAAGGGAACGTTGACGCACAAGAGAGAACCTAGAAACTAGAAGTTGTGGATTTGTGTGAATACGCCAAACTTTCTTCATTACACTAGTAGAATAAACGCTTATTGATGCGGTCATTAAGTGATCTATTGCGGCGGTTTTGGCCGCGCAGCAATTAAGGGCGCAAAGAATAGGTAATTAACCTATTCTTTGCGGTTTTTGACCGCAATAGAATAAGCTATTCTTTGCGGTTTTGGCTAGAAACCGCAAGAATAGGTGTAAAAAATACAACGTATTGTTGCGGGTTCTTGCTCAAAGCCGCAAAGAATAGGTCTCGGTACAGTGAAAAAAAAAAATTTTTTTTGCATTTTGCCATCAAATTTGAAAGATAAAACCTAGCAACTAACCCATCCACTATCCACCAAATTTGCAGACGAACTGAAGATGAAATGAGCATCAGATCTTGAAACAAAAACTAAACTCAAAATGAAACCAACATAAAAAAAACAAACATCACATTCATTCATAATAAATTAAACTAACATCACATTCATTCGGCAACTCTAACTGAACATGGCATCACGTTCATTCTAAAAAACAAATGAAAAATCGAAACTCTTAACATTAGCGATGATTTGGCACCCAGATAAGAACCCAGAAGCTAAATTCGAGCAAATTTCCGAAGCTTACGACGTTTTAAGCGATCCACAAAACCGTCAGATCTACGATCTTTTTACGGCGAATAAGCTCTCATGGCGGCGCGTCGGCGGCGCACCACACTCATCGCCACCCTAATTTCTCGTCATCGCCACCCTAATTTCTCATCGTTGCACCACCGTCATCACCACCATCATTTGCGGAAGGAGGTTCGAACACGGGAACCTCATCGTTTTCTTCTTCCAGATCCGAAAAAAGCTTCACTATACAATTTCAAAAGAGGAAGAGTGAGTAATAGAGATTAATGGAATCAAAAACTCAAAAAAATATGGCGTCAACGACAGTAACTTAAACCTAAAACTTGAAACAAAGAAAATTAAAAGCTTACCTTCCGGCAACCGGGATGAGATATGAGAGGATGCCGGCGAGTAAGATAAAGACCGCCTAGAGAGATGAGTGATGAAGACCGGTGATTGAAGATGAGAGATGATAGATGAAGATCGTGATAAGAGATGAGAGGATGAGAGGATGATAGATAGGTACCAAGAGACTACTTAGTCGCTATGTTGAGCATTTTCTTGTATTCCTGAGCTTGAGAATTTGGTACGTTGGGGCTGAACTCAACGTAAGACTTTTGCAAGTTAATAATTTGCCTCGAGATATGGTAGAATCGTTGTAGCATCATGGAAAGTGACGAGCATGAGGTAGCAGAGACCTGGAAATAGAACATCACATCATCTGCAAAAAAGAGGTGTGAGATTTGAGGCCCACGACGACTTGCCCGGATGCCTTAAAAAAGCTTGGTATCAGTTGCAAGAGTTGTCATAGGTGATAGGATATCCATGCAAAAGAGGAAGAGATAAGGCGACAGAGGGTCCCCCTGACGTACTCCACATTGAGGTAGAAAGTGAGTCGTTGACGAGGATACAATAGGAAACAGTGGATATGCACTGGTTGACCAGTTGATTCCAAGGGCCAGGAAACCCATAGGCTTGTAAAAGTATGAAAATAAAAAGCCAGCTAACTCAATCATAGGCTTTGTTCATATCAATTTTCAAGGCACATAGCTGACGGTAGGGGTGTTCATGGGTGGTTAACCGTCCCGAAACAACATTTCGGTTCGGTAACCGGAAGTTTCGGTTCGCTCTTTTTGCGAACCGTAACCGTAACTGTTTAGACCAGTTACCGCCTAAGCGGTTAACCGTCTTTTCGGTACGGTTTTTCGGTTAACCATTAACCGTTATTTAACTTATACTATTATGTTTTACTTAATGTAGATATATATTTTCAAATTTTTTGTGCATATATTTTAATATTATATATGCTCTAATATAAAATGTATCATAAAGTGGATAATAAATCCATTGGAAAACATAACTAACACTAAGAATTCACTCCATTTTCTAATTATAGTGTTTATCTTAGTACTAGAGTTTCCAAATAATTATATACTTCTCTAATTGTTGTAGCTTAGCAACAAATATTAGAATTAATGTAATTGTTTGAAAATGTTTCACAACAATTAAATAGAGAAAAAAAATATTTCGGTATTTCGGTTAACCGTTCACGAAAAAATCATAACCGTAACCGTACCGTTTAACCGTTAATTTTATCGGTTCGGTAACCGTACCGTTAAAACTTTTTTTATCGGTACGATAACAACCCATTTAGACCGGTTTTTCGGTATTTCGGTACGGTTTTTCGGTTTTGGTTTTGTATGAACACCCCTAGCTGACGGTGGCTTTTACGCTGTTTGTTGATGGTGTCTGTAAGCTCATGGCTGATCAGAATGTTGTCATCCATATGTCTCCCAGGGACAAAAGCATTTTGGTAGTCATTGATTGAGCTGGGAAGAAGGGGCTTCATACGGTTGACCATGCATTTTGAAGCGCATTTGTAAATGGTGTTTTCTTGCTATCTGCATGGTCTCTATCGAACCAATTGTATCCAATACGGCAGGTTGCTCAATTTTCTTGCTTCGTTTAAGGGACCACATTCAGGAGTTGAAGCAAATTAAAAGTCGTTGCTAGCCTTTTCTTGCGAAAACTAGATGTAGTTTCCTCACCCAGCTCGACACCTAGTTGACGAGCCATTGATAGGTCTGTGATCGCCTTAGCATTGAAGGAAGCGCTGGTTGAATTCAGCCGAATGTTCAAGGCTCCCTTAGCCTCCCAATTTTCTAAACGACGCTTCTTCCTTTTGTGCCTGTAATATTCCTGAAAAAATCAACAAAACATTAGATTCCCCGCCGATTAACTGCGCTGTACAGGCGAATCCCGTCGTTTCTAAGCAGGGAACAGCATGGAAGAACCGTGAGCTTGAAGAGAAGGATGATGTGAGCCCGCATACGTTGGAGTAGGACTACTGTAAGACCTGGTGAAAGAGTCCTCTGGATCAGTAGGTGTAGAGTATGTAGTTCCACGAGAACTAGAAGGAGACCAATGAAAGGAATGAGTGATTGTTGCTAATGTTATATGCGGTGAAATGACATATTCGCCGGAGCGCCAATGTCCCAATGACCTGAAGCTCCGGGCTCGAATATTATAATGAGGTCGGCAGTCTGTTCTTTCTTGAGAAGGTTGGTTTAGTGGAAGTTTTGCCTGCATGGAAGAGCTTTCGACAGGATACTGTTGAGAACCACTGTGGAAAGGTTGAGTAGAACATTCGCCATGCTCAAAGGTAAAGTGTCTGCGAAAAGCTTACTGGCTTATTAGGGATCGCTGAAATGCACTTGGGTGAGAGTTACAATGCAAGTCTTGTTGGAACATTTATAGTTAAATGTGTTCGTTGATGATATGTGATCATTATGTCTCGATATTGTTATGTGTACATGTTGTTTTCTAAAGGTCAGGCACTTGATAAGTTTAAGATTTATAAAACCGAAGTTGAATTACAATCTAATTTGTTGCTTAAGCGATTTCGGACTAATAAGGTGGGGAATATTATGATCCAACTTATTTTTCATCAATTGGAGTCATTTATGAAACAACCGCTCCGTACTCACCACAACAAAATGGGATTAGGGTGAAGCCATGTTATCTAACTCAGGTTTGAGTAACGGGTTTTGGGGTGAAGCCATGTTAACGCCTTGCTATTTTAGGGTTCCAAATAAAAGGAACAAGGTTACCCATATGAATTTTGGTTTGGAAGGAGACCTAATCTCAATTACCTTCGGGTTTGGGGTTGTAGGGCAATTGTAAGATTATCGGAACCTAAAAGGAAGGCCTTGGGTGAGAAAGGAATTGATTGCATATTCATAGGTTATGCGGAGCATAGTAAATTCTATAAGTTTTATGTCTTAGAGCATAATGATTTTGTCTCAATACACTCAGTGATTGAGTCAAGGGATATAATCTTTGATGACACTCGGTTTTCATCAATTCCTAGACCAAGGGACTTACTAAGCACAAGTTCAACCGTTGATGGTGTGAGGCACAATTATGTGCGTGAGATGATCCATGATGGAGTCGTTACGATTGATTTTGTATGGTCTAATGTGAACCTAGCGGATTCGTTCACTAAACCATTGCCAAGGGAAATAGTGTACAAAACATCAAAAGGGATGGGAATAAAGCCCATGTATAAGTCACAAGTGGAAAAAACTCAATTCACGTCTTGTACAACGCAAGATCTTGAATTCAATGAGGATCAAACTTGATTGTGGCTTGTAGCACTCAAAGAGATACATCATAAGGTGAGTGCTTGTTTCTACAATGTTGGAGGATGATTTTAATATCTTATTAAGCTTTGATTAGTTGTTCATGTTGTAGGAGCATGTTGATTAAGGTTTACCTATGTGAGTAAGAAGTTTGGCTGCTTCACCAAGTTCAGGGCTTGGCATGGAACACTCATGTATCAGATATGGACTCAAGGCCTTTAAAGGAGTTGTTAGTTACATGTATGTTTGTGTAAGCTTGTGTGTGTAGCATCTTCAATATTTCGTATGATTGGGTGATTCAATGCTTAGTCAATCATTTCAATAGAAAGCTTGTAAAGCATGTTATACTAAGTGGAAATTCAATCTTAAAGATATTTTCATGTATGCACAAGTTTAGTTGTTTTATATTGTTTGCAAGTGGACGGACTTCAAATCATTTATACTATAAATGAAGGAGGATTATTGAAACATTTATAGTTAAATGTGTCCGTTGATGATATGTGATGATTATATTTCGATGTTGTGGTGTGATGAAACGTAGTGAGAAATGAAGGAAACGCGAAGAATCAGGCCAAGGGCTGGTGCGTGCCACCAAGCTTTGTGCATGCCACGTAGGAAGTTGCATGTCGCGCACAGGTCGCCCGCACCATTGCCTCTGGAAATCTTTTGATTGTCAGGAAGTTTGGTGCGCCTGCACCTGGTTGTATAGTGCGCTCGCACCATACTGACGATACACTTTATTTCGTGAAATGATGCATACCTCTTCATGTGAAATGATGTATGATTTCAGTCTTTCCTTCTGTAAATCTTTCCTCGTATATATAGGAAGATGTCACATATGGAATGGGGTAAGAAGACATTCATACTATAGGAATATGTCACGTATGGAATGGGATTAGAAAACATTCATACTTGCTTAAGGAGATTTATTTCTAGATCTCTCTCCTTGTTCATTGTAAAACACAACCTTCAAACACATTGACTACATGTAGTTTGTCATCAACCAAACTCCATAGTTTCTTCTTCGTATCTCACAAGAGTTTACCATGAACCTTGTTGATCCTAGTGGGTCGGTAAAATTCTTGTAGGAAAGCGTATTACTACGTGCTTGGAAGTATCATCCGACTTCCCACAAGATACATATCCATAGACACACATATATAACAAGCCTTCATTCCTGCTGAACTGTTGCTTTGACAGGCACATGTTCTCATTTCGCAAGGTATCTCCATCCTCTGAAGCATGTGTTGTATTTGGAGACCCATAATTGGACGACCGTCATCTGCGTCAGAAAAGGTTTGGCATACTAACGTTGAGTCACCTGAAAAGGATTTCAGATATACGTGATTTGATTAATGATTTGTCGTTTGTTGGTCATATTGATGAGTAACTGGTGAGGACATTAAGCCAGATGTGTTGTTATACTTTTGATTTCTAGTAAAATTAAATTTTAGTATGAGTTATGTAGAGAAATTCTTGGTCATAAAATTTTGGATTTTCATGTCTGAATTATTGATGTCTGAATTATTGAATTACAATAGGTCTTTAGATTAGTTAAATTTTGGATATTATCTTGAATACATTTGAAGATTTAGAATAAGTGTGGCATGTTTTAAGTGTAAATGTCTATTTTTGGAAGAGATTGAACTTGGTAATGATTAATAGAGAAAGTTTTAATATCGACGATCGACAACTTTAAAAGTAAACAAGTTTATGACTATAAAAGTATGCGTTTATTTGTTCAAAATGATGTATGGGGTTGAGGATGAATCGAGTATTATGTGATATAGAACACTAATTTATTTACCTGGTTCATGTCTTATCATGTCAATGAGCCAGAAGTTCCGAAAAGTGTTTTGATTAACTATTTTCAGCTTTACTATGTTTGGAGTCGAGATAATATATGGCTTTGAGATAATCTTGGTATTGTATGTAATTCAAAGTACCTTTTTAGTGTTGAGTTTCATTTGTATCAACATCTTCTGAAGGATCAAAGCAAATTGGTTCTTCTGCACTAGGCTCATGGTCAAGCTCAACATCATCTCTAAGCAATAGCAGATCTAGAAATTAGATATATGGGTACAATAACAGATTAAAACGTACTCATTACAAAGTTTCTTTTAGGCAATGATAGTCATAAGTTAATATTCATTTTAATACAACGCTGATTAGTGACTCATGCCATATTAGGTTTGTCACATGCCTTACAATTTCGATAGTGTCATACAAATTTCTATTTGATATCTAAGACATGAGATTGTTAACTTGAATATTATAGAATGCTTTTGAGCAATGTATAGGATTTTGTAATTGTGTTAAAATATATAGTATAGAACTTCCTAAATTCTATCCAATCACTCTCCTAATCTTTGGAGGATTCTATAGGGTTTTACTTGGTGATAAAGATTATATATTTTCTCTTAGAAGATGAGATTTCCACGCCATTTTTCTCCAAACTATCAAATGTTGTTTTACTCTCTCATTATTTCACATTTCTAAGGAATTGTTGGAAGGAACAAGTGTTTGAGCTCAAGGAAGTAACGATGTATTCACGCCAAATAATTTGACTAGGAGATCTACTATCTGATTGAGTCTGAACTCTAATACTAGTAAATTATTCTATGTCAGTGGCGAAGCTAGAATTATTTTATTTGACGGACGGATCTGTATATCATACATGGACTTCAATGAAATAAAAGCAAATTAAAAAGATGTAAGCAATTAGATTTGAACCCTAGACATCAAGTCACAAAGAAGTAGATATGGTATATGTAGTGTAGACTTTTGCAAAATATAGTAGATATCTTAAATCATAGGGGGGCCATGGCCCAGCCCAGCCCCCCTTAGTTTCGCCACTTGGGGTCGTGCCTTAGACTTTACAATTGTAAGCGATTCATGATCTAGGTTGAATCACGTGCCATTGGTAATGTTGGATGTATAGGGTTGGTGATATTAAAAATTTATCTCTACGCAGCCAAGTGACGAAAAAGGCTGCGATCATATATGACTTTTAAAATCATAAAACCAAAAACTGAAAAACTGACGATAACGTCAAACAAACCTTTAGATAGTAGTTTCCATGAACAAAACCTGCTAATATAGTCCGTTATTGGTTTTGTACTTTTCACTCAGTCAACAGGTTCTATGAAATATTTAATCGTGCTCTTCTAGCTAAGCAAGCTTGGCGTGTTCTAACTATGCCTGACTCACTCATGACTAGAGTGTTAAAGGGCAAATATTTTCCTTCTAGAAATTTTTTAGAGGCTCGCATTAACCCAAATATTAGTTTCACATGGAGGTCCATCCTTTCGGCAAGGGATGTGATTATGGAAGGTGCGTGCAAAGTTATAGGTGATGGGAGAGATACTCATATTTGGCTCGACCCTTGGGTTTCAGGGCTCCCAAATTTTTGAATGCACAGTAAAAGTGAAGGAAGGGGTGAGGAAGAGCCACAAAAAGTTAGCGAGTTAATTAGTGAGGGGCATTGGAATAGTGAGCTGTTGGGGAGCATGTTTAGTCCATGGGAGGTACAAGCAATCAAAGGATTCATATTTCGATACACAGCACACATGATGGATGGATGTTGCAAAAAAACTCAAATGGCAAATTCTCGGTTCGAAGCGCATATTTCCTCGAACTGTTCGAAGAGCGAAATAAAAGGCCTGCTGGATCAGTAGGGTCGAAGAGGAGTGTGTAGAAGCGTCTATGGGAATCAAAAGTTCCTCCTAAAGTAAAGATGTATGGCTGGAAATTGCTAAGAAACGGCATTTCGGTTCAAATGAATTTAGCGAGTAGGGGAATGGATGTTGCAAAAGAGTGTCAAAGATGTGGGGAAGGGGAAGAAACAATCGAGCATATGCTGTTGAGATGCGCTGACAGCAAGCGTGCGTGGTATTTTTCTCCACTTGGACTAGATACGGAGCAGGTTGGAAGAGTGAGTGTGCGAGACTGGATTGAAGCACTTGCAGCAAGTAGAAAGGAAGATGACTGGTGGGTATTATTTTGGATGATGTGCTGGAATGTGTGGTTAAGCCGAAATGCGTGGGTGTTTGAGAGGAAAAGAGTGGAGTTCATGGAAGTGGTGAATAGAGCAGTGAGGAGTGTTATGGAGTATGCGAAGGCAAATGAGGGAGGGGAGAGTGAGCATGGGGGACACAACGAGGAGGTGAGGTGGTGTGCTCCTACTGAAGGTGTCTATAAACTAAACACTGATGCTGCAGTTTTTCAGGGGCAACGAATAGGAATGGGGGTGTTGTGCGAGACTAGGGCTGGGAATGAGCCAAGCCTGCCCGTGAACTGTTCGAGCTCGGCTCGGTGAAAGCTCGGTCAGGGCTCGACTCGCTAAGGCTCGGCTCGAGCTCAGGATCGGCTCGAGACCTAACGAGACGAGCCACGAGCTAAGCTCGGCTCGAAAAGCTCGTGAACGACTCGAGTTACTTTTTTTATTCAAAAAAATATAAAAAATAGTATTGTTATTCATTAGTTAAAAAAAGGCAAAACAATGTATATTTTAAAATAGATGTGTCTATGCTCTTCTCCTACTCTGTCATGTGAAGTATTTAAAAATTACATAAGTACATCCATCACCTGCAAAGAAAGAAAAAGTAAAACAAAGTTAGCCAACAATGTCGACATTTTGACAGAACCTAGGTTAGATAAAAATAAAACAAATCAGCAAATAAAAAACCAAATAAAACAATGTCGACATTTTGACAGAACCAAGGTCAGATAAAAACAAAACAAATCTAATTGAGAAGAGGGAGAGAGAGTAAGACTCACTGGGTTCGACGAAAGAGAGACGCGAGTTGCCGATGAGAAAGCTGCCGACGAGAAACGCCGAGTCGCCAATGAGAAAGCTGCCGGAGAGACGCGTCGGGGGAGAGTAGAAGAAGTTCGAACTCTTCTCAGTTCAAACTAAGTCCCATCTCTTTCCTCCCTCATCGCTGCTCAGTTGCAATTCGCACCTCTCACTCACCACTGTCGCCACCTGTTCAAACGGCCATGGACGGTGACCCACCAACCTGTATGAAATTCTGATTTCCCATTATCTCTATATATTTTTTAATTTACTATGAATTTTTTTAATTGTGAGATTTCGAGCCTTTTTTGGAGCATTCATTTGAGCACGAGCTTCGAGCCCAAACACGAGCTCGAGTCGAGCCACGTGCCGAGCCTCACATTCCAACACACGAGCTCGAGCCGAGCTCCATTTTTTAGGCTCGACGAGCCTCGAGCTCGAGCCGAGCCTCGTTTCCGAAACTCGAGCTCGAGCTCGAGCCTACCACTATTCGGGCTCGGCTCATTCCCACCCCTATGCGAGACTATAAAGGGGATGTGATGATGGCTACGTGATGTGGGATGGATGGTATTGTAGATGCGGACATTGCTAAAGCGTTAAGTGCTAGACATGGGATTCAGATTGCAATTGAAGCAATACTAACAAGCTTGATTGTGGAGGTTGATTGTCATAAATTGTATAGCCATCTCAAAGAAGGCAGGTGTGATATTTCTCCTTTTGGAAGAGTACTGGTGCTGGACATCCTTGCTAGTGTTAGTCAATGTTATCAAATTTCTTTCTCTCACGTTAGGAGACAAGGCAACAAAGTGGCTCATCTTTTAGCACAAAAATGTAAAACAGCTATGGCTTTGCAAGTGTGGTTAGAAGAAGCTCCAATTGAAGCTTATAGTGCTGTAATGGCTGAAAAGCCTTCTCCTTAATAATATCTCTCAATTTTCTGGTCCAAAAAAAAAAAAACAGGTTCCATGAAGAAATAGATGAATTTTATACATTCAATCCTACATATACAATATCGAATTACATTTCAAAACCATGTAAAACATAATATATTGCCTAGTTAAGCAAATATTAAGGGAAATTGTTCCAATAATGTCCTAAATCGATGCCCATCTACAAGAAGTGAATAGCTATTCAAAAAAATGTCCTAAATCGATATATCCTTATAATTTATGAAACCTCACCCTTAATTACAAAAGTTAAACAAAAAAAAACACATCCATCATCATCAATACAATATGCAGATTGCAGATTGGAGATTGCAGATTGCAGACAAATAAAGATGGTAGGACAAACAAACAAACAAACAATGGGCATATAAGATGCAAGTCATGCAACACAGAAAGCGGTGGAGTTAAAAAAATATCAAATGAATAAAAGAAATCTCAATAATTGATTGACAGACCACCCTCTTTCTCTCTCTCTTTCTGGTAAAGTGTACCCAGCTCACATCCACAAAGAAGAAGAGAGAGAAAAAGAGAGATATTATAGTAGAAAACACTCTCTTCTCTCTTAATTCGTGAATTTTGTCACACCAAAATTTTATTTTCACAAAATTTTAGAAATACCCACATCATGGAAACTCCGTGATTTAAACTCCTCACTCACTTCTTCTTCCCGTTTCTCTCTATTCAATGCCTGAGACACGAAATTCTTCAGAATCTGTGAGTTTTTACTTCTTTTTTTGTTAACTTTTATTATTTTAGTTGTTAGATTTGTTGGGTTTTTATTTTATTTTAATATAAATGTGTTTTTATGATATGGGTATGTTTGCTTTAATTGCAATATTCTAGAATATGTGCTTGTTTATCTGTCTTTATGATTGGATTTGTTTAGGGAAAGTTATATGTAGAAGTTCTTTTTAGGTATTATATATATATATATAGAAGTTAAATAGATTGAAGGTGTGAAAATGCTGGGAGTTATGTACTTTTTTAGAAAGTGGAGTTTGATTGAATTTTACTTGTTAATATTTTGTTTTTTTTTCTAGCCAATATTAGATCCTTTTGAGGGTGATGGAAAAGTCGGATTGGTGTTATTTTTTTAGAAAAGGATTAGTTTAGAGGTTTTTTGACATTATTGTCTTTTGTTAATCAACAAAATGTCTATATTGTGTTGTATTTGGCGTATTCTTGCATTTCAGTTGATTTCTCTTGGATCAGCTGGTTTTCACTTAAGCATATACCTGTACTCTGCATTGTTGATTAGTTTAGCAGTTTAACTGCTGATTAGTCTACTTTCTTTGTAGTACATTGTTGTCATATGCGGAGTTCGTGTTACTCCCTCTGTCCCATTTTGGTTGCCACAATTCTCTTTCCGGGTGGTCTGAGTCTGGTTGCATCATATTCTATTATATTTCTCTTTAGTTTTTCAATTCCCTATAAAACTAGTGCAAAATGTGTTTGTGGCAACGAAAATGAGACGAAGGGAGTAAGGTTCTAGACTGAGCTATGTTGAGTTGGGAAGTCAATTGCTTTTATATCTGCCTCTTATGCAGCAGCTATTTGTTTAGATCATTTGTGAGAATGTGAAAGCTAATGTAATATGCGATCATCATAAAAGAACATTCAGGGATTATTTTGGGTGATTATTCAATAGTTTTAACACTTAAACATAACTATAGTGGAAATCGAACTAGCCTGTTTGTTGGTTCTTGGTGTTTTTGGATTAGGAATGCTGTTTTTCTTGCTATTATTAGGCAGCAACTCATGAACAGAAACTTAATTCTAATTAGATTAATTGTTTCTGCCCCAGCTCACTGAGAAATTGGCCTTCTTTCTATCTAAATGCACATGCTTTCATTGATGCTCTTTTCTAAGGATCAGCGACATCTTCTGATTAGAGGAAAAGGATCAGACCACATATCCATGAATTGATGTTCATGATGACATGCATCAGTTGTACTGCTCATTATGCAGTTCCTGTCAGTAGTTGTCATCAATATGCATCACATACATAGTAGAAAACTGGGTCCAGGGTTTCTATTGATGCTGAATATCTATAGTCTATGACTTTAACCTTAATATCTTAAACTGGCTTTTACATAGCGCTTGTTTCAATCTGTACAGCTATGTCTCAAGATAGGAGCACTGGCCCTTGATACAGAGGATACTGGAACTGATATATACCATAAACTGGGTCTAAGAGAGCCAGACAAAATGGGATTTAAAACACCAAGGTTCTTGTCACTTATATCCTCACTTCTTGAGAATTCTGTCCAGAAGAATGAATTGTTATTGGACACAGCTGAAATTGAAGATGTGTTCACTGCATTTCATGGTAGAAGTGCCCCGCCTGTTAGCATAAAACAATATATTGACCGAGTGTACAAGTATGCAGGGTGTAGCCCATCCTGTTTCGTGGTGGCATACATTTATGTGGATAGATACCTCCAACAGACGAAGACATACTTAACTTCCCTCAATGTTCACCGGCTGTTAGTTACTAGTGTTATGGTGGCAGCAAAATTTATTGATGATTCGTAAGTACTTCACCACAATCTTCTGAATTTCGTGTGTTTTTCATACATTCAAAAGTTGTTGTGTTGCATGATATTGTCAATACACTCATGCAAAAATTGGGATCATATCCATGTGCTGATATAACTTTTGGTCATTTTGGACTCTAGGCAGTGAATCTGGACTGTATTGATGTAGTGGTTTGAAGTAGTTTCAATTTGTTACTTTCTTCTTACATTTAAGTCGTATTTGAATTTATATCCGAAATGTAGTTGGTAGATTATATTAGTTTCCTGGAGAAATAGACAAAGAATTATTATTACCAAAAAAAAGGGCTGCATGTCTCGTTATCAAGTCACCAACTCACCACAGTCAAATTTCTTACAGCCTATCATCTGGCATGGGTGCTAAAACTGCTATGAAGCCTGGATACCCCTACCGCTTGCCGTACTTGTGCTGGGGAGTGGGGACGGGTAAGGGAAAGGAAAAGGTCCCTAGAATATATCTTGAATGGTGGGGATGTCAGTTTATGTTGGGAAAGGCTACGGAAAACATCATGGACGTCTTGGGGATGGACCCAGAAGCGTAGGAATCCCCAGGCCTTAAAAAGAAAAGAATTATGACTTAACTGAAATGTAGATTCTAGGGCTTAGGCTTCTCTCTCTAATCAGTGACTATGTATGGCTTTTAATCTTCTGTAACTTTTGAATTTCTTTTGCCGTACCCATGTCATACCCCATATTTTTTTTTATTTTTTGACGTTTTCCATCTTTGTTCTTATATCTTTCGTATATCTGTCTCAGTGTTAAATAGGCTAAAAATACCAGATTAGCTTATAATAATCTAATTGAAGAGAAGCCTCTAACAAATAATTTGACCAAAACCCTTTGAATCACAAATAAAGAGTGGAAGGATTGTACTCTGACAATCCTACTATTCCTGGTTTTCTACTTTGTATATGAAAAACTCTATATGGAAAACGGTTCTCTACTGAAAAGAAGAGTATAAAGACTTAAATACCTTATAAGAAAACCATGGTTAGACTTTATTTACATAGTATTTGGTATTTTTTTTTAGTAAAGAAAAGGACAGGAAGGGAAGGGAAGAAAAGAGATGGGATTATGGGAAGGAAGGGAAAAGAAGGGAACTAAACTTTCTAATGTTTGGTTAACAAGAAGGAATTAAATTAATTATCTTTTTCCTCCCAAATTCCTCCAAGTTTGAGAGGAAAGATAGGGGAGATTGATTAGGTTTTCTTTCCTCTCACTTCCTTTCCTTTCTAATTAAATCCCTTGTAATTTCTTTTACCAAACACAGGAAATTCTCTTTTTTCAAACTTTTCCATCCATTTCCTCCATACCGAACACAGTGTTAATCTTTTCTTTTGACCAGCCTCTGCCTTCTTTCCAAAACTTAAAAGACAAAAAGAGAAGTCTGGACTCCAAACTTTTATCTTGTCCATTTTCATCCACATTCTTCTTCAGAAACCTCACTGTACAATCCGCTACAACCTCACATACAGGAGGCCTTGATAATTTCCAGTACTTTGAGAAGCTTCTCGAAGATGGAACCATTTGAGGATGGCGATTCTATTTTTCTCAGCAACTCTATTTTCTTTAGGCAGAGGAACTTCAAGATGAGAGTACGCCATTGATGATATTGCAGGAGTACTTCCAAGATTTTACTACTTTTTTGTCCATTACTTCAGTAAAAGAGGAACTTTAGGGTTAGAATTAGCGGGAAATTTTGGAAAAAAGATTTACACAAGCAATGTACATTATCTGAATTCTGAATGTACTCTGTTCTATTTTTGGATGTACACTATCCATGTTCTGAATATACAGTATCCTATTTTTGAATGTACATAATCCAGTATCCTAAGCTCAAATAGTATACATTTACAAGTAGGGATAGTGTACATTCAGAACATAAATAGTATACATTCAAAAATAGGATCGCATACATTCAAAAATAGGATAGTGTAAATTTTAAAATATGGTTAGGTTTTTTTGATACATTCAATCTGTTGCAGGAAATGAATAGTGAACAGATTGACTCCAAATCAGCTTAAGTTTTTTGTGAAGAATGCTCGAGTAAATTTAGGCAATATATAATAGAGATCACACGGCTACAATGCTATGTCTTACCCTTCTCTTCCTAGAGAAAAATTAGTTGTATATTACTACTAGCTTGTATTCTCCTTTTTTAAGGAATCAAATCTTATTAATACCTCCACATTTAGTTTTGGATCTAATCTAGCTATAAGGTCTAAAGACAAGCTCCCTTCAGAAAAGCCTTGGAAACGAGTTTTTATTTAGGGAAATTTCTATTCCTTTCATGTTTCTTTAGAGGACTATGAACTATGTGAACCGTGTTCCCCTCTGCAGTAATGTTCAAGCATTCTATTTGCATTTTTCCAAATTCATATTCCTGTTCAAGTATCATCTGCTATTTGGGTTATTAAATATCATTAATACTAGAATTAGGCAAAAACTCAGCTCTTGAAGATAAAAAAAAAACAAAATCTGTAGATATCTCTTACCATTGTAAAGCCCTCAGAAATAGAATTTCCATCAGAGCAAGGAGAATTGTCGGCTATCCTTGACCAAGTATGTCCCACTTCTGTCCCAGCTTGCCCCATTGCTTGCGGATTTAGCCATGTTAATTATGCCAAGCAATATAACTTAAATTGATGATTTGGCGGGCTGAAAGTTGTTCGGAAACAAGATGGAACATGCAATGGATATAGGTCTTCCACTGCCTACTTTTAGGTGCTTTGGTAGACCCTTGCAAATTTTTGGTGGCACACGACACAAACACATATGCACATATAGCTCTAGTACTGTTCCAATAGATTCGTTCCTTTCTTATGCTAGTGCTATAGTTAAAATACACGCTCAAATAAATCAGAAGCTGATACATTGAAACACAATCTGTATAGAAAATATCAGCAACTACACAATCTGAGAGCATGCCAGTGAGTTAAAACACAATCTTGTGGTCATTTTAGAACATTGATTTCTCTATCTTGATTGTTTTTGGTAATGCTACGTACAATAGAACCTTTCTAGACACATTGATTGTGTTCAAACTGTTGTATTGATGGATTGAAAACATATGGAGATGGATAATACTGCCATATAAAGTTTTGCCATCTGCACATTCTGAAAAGACCGGTTTTAGTTGCCTATGCATCTTTTTGACAAAAGGACGTCTAACATCTATTTGTACTTTACACCGTTGTACAGATTTTATATACTTTCTATGAAGTTTAGGGCCTAGAATAGCAAATGGGAAGAGTATCTTCTATCTGTTCTAGTTCCCTTCTTATGGGCCTAATCAAGATAACGCAGAGGCATGCAATTGATTATTTGATGAGATGATGATTTATCAAGCGCTTGTTTTTAAGTTTACAATGGCAACATGTTTATACTTACTCTATTAGTGCATCTTTTCTCCAATCTTCTGCTGGATTCATTAGCTGGCATAGCTCTTGTAATACCTAGTCATGCTGGTGGAGGATGAGATACTTTCTGATAGAATATAAATATAGTTAGGATATATTTTGTTCCTAGAATTATACTTTGGATAGGTTTCCGAATCATAATAGGACTATCCTATGATGTATCACTATAAATATTGATCAATGGTAATCACTCCAGTCGAGGAGTTTTCCCAAATCTAGCATGGTATCACATCATTAGGTTTTATCATTAGCTTCTACAAAAAAAAAAAAAAAAATGGGCCGTGGCAGCCACCTTTGCTTCCGCCTATTATCTTCGTTGACCTCCACATATTATTGTGGTGTGTTTTAAATCCTGTGATTTTGTGTCACAACTTTTTTACTTTTCTTTCATTAGCCACGTGTGCCCCATCCTTAGTCTCACCATATACTTGGCAACATCTTCACCCACGTGTCATCATGACCACAGATGGTACTCCCAAAGCTGACGGCCAACCATCCAACCCACCTTCGAATGAATATCATTCGGCTGTTAATAACATCAAGAATGTTATACCTTTAATTCTTGATCGTGAAAAGGTCCAATACTCGAATTGGGTTGAGTTATTTGAGACACATGCTCATGCTTTTAATGTCTTGGATCACATTGATCCCACCATCACCCGTCCTAGTGATCTGACCCTATGTGGAAGCGTCTCGATTCTATTGTTAAACAGTGGATTTACGGTACGATCTCCCCTGATCTCCTTCAGACCGTTCTTTGTCATGGTGATTCCGCACAACAAATCTGGAACAAGCTAAAGGGTATTTTTCAAGATAACAAAGCTACTCGGGTCGTCTATCTTGAAAATCAATTTACTTCCCTACACCTATCTAATTTTTCGGATGTTTCTTCATACTGCCAACAATTGAAGAATTTAAAGGATCAACTTGCCAATGTTGATCACCCCGAACAACAATTGGTGTTACGTCTTGTTTCCGGTCTCATTAACACAGATTACGATGTTGTGGCTACAATGATTCAACAGACTAAGCCTCTACCGACTTTTGAATCGGCCCGTTCGCGTCTCATCCTTGAAGAAACTCGTAGGGCTCATGATTCTAGTCCCCAAAATTCGGCCTTTATCGGAGCAACACACCACCGCCACCAAATTCCACCACCGGTCCGCCCACACAACCACCGCAGCACCACCAGCAGCGGTCCGGCACTGGCGGCGGTAGTGGCCGTGGCCGGGGACGCGGTGGCAGATCTAGCAAGGGCCGTGGCAGAGGTTCCTCCCAACAGCAGCAGGGGCGTGATAATAATCACCCCCATAACATCCCAGCTTCATGGGCCGGCCCAGCTCCCCAGCATGTCTCCCCTCAACAGTCCGCGTGGACTTCCGCCTAGGCCCCATCACCATATCCCCAGCGGCAGCACTTCTACGCTGCTCTTCCCAGACCGCAAATTCATTTATCGGGCTCAGCCAGTTTCACGCCAGGTCCAGCAACAACCTCAGGCTTATCCTACTTCATATGTGGACTATGGGCCTCTTATGACTCCCACTGATTTGAGTCATTCCTTTGCAACCATGAATCTTCCCCAAGACAACTCTTGGTACATGGATTCAAGTGCCACTGCTCATATGACTAACTCGTCAGGTACTCTCATGCCCTTATTTAATTTAAGCACTCTTAATCATATTTTAGTTGGTAATGGTCATCGCATTTCTGTTCATGGTTATAGTCAATCCTCCCTCCCTACTCCTCACCCACCTTTAGCCCTCCGTAATATTTTATTTGCCCCACAAATTATTAAAAATCTTATTTTCGTCCGAAAATTTACCACTGATAATAATGCCTCCATTGAATTTGATCCTTATGGTTTTTCTGTGAAGGACCTTCGCACGGGAATATAATAGCGAGGTGCAATAGTTTCGGGGAGCTTTATCCTATGACCACCACTCAACCATCTACATGTCTAGCCACCGCCCTCACAGCCACATCCACTACCTGGCATGATCGCCTTAGACATCCAGGATCCCAAGTTTCAAGCTTTTTTAGGAGTAGGGAGTTAATTCATTGTAATAAGAGCATCACTCTGATTTTTGCAATTCTTGTCAAGTAGGAAAACATCTTCGTTTGCTGTTTTATGAATCTAATAGTACTACTCATTCTGCTTTTGATATTATTCATGCTGATTTATGGACCTCTCCTATTCGTAGCTCTGAGGGTCATAAATATTATTTGGTGCTATTAGATGATTTTACTCATTTTGTGTGGATCATTCCTCTTAAATTTAAATCTGAGGTCTATCAAAAATTCTTGCATTTTCGCCAATATATCCAAACTCAATTTGAGCGACCCATTAAAGCTTTCCAATGTGATCATGGTCGGGAATTTGATATTAGTCCTTTTAAATTGTTTTGTGTTTGACATAGAATAATTTTTCGTTTCTCATGTCCTCATACCTCCTCACAAAATGGAAAAGCAGAACGCATGATAAAAACATTAAAACAATATGACTCGCACTCTTCTTTGTCATGCCTCCGTTCCTCCACAATATTGGGTAGAATCACTTGAAACGGCCACCTATCTTGTCAATCTCTTACCTACTAAGGCTCTGAATAATATTCCTCCTGCCGAAATATTATTTAAAATAACCGCCTCATATGACCATATTTGGGTGTTCGGGTGTCTTTGGTTATTGTTGTTTTCTCGGTGATAACCTGATTTTTTGGCAGTCTAAGCGTCAGCCTACTCTTTCTAGATCAAGTGCTGAAGCTGAATATCGCGGCGTCACAAATGTTGTCGCGGAAGCTTGTTGGTTACGTAATATTCTTTTGGAGTTACATTGTCCTCTCCGACAGGCTACTATTGTTTATTGTGATTATGTCAGTGTTATTTATTTATCTCGCAACCCAGTACAACAAAGCACCAAACATGTTGAGATGGATATTCATTTTGTTCGGGAAAAAGGTTACGTTGGATTAGGTACGTGTGTTGCATGTTTCTACTAGATATCAGTTTGCAGACAATTTCACTAAAGGTATTCCGTGGCAGTTATTCTTGGAGTTTAAGTCCAATCTCAGCGTTCGTCCTCCTCCCGCTCCAACTGTGGGGGTGTGATAGAATATAAATATAGTTAGGATATATTTTGTTACTAGAATTATACTTTGGATAGGTTTCCTAATCATAATAGGACTATCCTATGATATATCACTATAAATATTGATCAATGGTAATCACTCTAGTTGAGGAGTTTTCCCAAATCTAGCATTTTCCTATCACACATTCACACGACTACATGGTCAAGGATAGTGCAGGTTTGAGGTGGTTCGTCCTCCATTCTCACGCTGGTTGACGGTGGTGTGGTGGGGAAATGGACTTTAGGTTCATGTACCTTACTAATGGAGCTTCTGAAAATACTTTTAAGATCCTATGAAAATGTTTTATGTCATTTTGATTTTGCTTATTCTTAGTATGCATTGATTTGGACCATGGATAATTATATCTAGATCAAAGACGTTAATGTGTTTACTATTTAGCATGAGAAAGTTATTTTAATTCTTAATTTTATTTCTTATCCTAATGGTAAGAAAGACTGTTGACAAGACCTCAACTCTCATAGTTTCTTAGTTCAGTATTTGCCTTTTGGCAGTAGGCGGAAAGTTCCGGGGATCCGCACCCCCCAAACACCCTCATTTGGCAAGATTTAAACCTAAGATCTAAAGTAAGAGCCTTGCCTTGTAGCCAAGCATCGCTTAGTAGCTGGAAAAAGTTATTGTGAAGAAAGTATTGTTGATGTGATTGCCATTTCACCTGTTGGGACCGTGTCTTATAAAAAGTAATGTACAATTGATTAATAGAATGTTTGACTCTCAGCCAGATAAATAATCATGACAGTCGTGGTTCAAACATGAGAAACAATCCAGATATGTCTTCGCTTAGCTGCATTGCCATGTTGGCTAATACAATTTTCTTTAACATGCAGATTCTTTAACAATGCATACTATGCCAAAGTTGGAGGAATCAACACTTCAGAAATGAACAGATTGGAGATGAAATTACTGTTTGGCGTCGATTTTAGACTACAAGTTAACGTAGAGACGTTTAGGAGATATTGTTTGCTATTGGACAAAGAAGCTGGAGGATGTGAACTCGACTGGCCGATGAAGGCATGTTGGGTTAAAGACAGTTGGTCTAGTAAAGACACTGAATTTCCACGTAAGACTCCTGTTGCCAGATGACCCAACTTGGTCAATCCAATTGTATTATCAATGAACTGTATTAGTAGGAGTAGATGTGTTCCAAACCATGTACAGTCGTCCAGCATTGGCAGCAAAGCATAGTTTGAGGCATCGCCAATTATATGGAACGTCGATCTGTGAGCTCTTCAATCCTATCTGATTGTAATCACATGTCATAAATATCGCTTCTTGTTTTGTTTTCTTAGTCATATCATAAATTTTTTGCTACTCGTATGATTTCCTTCATTTGTAAAACTGTTACATATATATATATATATATATAGGAAGGCATCCACGAATTGTATTTTATTTTCATTATATAGCAAAGCATAGTTTTGATTTGTGTTTGTAATAGTTGTTTATCTATTTAATAGTTCCCTAGCCTCTCTCCCTTCTCTGTCCTGCAGAAGAAGAAATTTCAGGATCCCTCGCTCCCTACCACAGGTTGTCGGCAAGCCTCCCCTCCCTCCTCTCTGCTTCCTTCAACACCTCCCAGAACCACCGTCGCTGGTCGCCTATGGTGTGTCAGATCTGGTTCTGTGGTTGGTTTTCGTTTATCTTAGGTTTTTAAAAATAGTTCTCTCCATTGTTGTGATGGTTCTCTTCTCCCATTTGTTGTGGGTTATTTTCTCTCATTTGTTATGGGTTATTCTCCTCCAAATGTTGGTGTATTGTCTTCATATAATTGGAGAGTTCATATGGCTAGTTGGACTGAAGATTTGGAGTTTCAAAATTATTCTCTTTCAAAGCTATACAGGAGATGGCTACAATTGGAAAAGATGCTTTGACATCGAACAAAAATCACTTTGTGATTCTATAGCCGGACGGAAACGATGTTATTAGTAGAGTTAGAGATAAAAAAATTATTTATGCTTTAGATCTGATGTCTTTATTTGTTATGGGCTTGAAAGTACCGTTTGGCTTATTATGAATGATAGATCTTGCCTTTTGGCCATAAAAAAATGGTTGTTTAATGTTTAGTCAATGAAAATCAATAACTTATAGTCTTTATTGCATTATAGTCTGTTTTGCTTCCTAAAATACAATAGAGGCTCTTCGGCTAGGTGGTTATCTAATGATTAATATTTAGTTAAAAGAAGATCAAGGATTCACAATCTCTATTACATGGGAATTCTCGAACGGGCTCTTGCTCTACTCTCATGCATAGTAGTTTTAAAGAAGATTCAAGAAATATGGAAGCATGCAATTAACGCAAAAGAAAAGGCTAAGAGCGTCCCAATGAGAAAGGACTTCGCATGTAAAATTAACTTATAATCCATTCCAGCAAAAAAAAATTTACCTTTTGGAATTTCAAAGTTGTGATTACTTACCTCGTCCTCATTTCAATCATAGTTTCACCTAACCTATAAACAACCTATCAAACTATCCGGTCTTCCATAAGACAAGGTTTTAAAGTAAACAGAATGTTTCTTCACATGGATGGATATCAGTACGAGAAAAATTTACAAGAGACAGAAGCATATTACATTATAATATCAACACTATGGCACGCTATAACGCTATAGTCTTGGACCCTTGAATTTGATCCATGTATTTGTACCAGTCATGTACAGTAGCATTCGCTAGCGGGCCAGTCTGCAACATATGTCAGCTGCACACATTAACAATGGTTGAACTCAGAATCAGGAGATGAGCCACGCAGGGGGTGGGGAATCAAGTTTCCCAGGCAGAAAACAGATAGCAGGAGTCGAAATGTCAAGCTTCAAGAAATATAGGAAGAATAAATACAAGGATCTCCTCATGCATAGAGGAATTTGTAATCCTGGATCAGACATGATGCATTCAATTGTCACTCTGATAGAATACAGCTATAGACAAGGTATTTTCAGAAGAAAATATGGCATGTGAAGTGCTGGAGGTTGAATTAAACACTAATGGAAAAATAAAGATCTTCAAAGCATCCAAAAGATATCAGAAGAATGATCACGGACAAAGAAAACGATAGGAAAAAAGAAAAGAAAAAAAGAAAAAAAGGGTCCCTGAAGCAAAACACTGGGGAATCCCATTAGGAAGTTCTGCATAAGAAAAGGATCACTGGAAAGGGACATGCTCTGCGTAAACAAATGATAAATCATCTAAACCACAAGAACTAATGCTTTAAGATCATAACTTCGGAAAGGCCATGTCAAAGATAAAGGGGAAACCTGAGAGTGACAAAGATTTCAAGATTCGTAGAAGAATGTAACTAATGGACAAAAGAGGGTATGAGCGTGCCAATGGCTGTAAAACCTGCAGTAGCAGAATATGCTGCACTATGATTCAGTCAAGACCACTACGGAGTATGGACCCCATATGGAGAACTAACTAATTAAATATTTGAGATGCGCCACTCAGACTATAATTATTATGAAATCTATTTGCCAAATTAGTTATAAGTTATAACTAACAAGGGGGATAAGGTCTCTAATACCCTTATTAGCAAACTGTAGTTATACTTTGGGCAATGAGCAGTGACGACATTTCTCTCTCTGTTAATTGCCTAACTTTTAGGCAATTAGCTGGGCTAATTATTTAATGGTATAGAATTTCAGAGTAAGTATTTGAAGTTTACTTTTTAATTCTGAGTTATAATCAAAGATATCCAAGTTGTATGAGATAGTGCTTACTAAAAATAGCGCAATAACACCATAAACGAAACCAAGAATAAATTTTACCATGCACGAAGTTTCTGACAATTTAATGCCTTGGCTGCAGCTTCAGCAAAAACTTGTGCAGCCTCTGCTTCAGCTTCTGCAGCTTCAGCTTCCCTTGCTGCCTTTTCAGCTTCCGCGATAGCAGCTTCAGCTTCAGCAACTGCTCGCGCAGCCATGGCAGCAGCTTTATGAGGTGACATGCTTTTCAACTTCTCCAATTCTGCAACAACCTCCGATCTAGTGAAAATTTTAAGTTCCTTGTTTTCTGGCCTAGGAAGGTCCTTATGTTTGCTATCCGATGCATCTCTTCTAGTCTCAGACGAAGGTAAGCTCGCAGAAATCCTATACCTGTGCTTTATCTGGCACAGTTAAAACGAATTCTAACAGTTAGTGGATTCATTCACACAAAGCAGCTAAACCAGTAGAACTATAAACAGAACCTGACATTTAATATGCATCCCATGAAGAGACAGTGGACGTGGATGCTCATAAAAAATCTTTCGAATATGTAAGAAGTGATGCAAATCCAGGTCAACCCTAGAAAATGTATCAATTAGGGGAATTAAAAGCTTAACTCTGGCATCTGGCCATCAAACAGAGAAGTGCTTCAGTGAAACAAAGCAATATAAACAAAAGACAACAGGATTTTAGAACCTAAACAACCTAATGGAGACTTTCTCAAACAGAAAAAAAAAAACCATTCACAGAAATCCTTATAAGAAGACACCGAACTTGAAGTGAAAATGAAATTGATAGCTTCGCACGACCATGACAAAACGAAGAATGAAATTACGCATTTCAAAAGCACATATATGCACTACATGCAAACACTAATATCATAGATAAAGTAACCTCACATCTTATTTGTATATTTATTTAGTCATTATCGCTTTCAACAGTCTCCACAATTTAACTACATTCAAAGAAGCCCATGGTACTTTATAATTTAGCCTTAAAATTTTTAGCTTCAAGGCGAACAGTAAAAGGCATTGAAAGAAACTCCAAACGCGAACAAACCGGCATGTGCAGCTTAGTCAAATAGAACAAGACAAGCAAGCAACTCAAATTTAGAAACTATGCGTTGCTTGTTCCAACTATAGACAAGTACCCCTTTCTAATACAATCATGTCTTCCTACAAGAACTCATTTTCAACAATCCTCACCTTCAATAATTGGCCACTTGATGTCATGAACTTCAATTTTGAACCCAATAATTTACTGAAATTTGGAGGTGCCCCATGCCGCTCCTACCAGAAAAACCATGTAGTAATAACACCAGTAATATGTTAGAATTGTCGATTCAGAAGCCTTCCCATCACAGACATAGATAATTTTGCAGCAGCTCAAAATATTTCTATGTAGAGCACAAGCAATATATACAAGATGCTTCCAAATACAGATTATTATAGTAATGAACAAAACCAAGAAAACAAATAACAAAAGATAAGGGCTATTTCCGAATCAAGATAAGATTAGATTCAATTCCATATTAGGATTCCTATGACAGTTGGATTCTCTTTACTCTCTACTGACTACACTCATCATATCATCCGATTTCCCTAATAATTACATTTTTTGTCCCTAGATTACTTCTCTAATTTGTGGTTGTGTGGAGATGATGAGAGACAAATTGGTGTGCCAAATGTAGTGGGTGAGAGAGTATAATGGTGGACCCTCAGTAACTTTTAGTATGGAACAATATTATAGAGACATTCCAAAGAGGAAATGGGGAAAACAAAAAGGAACACAGGGAGCACCAAGCAATGATAAAACTTTGAAAATATTGCCCAATGATAGACCATGCTACCACACCCACCTTAATCTTGCTCCATGAAAGGAGAGAGATTTTAGCTCATGTAAGGGTGGGGGGATTTTAAGATATCTTTGTGAGTAAGTTACAGATAGCTTGAGGATTAAGGTAGGAAGTTAGTAAGGGAAGAAATTCAATACATTGAGAAGATTACGGAGAGGTAGATGATGCTTAGAATTGTTATGATTTATCTTTTGTATTTGGGAGAAAAGCCTCTTGAAAGCTAGTATTTTGGCCTTGAGCTGTCATCAGCTCAAGCTTGAGCACTGAATTGAGAAAGGCTTATCAATCTATCGTATGCAATCATCAAAATTATCAATACAATATTGTTATAATCCCTCAATCCTAGTCTCTAATGTGTCCAAGCTATGTCAGTTCATAGCAAATGGCATCATAGCATAACGATATGGTGGTCTGAGACTCGAAGTCAAGCACCAGCGAGTTAGAGGTTCACCACTATCCTAGCTCAGCCACAGATGCTTGTAGAGAGTTTAGACAAGATATTCAAGAGGCATTTTGAGAAGATGGAGAAGATCATGAATCTCTGGAAGACGCTTGACCATGTCAGGGAATGATGTTTAAACAACCCCCATTTCCAAGAACCCTAATAGTCAACCAGATATGGAGAAATTGAAGGTGGAGAAAAGTAGAACAGGAGGAAAATTCGTTTTTGTTTTGCAGATGATTATGCTGGAGGTGGTTGAGGTGGTTCTGCCTACGATTCAGATAGGGGCCTTGGCGGTCTTGGTAAACTGGGAAATGTAAGAGGTGAACTCCCAGGAATAGTCAAGCGAGGTGGTGTTGGAGGAAGTGATCGGGTGGTGGTCCGGGCCTCTTCGCCAGAAGTTGTTCAGTGGGTGATCTTGTTATCTTGCACCAAAGATGTTGGAGGTTGCAGCTCTTGCGAAGTTCGAGTGGCTTTCGGGGTAGACACACCGACAACGGGTCAAGCAGATTCTGCTGGAAATTAAAAGTGGTGGTAGAATGACCGGCATCCACCAGCTGGTGGGAGAACCTTTCAAGATGAATCTACGGAAAAAACTCACAAACAGTGCTTTTGTTGAGCAACACAGAGCTGGGGACTGCAAAAATGGCGGCGATCCAGGTAATTTGAAGGTTGGGTCAACTACGGCTGGTTATGGCTTCTGTGCCAGGAGTTTCAGTTATGAGGAAGTTGGGTGGCAACATATGGAGGGGACCATCACAATAGGGTGCCAAAGGTGATGCTCAATGAGAGAAGTGAATTCATTGGGACATTTGCAGGGAGCATTTGCTGCTTGGTCCACATGCTATACATCAAGGCTTGAGTCTAGTAAAGGAAATAGAGGAGCAACAAATATGAAACAAGGAAGCAGGGTATGTGTCTATGTTTTCTGATTTAAATCCCAATAACTCCCCCTCTAACAGGGTATGGTTTTTTACTGAAAATACTCACTCCATGCCCACTTTGTCAGCCCAATGTTTAAAACCCAATAGCCCCAACCCTCAACTCACCCATCAAACCGATTCAATTAATGAGGTAAGTTATTTGGTCTCTGGGCTTACTCCGGACCCATCTGTCCGTCCCTAGCTCTCAAAGCCAATCACTCCATTCCTCATTTCAATTTTTAGCCCTACCTATTTTCTACAAATTTTACCCATTTGTCAGCTATAAATTAGAAGCAATGCTCAGAGAGCACAGCCAGCACACATGGCTACCTTTTGTTTTTAACTCAAAATAGTGATGAGATAAAGAATGAGAGATGAAGAGAAAAACTATATTATCTCTCTCCTCAAGCCTTAAAATGTAGAAGTAATTTTTCTAGGAGGGTGGGGGATGCAAATAAGAAAAAATCTATGTATCACAGTTGGACAACAATTTTAGCTGTTAATGGAGATGGTTCTGTGGGCAACTTTCCAATCTGAGAAGCTTAGACAAGCAGCAGCATTTAGCACATAAACTTAGATTCATGAGGTTGAAAACTAATGGAAAATAAATAAGGCAAACATTAGAAAGGAGTAAAAGGGGGGAAGAGCCATGCCGCAGTTCATGGAGGTAGTGTGGGCATGCAGTTGGGTTTGAGCTGAAAAAACTGAAGATGCAAGAAGAAAATTGAAAGGGAAAAAATAGAGGAAAACAACGATGGCGTTATGTTTTTTTGACTACTAGAGCCATTCTGCACATTTCCTTAACTCAACAACTTAACCAATGCAATGTCAAAATAATTAATGTTAGGAGTGTCAATTACAACAAAGAGCATAGCATAATTTCTATTTAGTATTTTCAAACTTGTTTAGGTTTGTTTAAGTGCGATTAGGAATCCTTATCATACGATTTTATCTTAAAGAAAACGTGTGAAAAGATAAGTTATTAGAGTCAGTGGCACAGATCACAGCACTGACATGGACATTGTGTTAGTTATTAGTCCTAGAGGGTTAAGTATTGTTTAAACCGTGTGCTTAGTCTTTTATTAGCATTAAGTTTGTAAAGCTATCTAAAGCTTGCTCTTTCATTAATAAAATTCAGTTAGTTGTTTTTGATTAAAGAAAGCGTTTGCTTGTTTGAAATAGTAATTTCCGAATATGTTAGCATAAATCATAAACTTCTGCTTGTTTCTTGTGACTTAGACATCAGAAAAACCCTCAAAACCAAGACTTCAGACTTCAGAGTACTATCCTTGCCTACTTATAACTGATTTCGTGCAACAATCAATCATAAAACTCACTTAAAGATTGAAAGTTGGATTTAGTTTTGCATCAAATCGGTATCAGAGCAGAAGATTCCAGCGGCGCATGTAAGGTATTTCTCGAAATTTCTTGATTCGTTGGAAAGAAGACATCTTGATCTTTCCACAGTTCAAATTTCATAAAATTTGGATAATATGGCAGATCCTTCGTTCTAGGCTACTACTCCTAAGTTCAACGGCTCGACGCTGAAGAAGAATCACGCACACTGGTTCTTAGAAGAGCTCTTTGTGTCACGTCGAGTGAGGATCAAAGCCAGGAGCAGCGTGAAAATCTATTTCAGTCCCGGTGTTTGATCAATGGTACTTCCTGTTCCTTTATTATTAACTCTGGCTCTTGCACTGATGTTGTAGCTTTGTCGTTAATGATTCTTTGAAGCTGCCACACAAGACCATCTCAAGCCTTACACGTTGAGTTGGTTGAGTGATGAAGGCGATGTAGGGGTGAATAAAAGGGCGCTAGTTTCTTATCGTGTTGGGCACTATGTGGATTGTGCCTATGACCACTTGCTCGTTGTTACTTGGGCGGCCGTGGCAATCAGATATAAGCGACGTGCATCATGGGCGTGAGAAAGTACTTGGTGCTTGCGGGAATGCATCGTGTTGAATTGAAACATTTGTCTCCTAGGCGTGCCGCTGCCCCTACGCAAGTACCACGACAATACCTCTGGATTACATGCGTGGGTTACCTCATGCCGAGAAGAGCTGCTGGACGTGCTGAGTACAAAGAAAGAGTGGCGTGAGAAGTTGCTCCATATGCTTCATGTCCCAAGTTTACAAGATGGTGATCATGTTTGGTTCACCTTAAGTGCACTGAAGCTGCATGTTCATCATAAGCACGGTGCACCAGTAGATGACGGTCCATTCAAGGTTGTCAAGAAGCTCGGATATGAAACCTACAAAGTTCTTCTTGGAAATGGTATTTGCGCTACATTAGGATCAACGATTTGGTTCCATATTTCGACAAAACTTGAGACAAGTTTCTTTTGGATGATGAGAAATCGAACATGATCCCATCCTTTTTGAAGAGCTCTTAAGACTCCTAGTAGCAACCTACTTTTGTTAGGATTCTATATATCGTAGAGTTTTATTTAAATTAGGTCTTTTGTAAAGAGTCCAAGTTACAATGGAACTCTTAGAGTTATACAAATCTTTTGCTTACAAGGTTTTACTAGTTCAATTGAACTAAGTTTTACTTAATTTCTATCTTGTGTTTTCAGATTCGTTTAGGTTAAGGATTGTCTAAACTGTTGTGTTTAGTCTTTTATTAGCATTAGGTATGTTAAGCTATTGTTTCTTGTGACTTAGACCTCAAGAAAATCCTCAAACCGAGACTTTTGAGTACTATCCTTGGCTGCTTTTAACTGACTTTGTGCAACAATCATAAAACTCACTTAAAGATCGAAACTTAGGGTTAGTTTTGCATCAAATTCCATGTTGTTTGAATTTGGATAGTCCAGTCATTACTCCACAAGGACCTATATTCCACCAATGAACGAGAAGAGGAGCTACTTATAAGATGGTTGAAAAAAAGAAATAATTTTCAGATGACATATGACAGTAGAATAAAATCTGATTTAAAGCAATAAAATTTTCTATAATGGTATAAAAATTCAGCATATCGAGCAGTTAGATTGCACATGTGTTAATATCCGTACAAGAAAGTCTGTTAAACAGTTTATATTACCAGCCACTAACAACGAAAGCTAAATGAAATAATATTTTTGAGTATAGCAAGGATTGTAAAGTGTCAACCAAGGAGGAATCTCAATACCTCTATGTACATGGCAATTGCATTCCTGTCAGAACCCTTAGGCTCCTTTAGAGTTGTTATAGCCTCCAATATAAGGTTATCCAGCCTAAACAAAAATAAAGTAGAGAATAAGCTTCAATATAGAAATATTTAAGTTCATATTTAACAGACTGTAAACTGTGCAAAGCTTGGTTTCTAAACACAGCATTGCATACATAACTGCCGTCATTGCATTTATCAATCTTTCAATATACAGAAATCCAAAATTTTCAACAATATGATATGTTGAGAGAAGGAAAACTAGCTATTTATATATCTAGCTCAGTAAGGGTTTCAAGAACTACCAAAAAGAGTGAACCTGTAAAGGAATGAAGTACAAAGTTTACACTACACCCCAGTCCAATTTACATTAATTCTCACTGTATAACAATGGCTTATAAAATATTTTCAAGGACTTCGGGATTACAAAAGCAATTTTAGTCCACTATTCATTACGCATAGAGGAAATGAGTCGAGACAGCTCCCAAATTCCAAATTTGCAACGCCAATTCTTTCTTTATCTTGGACAAGCATCCAAGACAACTATTACTAGCTCTATCTTGATAATATCGTATTCCACAGGATTATTCTTGCATATTAGGTTATAATAACATCACACTTCAAACACCAAGATACACAGAAAGCAAACAGGTTGGCAAACTCATGACCAAAACGACTATAACCTTGCATAAGTTTTCTTTGAATCAGCCACCTGAACTGCCTCACAGGGTGCACCAACAGGTTTAGCTTCGGCAGAATTTTCTTCACTTCTAACCTTGTTCTCCACTGAAGGCTTGTCATCAAGTTTGGGAATCTGTGGATTCCTCTTAAGTGCAAGCCTAGCTTTTTCACGAGATCCTAGGCCACTCAAAGTCACATTGATATTCCGCCACTTATCCTGTCATAAATAATTATAATTATACTATATTATATCACAAGTGCAATTCAAACAGAAAGGAAGATTGATTCAAGCTGAAGCAAAACTTGCCCTACCTTTATCAGCTTCACGATGTAACAATATTTATAAGTTCAAACAAATGAAAATCCCTCAAGGAATCAACAGCATACCTTAAGATCCACATTAGAACGGGAGCGTAGGACGTGGCTAAACTCTGGATCTCTAAGTATTGTTTGCCATTTACCAGCCCCATGCTTGCGTACTCCAGCTTTGAGCGCTGCTTCTTCTTCCGCTGTCCACTTTTGCTTAGGAGCACCCATTAGCAAGAATCCAAGACTCTTTACAAGGAAACATCTGAAAACACATAAGGTAATTAGAGGCTGCTCAAAGGCATATGGCAGTGCTGCAGAGTCCACAGCACTCAAAAATTCCTAAATTTTAAGGGGATAGTTCACACTGCTAGCCATCAGTAATAATTAATATGACTGCACCTCATCACAAAAAGTATACTTGTAAAATTCATGTCAAGATGGAAAATACATCATAAAGGTTACAAGACCAATGTAGGTTAGCAATGTGGAAAACTAGGAATGTCAAAATCCTTCTACTAGCCAAAATTTGACAATAAACATTTGGAAGACAAAATCTACAGTATATCTAAGTTCTAAACTAAGGATAAACTAGTATATCAAAACCAGAGACGAAGGATAGTATTCATTACTGCAACTTTAATCTCTGAAGATAAGAATGCGACGACCACTACATATAAGCCTTTGCCCTGCTAATTCCTTGTCCTTCACCAATTTGTAATCATATACAGCAAGTAGGCATTGAATTACAAAATTTCACATGAAAGTAGGGCAGGTGACGTTGCGAAACAGTAAAAAAAAACCTTGGACAATAACACCCAACAGAAGCTTAAAAAACAAAGCAACTCATCTTTAAATCTCGTTATGTTACTTCTTGCTTCACAATTTTAGCTTTATCATGGCAGTAAATCTCCGTCCTATACTCCTATATAGTCTAATCAAGAGATATAGATAGCTGCTCCTTTCTACTATATCTAACTAGAGATGAACTTAAGGACATACATACAAACCTTACTCGGTAAACACAAAAAACAATGTATGAGTGTGATTTTCCTATAAGTAACAATTACAGATACAACAAAAAATCTCATCCCAAAACAATTATGGTAGTGATGAGATAGTCATGGATCTGGCAATCACCCTTGAGCTCTTTAAATCCAATATAGCAACTATAAATTCTTAAATGAGACGCTCTTACCGTAAAACCGTCTCACTAATTATCTTAAAGGGATCACTTTTCATTTAGGCTACTTTTCAAGTAAATCCTCTAACTGAAATACTCTCAAAATTCTCAGAAACAAAATATCATGATTTCCTACAACCAGACTCTGATCAAAAGAAACAAAATCCAAAATTTAGATTCTTACAACGACCCAGAAATCATCTTCTGGGTGCATATAACTCCACAAAGTTGCAGAGATTTATAAAAACTATAATTAAACAGAATGAATTCAATCAAACTACACATACATATATCAACAAAAAAAACAAGTGTTACTTGACCCACCAAACTGCATCAAAAGTTAGACAAACGCAAAAATAAAAATCAAACAAACTGAGTAAAAATAACATGAGAACAATGGCATGAATTTGTAAAGAGAGATGAAATTGAGATGAGAAAACAAAAAGCAATGAATCCCATCAAAAGAAATCGCTGAAAAGATGAAAACTTGAACAAAAAAAAAAAATAAGATGACATATAATTTACCTAAATACAAAGGGAAATTTAACAAGGAACAGGTTATAAGAGATGGAGGAAACACAAGTCAATCAGAGTGCTTGAAACAATTGGAAGCAGTGCGGCCATGGAGATTTCCTTTGTTGTTTTTTCTGTTTCTTCTTTTTATCTTTTTTTATTTTGGGCCTTTTTTATTTTACAGCGCGTCTTGCGTGTGGCCGGCCACACGCGAAATTGCAGGTGCGGCTGCGCGCGAGACATCCTGTCATCCCGTCAGCTCATTTTCAAATGGTCATATCTCACTCGTTTCTCATTGAAATCGAGCTTTTGACCAAGCGTTGGAAAGCTATCGAGCCAAATTTTCATCTACAACTTGAATCTTCCCAAAATATTAAGTGTGCTGTGAGATATGACCTTTTGAAGTTGACCCTTATGCACAAACCCTTATGAACAGATGGAGTTACTCTTATGAACAAATGGAGTTACTCTTATGACCAAATGGAGTTACTTGTATGAGTATGTGGTTACTTTTAACAATAAAAGGATGTCACTCCTATAAATAAATGTTGTTACTCTTATAAGCAAAATGGGATTACCTATGTAAACAAATAGGGTTACTCATATGATTAAATGAGTTTACTAGTATGAATAAATGGGGTTACTCCTTATGAACGAATGAGGTTACTCGTATTAATGTACTAATAAGTTGGGGGTTACTTGTATGAACAATTGGGGTTACTGATACGAATAAAATGGGGTTACTTATGTGAACAAAATGAGGTTACTCATATGATAAAATGGGGTTACTAGTATGAATAAATGGGGTTACTCCTTACGAGCGAATGAGGTTACTCGTATTAATAAGTGGGGGTTACTTGTATGAACAATTGGGATTACTAATGCGAATAAAATGGGGTTACTCATATGATTAAATGGGGTTACTAGTATGAATAAATAGGCTTACTCTTTATAAACGAATGAGATTACTCGTATTAATAAATAGGGGGTTACTTGTGTGAACAATTGGGGTTACTCGTATGATTAAATGAGGTTACTTGTATAAATAAATGTGGTTACTAGTATGATTAAACGAGGTTACTCATAAGATTAAACAAGGTTACTCATAAGATTAAATAAGGTTACTCATATTATTAAATGAGGTTACTCCAACAAAGAAAAGGGGTTATTCATATAATATTTGAAGGTTACGCGTAACAAGAGAAGAGGTTACTCTTATAAACAAAATGGAGTTACTTATGTAAACAAAATGGGGTTACTCCTATGAACATATGGGGATACTAGTATGAATAAATGAGGTTACTATTTGTATCCTCAAGTCTTCTCCATTATTAATTACTCCTAATCAATTTTACATAAGTTGTACTTCCTCTGTTTTTTTTAGTTGCAACATTTGTCTTTTCACATCTACCGAGACACTTATTTGAACGTTAATATCTCATATTGGGTGTAAGTAAAAATTATAAAAATTTGATATTTGGAATCATCGCATTAAGACGAATCCAACAAGACCCCACTTGACTATGTTTTCTCTTATATAATGGTGCGAGATTACTTAACAAAGTTGGTTGATGAATAGTGTCAAAAAACAAATATTGCAACTAAAAAAACATAAGATAGTGTTAATGTGTTATGTATGTGAAACAACCAGCTCTCTTCATTTGATCCATTATATTCTATGCTTCCACCACCTTCTTCAACTTACAAAGTGCATTCGTATCAATCTACCAACTCCAAAATTACTAGACCCAATATCATTCACCAACTCATACTCAAACTTCCTCCTACTCCTGCCATCAGATTCATCTCTCTATTTCAAGTTCCCCAAATTTCAAATAATTCAACTTAATCGAAAAGAAACTTTGAAGAATCATCATAAATATCATCATCACTCCGAACATAAAAGTACGGAAGCGGCAAGACAAGTTGTTCTTCACTAAACTTGAAAAAAGCACGAAATTCGAAACATGACTAATTCAAACTCAGAAATCAAAATAAATTAAGTGCTTGTCTTGCTGTAGGAGAAACTGCAAGTGAAGGAGATAGCAACGATTGAGATATGGAGGATACAGACGCCATAGTGAAGGAGACGGAAGAAATTAAGCGGGTTAGAATAAGTCTGGGCTTGAGTTATAGTAAGAATTTCCGTTTGGGCTTTATTTATGGGTCGGCCACACGCGAAATTACAGGTGTGGTCGGCCACATATAAGAATTTGTGTTTTATTTTATTTTATTTTTCCTCTCTTTTGGTTTTACTTTTATTATCTTTGGTGGTTGTTTGATTCACTTTTCCTGTCTCCCTCCTCTCCTCTTCTGTGTCGTCTTCTTTAGCCTCTAGTCCTCTTCATACTTTATTTTTTTTTTACATTGAGTAAAAACAATAAATAAGTACAAATACAAGAATGTCATACTCTCTCCTGTTTTTCAAGGCAACACCTCAATCTTGTGTCGTTATTAAGGATGTCATTAACCAATTCAGTCAAATTTCAGGTGAAGTTATTAATTTTTCGAAGTCGTTAATTATGTTTAGCCCTAACACCCCCACAGAGTTGTAAAGAGAACATGCGAGGCATCATTGGCACTCCTTCGTCTGAAGAGTTAGGGAGATATTTGGGGAATAATATTGAGATAGATGGTCGTAGTTCCAGCAAGTTTCTACCTATGTAGAAAAAGTTCAGAAAAAGGTGGCCAGCTGGAAGCATCTTGCGCTCTCGCATGCGGGGAAAATTCTCCTGATCAATGCTGTACTAGCATCCTTATGTCACCATGTTCTTACTGTGTTTCTGCTCCCTAAACGAATCTCAGACAGTATCAATGCGATTTTTTCGAGATTCTTAAGGAGGAATGGTTCTGGTTCAGCATAAATTCATTGGGCGAGCAGGAAAAAGATCGAGTTGCCTAAAGGAATGGGATGGCTTGGTGTTCGGTATGTTAGAACTTTCAATACGGCAATTCTGGCTAAGCAAGCTATGAGATTGCATCAAAGGAAAGATCTGCTAGTTTCCAGAGTTTTATCAGCTAAGTATAAAGGATCTCCAGTTTCCATTGGCTTAAAGCATCAATACATGGGAAATGCATCATGGGGCTTTAGGGGTTTGTGATGGGCGGTTAATCAATGTAGAGCGGGGTTCAGCAAAGTCATTGGCAGTGGGTCCGAGACTTACATTCTTCAAGATAAATGGGTTAGTGGGCAACCAATTTCTCTCAGGCGGGGAGTTAATATGGAACAAATGGGCATTCAGCGAGTAAGAGATTTAATGCATACAGATTCGAAAGAATGCTTCATTAATAATCTGGAGGATATTCCCTAAGGAGGTTGCCCACAGGATTCTGTCGATTCATCTTCTAGAAACAGATGTTAGTGATTCTTATGTTTGGAACATAACGAATTTGGAGCTCTTACGACTAAAGATGCATATGCTATGCTGCACTCTTCGAATGATTGGCAAAGCAGGTCGAGTGTGGACATGAAATTTTGGAATAAATTATGGGCAACGAATTTGAGACCAAAATGGAAAGTCTCTGTTTGGCATATACTAATGAATGCACTCGCGTTAAATAGGGATCTCAGGAAACGAAATTTGAATGTCAATGAGCGGTGCTACCTTTGCAAAGATGCAGAAGAAGATGAGGCGCACTTATTCAGAGATTGCCCAGTGACTGCTCGAATCTGGTGGGGATCATGGTTGGGTATCTAGGTACAGAGTACTAATCATGTTTCAATTAATTACTGGATTACTAACTTTATGCAGAAGTTTTGGAAAGAAGATGGGTAACACAGTCCTAGAGTGAGAAGTTTTTGTGCATGCATGTGGGCTATATGGAGGCATCGGAATCATGTGGTATTTCGTAATTGTAACCCAAAGCCGTTGGAGATTCTGCGTATGGCAGACGAATTTAGCAAGGAGGAGGAAGGGAGGCTCAATTACCATGATGAAAGAAAGGCACGGAAGGACCACCATGGTAATTCTGAAAAGGATATGGTGGTTGTTTTCGGAAGGCACCGGGGTAGGGTGTGTAGGATCAAAGTGGATGGAGCTTGGAAGAGGAATGTCAGGAGGGAATGTCCGTTAGCAGGGATTGGATGGCTGGGCATGTAGGAGGATGGTCGGGAATTTAGGGGGAAGGATCAAGTAAAAGCAACATCAGCAATTCAATGTGAAGGACTGGCAGTGCTCCGAGGATTGCGGGAAGGTTTATCACGAGGTAATTCGGCTATTAGTGTGCTCACTGATTCCAGTATGTTAGTCTGTATGATAAGAAGTAAGCAATTCCCATTCCACTTAGTTAGCTTTGGGTATGACATACTTGCTGTCTGTAATAGGTCTCAGTTTTGTTAAATTAGGAAAGTTGCTAGGGAAGTAGTTCAAGTTAGTCATGATTTAGCTGTAGCGGCTAGGAATGGTAATCTTGTGTAATGTTTTTCATATATTTATGTTTGCTCTTGTTGTAAAAAAAAAGTACAAATACAATATTCGTCCTATTCTATACATATACAAGAAGTTATCCCACACCCTTCCTATATTCTATTGCTACATTATGGGCGTCTTTTACATAGTTTTTCTCTACTTTTTAATATTTACATATGAACATAGTGATGACCAAAATTTTATATCTGCAATTAAATCCCTGGCGCTTGTGATTATGTTGTGCTCGATCCTGAGGAAGGTAATTGCCATTTGTGCGTTGGTGAATAGTTGGATCGTCGGTCCTGTTTTACATCCCAGTTTCAGTCCTTCCAAAATGGCCATCATCTCTGTCTGTATGGGAGAGTTTGCAAAAACTTTATTACCTCCTAATGTAGTCGTCCCTTTGTATGTAATTACCCATCCTACTGCTGCATTTGTCCCATGATGATTTGTGGCATTTCTTTCTTTCTTCCATGTGTCGCTTACTTGGACTTGTACCATCTCCTGTTGTGTAATCATACCCATTTGCCATTCACTGTAACTATTTTTAATCAGAGTATTTTCGTTTTTGTTATTTTTTCCAATACATACCTCCTGACGTCTCTTGCTTTCTGTCCATCGATTGAAACTTTCATTCACTTGGTTAATGATATACCAAGGACTAGATTGCCTCTTTTTGAAGCTAATTTCATTACGATGTTTCCAGATTTCCCAGAGGATGATTATGAATAGTACACATCCTAGTATATCCTTTGTAGAATTTTGTAGATAGTAAATATTGTTTGATATTCATTCTTGTAATGGGATATTTTGCTGCATTTCTACCCTCATGCCTAGGTTTGAGGATGCCCACACCCTTTTGGAGATTTCACAATCCCTAAATAAATGTTCCTTTGTCTCTGTCGTCGTTCTGCATAGTTTGTACAATTGCTGTTCCCTTATCCCCCGTCTGTTAAGTTCATACATGACCGGAATTATTTCCTTTAGTATCCTCCATGTAAAGAATATCCAGTTAGGGGGAATGTCAAGTCGCCATATTGTTGTCCATATTCTGTTATCTTTCTCTTTGTTCCGTTCTAATAAGCTCCAATAGCCTGATTTTGTTGTATACTCTCCATTCTTTGTGAGAGTCCATATGAGTTCATCATTCTGCTTCCTTCCTTGAGGATATGTATGTAGATAGTATTGCAATTGCAGAATCTATAATAAACGATTCATATGTTCTTTTTTTGTCCCACTCCTTTCCTGGTTTTAAGAGTGTATTTACTATCTGTGATAGCAACTCTTCTTTATTTGGCTTTGTTTTCAGTTGAATGTATCCCTTCAATTTTTGTGCCCAGTACTTGTCCCCTATTTTAACGTTATCCCCACTTCCAATCTGATATGCCACTTTGTCTCTTAGTATTCTAGAGGCCTCCACTATGGATCTCATTGCGTAGGATGATTTTTTAAGTTTAATTTCTTTCTTTCCCAACATAATTGCAGATTGTGCATATTTTGTGTTCAGCACTCTACTTACTAAATTTTTAGGGTTTTTATACATTCTCCAGACTTGTTTTAATAGGAGTGTTGTATTTAAAGATTTCATGTCCCTAAGATTAATTCCACCTTTCATGCTTATGTTTTATAAGTTCAGAATATTTCAACCAATATATAGGTTTATTTTTTGTTTGCGATACTCCGTATTTTTGGGAGTTATTTTATAAATAAGAAAATATAAAAAATAAAGTTGAAAATATTTTTAATATAATTACAGAAAAATATAATTTGAGTAAGCCTACAGTTATAATTTAACTATACAACCTACTTTTCGTACCTAATTATACTATAATTCGGTTTTGTTTTGTTTTCCAAATAAATAAAATAAGAAATAGGAATTTGATTTGGAAACAAATCCTAGTAAACATAGGTTTCTCATGCTATAAATAAAAGAAAAAAAAAGGAAAAACAAAACCCTAACTTTTCCTAACCAGCCGTTTCTTCCTCCCTCAAAGATTTTCTCTCTCCTCCTTCTTTCTCCTCTCCTGCGTTATTTTCTTTCTTCTCCTTCCTCCTGCACTACTTTTCTCTCTCCTTCCCCTGTGTCTTCGTTGAGTGTTGCGGCGTGTACGAGACTCGAGGAGTGCGAGTGTTCGAGTGCTGGGCTCGAGATTTGCGAGCGTTCGAAGTGCTGGTCGAGGCGAGGGTTGTGCGTGTTGGGGTTGCGAAGCACGAGTGTTGTGCGTCGGTGTGTGCGTGTGGTTGTGCGAGTGACTCGAGTGTGTGTGCGAGGTTGTGCGACGCGAAGTGTGATGTGCGAGTTGTCGTTGCTGTCGAGTCAGTCGCGAGTGTGATGTGCGCGCGAGGCTTGCGTGCGGTGCTGTACGAGTGTGGATCGAGCGAAGCATGGCTCGCCGGTGCTGTGGTGTCGTGTGGTGGTCGTCCGGTGGTCATTCTCTTTCTTTTCTACTTTAAATTAATTGTAAAATCTGAGTTAGTTATTCTTATGTATCTTTGATTAAGTTTTGTGATTATAAATAAAGTAGAGAATAAGTAAAAGAAATCAGATTTATAATTATATTTTTAGTTCTTATGATAATTTTATTTCTCAAATCTGATTTTTATAATACTTGTACATATAATTGTTTAAGTTTCGTTGTTGTAAACAAAGCATATTATAAGTTAAAAGAAATCAGATTTGCAAACACTTTATTATTAGTTCCTAAATATGTTAGTTTCAATAAAGTTTATGAAAAGAAAGTTTAAACAACAAGATGGATTATTTTTATTATTCGAAACACTATGTTTTACATAGTTAGATAAGCTGTTTTTTTATTTATTAATAATATCAAGGGCTTAGCACTGAAATACTTTTATTATTCGATTAGGTCCCAATTTCATAAGCAGAACGTTTAAGTAGTCAGCGAAGGTTCTCCGTTACAAGGTACGTACGCGTACTAGTTCAATTAGATACGTTAGTATCATGTTTAAGTTATGAACCTAGAATCATGATAGGGAACTATTGTATGGTTATGATTGATGAGATTGTTTGGTAACATGAAATCGATTGGAAATCTGTATGTACGTATTTCCTTGTTGTATGACTTTGGATTGGAATGAATTATTATTGGAATGCGTAATTCTATCGTATCACAAGCATGAAATGAGAATTGGATTGGAATCTTGATTTATTGTTGTAGCAAGGATGTTACAAGAGGTTGCCTAAACTAAAGAATTAAGCAATGTACCTAAGAAGGAAAATTAAATGATTATATGCTTAATGTTGTATGAATGAATATCACTAAGAAGGATATTTGGCGATAAACTTGTAGTTGGAATCCCTACAAGTAGTGAACAATGGGGGGAGTGTTGGACTTGTTCTACACTCTTACGCAAGCCTACTGTGACGATAGTAGAGTCCTTACAAATTTTGATAACTCAAGTAGGCGGAAGGTTCCGTACGATCTTGGGGGTATGCATACTAAGGTGATGGGTGTGGAACGGAACGAAACCGTATTTAAATTCCATCTAATAGACCAAGTGTCAATTAAGGATTAAGTAGCCCGTATGATTCTAGAAAGATGACGGTGCCCGTTCGATTCCAAATAAATTGTAAAAACGGAATTTAATGTTTTTGTAGTATCATGTTTAGGAATTGTTATTATTCTTATGTTTATGCTTAGTGTAATATTTAACTGCTTAAGTACATACTCAGCATAGCTGATTGTTTGTTATTTGTGTTTGCTTATTGACATGTGATGAACCATTGATATTTCAATGGGGAGCAGATTAGGTATGCTGACGTTGCTGCATGAGTTCGGGCATACAGGGGATACTCTTTGGTTTATAAACTTTTAAAATGTTTTAGTTGAACCTTCTAGAGTTTGTTTATGATTTACTTAGTTAATGGTTTTAAATAAAAAGGGGTCAATGGTGATTCCCGAGTTGTAGTTAAGTTAACATTTTATTTCCGCTGCAATTTAGTTTTCATAATAAAGAGTAAGTTAATGTTTTAATTTCAATAAGCCTTGCGTTTCACCGCGGCGGTAACACTCCCAAAGTCTATGCAACGTAGTTAGACTTGTATGGATTTTGGGGGTGTTACATTATTACCCCTGCCCATAAAAACTTCAGTACAAGTGAGGTAAGTCGGATAATTATTTTCTTTGGAAGCATATACATGGCTATTATATGTGATGTAGTGGCTATGAGGATTGTGTTTATTAATAGAAGTCGTGTTGGTGGTGTAAGATGTAGGTATTTTCAAGAAGTTAATGTTTTTGTCATTTTTTCTGTTATTGGGTGAAATTTACTGCTGGACCTGGCGTCTATTTCCATTGGGCATCCTAAATAGTGCCTATATTCTTTTCATTTTGTATGCCTAACGTTTCTTTTAACGTTTGTCTTACTTCATTTTGGGCATTATGAGAAAATTTTATATATGATTTTTCGTAACTAACTATTTGACCTGATATTTTACAAAAAGTATCTCGGACGTACCTCATTACGTTGCATGATTTTTGGTGGGCTTCAAAGCAGAATAGGGCATCATCTGCAAAGAACAAATGTCTTATCATGGGAGAACTCCATGAGATTTTGATTCCTTTGACTAGTTTCTGATTTTAAACTCTCTACATCGCCCTTCCTAGTACTTCCATGCACAAAAGGAACAGATAGGGAGATAATGGATCTCCTTGTCTTAATCCCGCCGTTGCTGTAAACTTACCATATGGGGTTCCATTTATTAAGATTGAGAAAGTGACAATAGATATACATTGTAGAACCCATTGTATCCATAACTCCGGGAATTTCATGGCTCGTAGTGTGTACTCTAAGAAATCCCATCTGACTCGATCATAAGCCTTATTTAGATTTGTCTTCAGTATTGCAAATATTTGTCTTCCTTTCTTCTTCTGTTTCAACCAGCTTATAACTTCATGTGCAAGTATATACTACTATCTTGCATTAGTCGATTTGGAACAAATGCATGTTGGTTTTCAGAGATTAAATATGACATTATCACTTTCATCCCGTTTGCCATAATCTTCATTATTATCTTATATGTCGTGTTACACAAGCTAATTGGTCGGTATTGTGATACTTGTGTCAGTTGATGTATTTTTGGTATGAGTGCAATAAATGTTCTGTTCATTTTTCTTAACATGTAACCTCCTGTAAAAAAAGCATTCACCATTTCCCATACCTGGGTAGAGACGTCATCCCAAAATGTTTTGAAGAATCCAGGGGGAGCTCCATCGAGTCCAGGTGATTTTGGGATTTCATTGAGAATACGGTTGTGCGTACCTCCTCTATTGTTATCGGTTAAATGAGTTGTTGCATGTGCTCCTCTTTAACCATTGGTAGGTCAGAGAACCATTCCTCCCAATAAGGATCCAGTGTTGTTTGCTCTCGAGGGTTAAATAGGTTTGTATAAAAGGACACGAACTTCTCACTTATGTCTTTTTCATTTTGTAGCCATCTGCCATCTGCACCTTAGATTGCATTTATTTTATTTCTGACCATTCTGCTCTTGACTTGCTTGAAGAAAAAACTTGTGGGTTGGTCACCCCATATGTCCCACTTGGCTCTGCTCCTTCGTTTCTAGAATTTTGTTTGTATTCTTAACTTCTCTTCATATTCCTTTCGATACTTATATTCATTTTCAGGTTGTTGGGAAGTCATCAGATTTTTTTGTTTATGGTCCGGGTCTTCTAAAATATTTTGCCAGTCGAAGTTGTTTGTTTTTTTGTAATGAAGACACCAATTCCTCATTTTTCTACCTATTTCATGCAACTTTCTTTGTATTTGAAACATTTTAGAACCTTTATGATGTTTCTGCCACTCTTCCCTAATCATATCTTGGACCCCTTCAAAGCTCCAGCACCAAACATCATATCTATATGGGCATTTCGATTTTGTTTTTGCTGGCATTACATCCAACACTATGGGACCATGCATGGTCGGACAAGAAAATGGGGTAGTTTACCAGTTCAACTTCAGGGAAGTTTAACCTCCACTTTTCATCACTGTATGCCCTATCTAGTTTTTCATATATTTGGTCATCTCCTTCCCTATTATTAGTCCATGTATAGGGCAGCCATGCGTTGGTATTTCTGTGAGGCCATAGAGTATAAGCCAATTTGAAAAATTTGTGCTCCTATTATTTCATGTTTTCCTCCTAATTTTTGTTCTTGAAATTCCAGTTGATTAAAGTCTCCTATAAGAATGATATTTTAGTATTTCTCTAAACAAGTAGTTGCTATTTCGTTCCATATGGCTTGCCTATCTTGTATATAAAAATATTTAAAAACAACATAGTACATAATCATAGGAGTTGATATTTCACAAAGCACAAAATATTTACATACTATGAGTGGTTTGATGTCTATATAGTCTGTCCAAAACAAAGCTAACCCCCCTTTTTGTCCTTCCCCATCTATACCACAACAGTTTCCCCATCCAAGTTTACAAAATTTGGGGATAAGATCATCAAGTTTGCACATAGTTTCCGATAAAAAGATAATATTTAATTTACAAAAGCTTAGCATGAAACTTATAAATGAAAATTTGGATGCTTATGAAAGAGCACCCCTACAGTTTCATGCTAGAATCTTCATTTTCCCCTTGGAGGTTGGTCAAGGCCAATCGCGCCTCCATTTTTCACAAAAAAAGGTTGTTGAGTCGAGTCATCACGTAGGCTGAACTCTCGCCACTTGTAGTTGATTTCTCCATAATCATTGATTCTTTGTCTTTTGTAGTAGCTATCAAGATAAACACAATTATGCATATCAGATAATAGATAATTTTCATCTTGCCCTTCTCGGATTACCCGTTTTTCACCCACCATTTCTTCGTTTTGTAGTAAGGAAATTTAAAAAGCAACCCGAGGTTTATTTCGTCTTAGGTGGTTTTTATTTCTTAACTGTTTTTCTTCATTACGTATCAACCATGGTGGGGCTTCTATTTCAAATACAGTAACAGAGGATTTACCACAGGAATTAGGGGGGTTAGAAATATGTAGCTTATCTAACTCGCTTCGAATGTCATCTGGGTTTGAGAAACTCTTCATACTTTATGGCTCATTGGGTTTATTAATCAGTATTTCTTTTGTCTAAGATGTGTCAATCTGAATAAATAGTCAGGCCCCTTCTTTTGAACTGCTTGAAATTGAACTGAACTGAAATAATAATAATAATAATAATAATAATAATAATAATAATAATAATAATAATAATAATAATAATAATAATAATAATAATAATAATAATAATAATAATAATATTTGATAAAGATAGGGTTTGTATTGGTTCACTTTCATGGTCTAAACGAGTTTGTCGTTTGAATTGAGTATGGATAGATTTTAGATCGGATCATTTCAGTATTTCAGCTTCAATTTGATTCAAGATTCTCATGATCGGGATCCTATTTGAGATCGTTGCGGTAGGATCGGATTGTTAGAATCGAATTTTATGATTGTAATTAAGCTTGAAATATGTTAAAGACATTGCTATCTACTAATAATTGTGCATTTCAAAAGCTTAAAATAGTAAAATAAATGAATTGTATCTTTGAAACAAACCATAAAAACCAAATTCTAAACTTCCAAAAGGAGATCAACAAATCAAACTCCACAATCCCGCTAGTGGAGACAAAGGATAGAGAAACGAAAACTGTTATAATTAACGAAAATTAGAAAAACAAGTATATAAAAAAAGACATCGGGGCTTACCACCATTTATAAAAGGATGATGGCAGTGCCAAACTCAGTAAAGAAAGACTAGGGTTTTTTTTAAGGGGAGATGGGAGAAAGAGAAAGGATCATGTAGGTTTTCAACACCTTGAGTTATAGCATAACTTGTATTTTTACTTTATCTTTTTTACTCCCGTTGATTTGTTAGTTGCAAAGTTTTGACTTTTACGCTTGTAAACGCATAACTTTAACCATAAATATCTCTAATAAACTATTGGCCAAAATTATTAAATAATTGTTATTTTGCAAATATACTCCCTTCATTTCCTAAAGATCCTTCTATTAACTGTAGCAGATACCACATCAAGGAGGAGAGAACGTGTGAAAGTGAATCCTTTTTATTTATCAAAATAAGAAAGAGAATATGGTTGTATGACAGAGTAGAAATATATGGGTCCAACCAGTAAGGATAAGGAAGTGTCGAAAAGGAATAAACCGTTATGAAATAAGGAATGAAGTACAAGTAGTGAGATCTTATGAAACCAAACTTAAACAAAAAGTTAAAATGTATTAGGAAACAAGGAGAGCACATTAAGAGTCAAACATTTTAGGTTAAAGTTATTATATGAATAATGTAAAAGTCGAATATAAAGGAAGTATGTGACTATATTGGTCAACTTTAGGCCAAACATAGTTTTGAAATAATTGAATATGGACCTAAACTCGACTTGTGAACATATAGACTTAAATCCACTTGCTTTAAAAAAACTTAGACCCAACCCCTTAAGATTCGGTTGGGTGGCACAAATTATTACATGAGCCTCGGTCCATGTAACTCTTACATGGACCCCCTCTAAATATTCACTTTGTATATGAAAAATGTTCAACCACCACCACCTCCACCAACTCCAACCTGACAGACTTCCGCACCAACTACGCGAACATCTTCCTCCCCAACCACCACCACCTCCATCCTCTCCGACCACCTCCTCACCCCCAATACCACCACCACCACTACATCCACTGTGACGCTTAGAATGGGATGCATCCACTTCCTCCCATTCTCCTTGAGTGATGTCTCTACTTCTGCTGCTGCGACGTCGGTTGCTGCACCATGTAGACGGTTGTATCGCCGGCGGCGGAGGAAACGACGTCCCTGGCTCCGGCGGTGGCGAGTTTGATAAACCCTAGGATAGAGAAAACGATCGATTTGGGAGAGAGAAGTGAGATTTGGTGATGAAAGATAAATGATAGGGTTGTGAATCTTCGATATAATATGTGTTCAATATAAACAAGTTTGAGCAACTCTATCTTCACGGTTGAAAATTAGATGAGTAATTTTCCTATTGGACTTTTTGGTAGAGCAACTCAGCTGAACATTTGATGGTCTATATTGTTGAGCATTTCTGGAAGAAAGTGTATATTTCACAATTCACGCTGAACATTTGATGTTATAGATGAAGCGTTTGCACTTTTTTTACATTTGAACATTTGGCGTTAACATTTGAATACTTGGTTTATAAATGTGAACATTTGTGAATTATGTTTTACTACACGAACATTGGAACTTTTGCATCTGAACATTTGTTTTTTCAGTTTGAATATATTTGTGTCAATATTTGATGTTAACATTTGAATATGTGGTTCATAAATGTGAAAATTTGTGAATCATGTATTACTACATGAACATTGGAACTTTGCATTTGAACATTTGGTTTATCACTTTGAATATTTTGTGTCAATATTTGAACATTTGTAAATATTTTCATATACAAATTGAATATTTTGTTTGTCAAATTGAATATTTGCATGTTAAATTGAAGAGATGCAGTTGAACATTTTCATATATAAAGTAAATATTTAGTTTGTTAAGTTGAATATTAGCTGAGAAAGTAAAGGTGTGCAAGTGAATATTTGCATTTTTAAACTGAACATTTTCATATACAAAGTGAATATTTTGTTTGTTAAGTCAAATATTTGCTGAGCAAGTAAAGTTGTGCAAGTGAATATTTGCATATTTAAGTTGAACAAATACAGCTAAACATTTTCATATACAAAGTGAATATTTTATTTGTTAAGTTGAATATTTCTATATACAATCGAATAGATGCAATTGAATATTTCCATATACAATTAAATTTGAGTTTTTACTTTCCTTTCCTTCTTGAACTATCTCCTTCAATTGAATTTTCAATGTTTTTTCGGGAGATTTTTATTCGAATCTACAAAATTCAAGCAAATTTGTCGAGTATATTCAAGCAAACAACTAAGTTGAACATTTCTATATTCAATTGAATAAATCTTGTCTTTAATTGAACATTTATTGTTTTAAGTTGAACATTTGTTGTTGTCAGTTGAACATTTTGCTTCATTGTCTAAGTATTTTCCAGAGGTCAAGGCAAACATACATAGTTGAACATTTTCATATACAAAATGAATTTTTTGTTTGTTAAGTTGAAATATTTGCATTTTAAACTTAACAGATGTAATTGAACATTTCCGTATACAAAGTGAATATTTAATTTATTAAGTTGAATATTTAGTATACAATTGAACAGATGAAATTGAACATTTTAAGTTGAACATTTGCTTCATTTTTCAACTATTTTTTAAATATTCAAGTTAATCAAACACATTTGTTGTAACTTGCGAAAATTCAAGGCTATACTTCGAATTTTGTTAGTAAGAATGCGAACTACAATATTCAAGCAAATTTCTTAGTAAAAATACAAATACAACTTTTGTTGAAAATATTCATGAATTTGCAATTTGATACTCCGAATTACCTTTTTTTTCTTCTTGTTTGTGCGTTTTTTATGATCAAATGTTGAATTTGTGCTTGCGAATGTGACAATTTTGTTGATATTAATCTTATTTTCAACTTTGATTTTGCTGTATTTTGCTATTTTTCTTGAAAAAATTCTGTTGTTTTTATGATTTTTAGGGAGGTTATAGGGTTTTTGAGGAGAGAGAAAAATAGATGAAAGAGATTTTGGGGGATTTGATGAGAGAGAAAAATGGAAGAGAGAGATTTTGGGAGTTTTTTTAGGTTTTATGATGGTTGTTGGTATTTATATAATAGTTGTATGGGAAGGAATGGGGGGATCCCTGCAAGAGGTACATGGACCAGGGCCCATGTAATACCAACTGGGTTAGGTGCTACCAAGTCTTGGTTGGCTCCTTAACCCATTATCATCTCTAGCAATTACACCCTCTGATTCTTTCTAATCTACACATTTTGTACTTTGACATTATTCACATCCTTCACTTTGACCATCATTGTGGTTTATACGTATGGAAAAACAAAGTCATATGAAATTTCGTTAGATTTGTCTAAGTTGTTTTGGGTCCAGCCCACTTGTTGCACAATTAAATCTTTTTTATCTTGTATTTTAGGTGAAAATCTAAAAAATTCACTTATTAGTTATTTAACCCAAATGTTATGGGTTATGTTTTAGCTTCTCGTGGAAGCTTTAGGGGTGTATTTTGTTATACAAAGAAAAGCATTACAACAGATTTTGGTCATACAAAATATTAGAAGCAAAAGAGAGGCATAAAGATTTTTCTTAAGATTAACCATTGGTATTTTTTTTTCTGCGTACAACTAGTCAACTATACGATAAAAGGATCCGATCGAGGGGCAAACGTAACCCGTTTGTTCTGAAACTTTGATAACATGCTGCCGGACATCTAAGGCTTCCATCTAGACGATTAGATCGTATTTTAGAGCTCTGGATTGCCAAGAATTGTTGTTGGACAAAACCTGTGCGTTTTTTGTGATATTCTTCACCTTTGCTTCTTTCGTTGTTGATTCTCCTATGTATGAGCTTGTTGGTAGGATATGAACCTTTTGTGAGACTAATTTGGGTTTCTTTTACCCTCAATCTATCATATGAAATAAGTAAAATGTGAGCACTCCTTAGACGTCTCATGCTTTTTATCATTCACATCGAGTGGGTTTACCACATATAAATCACTTGTGTTGCTTGTGTTTTATTGTTGTTCTTGTGAATTATATTTTCTGATTTTGTGTGGTTTAGTTGGTGAAATATTTGTTGTCAATTATGGTTGTTGTATTTGATTGATTGTCTTGAAGTTGATCCCAGTGGGTGTTATGATCACCTGTCTCCATCTCGTCCTACATTATCTGCGAGATATCAATATCAACTTTTTATAGTTTTGCTTATTTGTAATTGAAGACACTAATGAACAAAATTTTATTTTTACAAGCATAAAAGTCAAACTATATAGATTAAAAAAAACCGAGGTAGTACATTAAAAAAGTCTTTTGATTAGAGAATGCTCACAACCATTAGATTAAAACTATCCAATTTTTTATTCTTTTGATTATGAAAAATAATTAGTCCGAAGACTAACCCCTGCTAGGCTACTGACCTGCAGGACACACCAACTCAGAGGCTGGGTACAACGTTAAACAGCCCAAAAGACAACAGGCCTAAATGTCCATTACCACCACAAGGTGAATGCCCCAACTAAGGGTGATAATGAGTTAGGCATGTTCGCGAATAATTCTGGCTCGACACGGTCAAAACTTGGATCGTGGTAGCTAGACTCGGATACGGGTTCGGCTCGAGACCTTAACGAGCCGAGCCGAGCCGAACTAAGCCAAGATTGACTCGAAAGGCTCATGATCAAGCTCAATTATTGTTTTATAGAAAAAAATTACTTCTATAACATAAAGCACTTAAAAAAGTTATTATAGGCTAAAACACTTAGAAAAAGTTATTATACAACGTATCCTATTATACAATTTATTACATTGAACAATTCATGTCTTCTTTTTGTATCCGTTTAAATCTAGTTTGTCGCTTTTTTATGTGCATTTGGAAGTAATTCATTTGGTTAGCGTGTAAATTGAAATAAAATGTTTATTCATGTTACTTTTTGAATTTAGTCTATAATTCTACAAGATATATCAACAATTTTTTTAATGTCGAGTATGAATTTACAATAAACGAGATGAGTCGAGTACAATTCAAACTCAACTCGTGCAGTAAGCACCCCTAGCCCCCAATATATTGTTGTGATGATAATTCAAACCCTAGACAATGTCCTGAAATTAAAAGTGGTACTTCATTGAGCTACCACCTCTCCAAGTTTAGAACTATCCAATAGTGAGGTGTATGATTTTATTTAAAAAAGGGATCCATTAGTAGTAAATGAACCGGGAATATAAATATTCCTGCGTTAAGTTTAATGTTTAATGCAACAAAACTTTTACCCACTTCAAATTTGAACTTTTCAAACAATATACACAATCCCGATTTTACATAAAAATGTCATAGTCCATCACAATAGCCTAAGATGTGCCGAAGTATTGACGAAGATTTACATCACTTATATCAAATAAAACATGAAAAAGAACACGAAAAAGAGGGCTAAGGCTATACGGTAAACAACGGCACATTTTGACAATCGCATTACACAATATAAGGACCAAGACACTCAATGGAATCTAAATACTGCTCTTCAAGCTCAAAAAATGGTATGACACTAGGACAATATCTGATTGTAAGGATTTCCTAAATGGTTAGTCAATGATTGAGATTTGAGAGAAGTGTTGGATCCTCTATGCCTGAGTCAATTCGGCAAAACTAGGTTTAGTAAGTACTCTTTCAAAAAACGCACGAATCTCAGGTACGATACGTTGAATTAGGCGAGGATACCTGTGATATGAACAAGCACACAGATTAGAGCATAAAAAAAAAACAAGCACATAGATAAAAGTGTGAGGTTACATAATGTAATAACTCATATCACGAAATGAACCAGCAGCACTCACACTCTGAAGTCTGAACTAGGCATCAGCCATAATTACTTTACATAAAGGCATTGATTTCCTCTCAAGATCAACTCATTCTTCCATACCAAAAATGATCCAAAATGATGCATAAAAGACAGTGTACGGCTAATAGAGCATTTTAAAGACATTCAATTCAAGAGGTATTTGCCATGTGCTGAAAAAAATATTGCCAAATTCAGAAAACTTAATAAGATCAAATCTATATTCAGATGCACTGCTAACACAGAAGCAAACACTTATGGATCCTGCAAACACTTTATATCAGTGATGTTATCATGTTAACCTTGTAATAGTCAGATTGACATTGTGATTATGTTGCAATATGTTTGTAACAATATAGGGAGTTCTTTTAACTGTAAAAAAGTTGTATAATTGACTTTAACAGTGAAAAAGTTGTATAATAGACTCTGCAATTATAAGTTCTACAATATTATAAGTTCACAGAGCTCTTAGCTCAAGGCAGCAGAGTGGAGAAAAAGAGCTACATTTTCTGATGTGTTAATGAAATCTTACCAGGGCTTGGAACTTAATCCATCAAACTGCTCCAAGATATACAAGATGCAAGAATGCCTTAAAGATGTGGCATTGTATGCCTCTGACAAGTCATACATGAGCATGACGTTCTCCACAGAGATATCCTGAAAGAGTGAAAGTTTAAAAAAAAAAATTATTCGAAGAACATGGTTGTTGCTTAAATCTAGATATCCAACATAAGAAGATAACATGGTTGTTACCTGGGCAATGGCATACTCACAAAGCCGTTTAAGGCCGTCTAAAAGATATTGGTCAGCAGCTCTAAGCAAGTCCTGTGCAATATCCAAATTGACATTTACAGAGCCTGTATATATATATCTGCAAAACCACAACACTAGATTTATCAACCGCCCCCAGGCGAAGTTTCATTCCAAGAAAAATTGAAGAGAAAAAGATTCACCTCATCATCAACTCAAAGACATTCCATTTAATGTTTGGAATCTCAATATCTTTAGCATCCTTCTCCTGCAACCAGAGACATGGAAAGAGTCAGGATATTACATACAGTAAGTGTGAATTTGACGTTAAAATTAAATCAGTTGATAAAGTAAACTGCAGCAATGGTCATAATACATACTTTTAACCTGAATTCCAATTAAAACCATAATAACTAGTAAAAGGATTGTTTGAAGTATGGTGCACTTACCCTATATCCACCATCAAACATTGCACGAAATGCATCAGAAGATGCAAGTAGACATATGCGGTGAGCATAAAATCTCCTACCTGAAAGCAACCAGAAGTGTAGATACTATAAGTAAACATTTAAAGAGATTATCTGGAACAAAAACATCTAGGTAGACCTGACAAAATTTGACCTCACTCGAAATCCAACTCGAGAAAATTGGGATTCAACAAGAACTCATGACAGCGAAATCCGAAAATAATCGGACCCGAAAAACTAACCATAAGCAAGCCAAATACAACCCAACACGATTTGACCCATGAGCAAAACTTATTGAAAAATTCTCGAATAAAACTTACCAATACATCCTTCATGCGTATTTGTACCTCCTCAGTGCCCCTACCTTTCCCCCAATTTCGTAATACCACTACCCGTTAACTCATATAGTCGCATACCATCATGCATTTAAATTTCCTCATTGATTATAAGTTTAAATGGACTAGGCTAGATTTTACTTTGTTGCCATCATTAACCCACATTTTGACAATTTGAACATTTTGGTATTCATGAACTATATTGTTATGAAAATTTGCTTTAGTTGTTCATATCATTTATGCATTTGTAGATTACTTGTATGTATTTATATAAAAAAAATACATAGAATAAATGGACAATATAACTTCTGCCAAAAATTGAAATAACGTAAACAACTTGACCCATTGGTTCAACCCAAAGTCAAACATTCTAAATCATAGTCAAGGGTTGTCAACTCGACACCCAAAATAACCCGGCCCAAAAATCACCCAAACCCATGATTAGCGCCCAAAATCAATCTGACCGACTATTTTGCCAGGTCTACATATAGGTGACAGACATTTTACCTTCTACAAGGAAGGTAACATCAGACAACGTCGAATTATTTACATATTGCTCGCCCAAATAAACCTGCCAAACAAATGAAAGAATTCTAATTAATAGGCATCCTTAACACTGAAAGAAGGAATAATTCCATAGAGCAATTGATCCATCACAGAAAGAACTGAATACATATCGTAGAGATGGTACAGTAGAAAGAAGCAGAGTTCCAGTGGAGATACAGCACTTTAACTCCAAGAGTATTGAACAAGCCCAATGGCACACACCTGTGGAGTCGGTGACGGGGGAGCTGCGTCAACTGGTGAAAGTAATGTTGTTTTGCTAGCCATCTTGTACAAAGCCATAGAGCCATCTTGCTGTTGCTTAATACATGAAGATTCAAGAAGCTCCAGGAGCAGCTCCAAACCTAAAGAAAAAGTAGTTGCCAAAATATTGAAAAAATATTTTCAATGGGGAAAAAAGTCCGTACCAGTGTAATAGATAAGCAGTCAAATATTAGGTGTCCCAATGGAGATCTAACAAAGACCTGATAAGAAGCAATATCAAATCCTGGGTATGATCTTACGAAATATTTACCATTATTGTCAATGAAGATCCTCCTCTGATGCTCAGGTGAACAAAGATGAGCAAGAGCTAAAGCAATCCGTCTTTGAACAACTTTATCAGCAACCCGCAATAGATATAACAGATGGTTTAGTACCTGTGAACAGATTTACAAGAAACAGGACACCGTTAGACCAGAACAATATCCAAAAAAGAACTGCACAGCAGTAGATAGTTAAATCAGGTTACTCAATAACATGCTGAGATCTTACTCGTCCTTGGATCTTTTCCTCCAACCTCTTCAGCGTTTTCCCCACACAATCCTTAGTTGGCTGCAGAAAAGTCAACCAAATGTAGTATAAGTAAGCTAAGTACACAAAAATCAATTAGAAAATAAAAACCTGCACAGGTTAACTGTAAATAGATGTCTGAACTCTGAAACAATATTTACTTCTACAGATTGCACATAAACCAGCGTAGAAGTGATGTAAATCGAGAAATGTAAGAGAGGTTCCAAACAGATGTTCAAGACCAACAGAGTTCATCAGTATTATTATTCTGTCGTAATTTAACTATGGAGTATATGTTAATTCCTTATCTAGTATGTAATGCATGATGTTTGATTTCATGATATATATTCCATAAACTAGAATTAGCTATCCAATGAATCTTATATAGGGGTGTTTTGGACAGCTTGCCCTCTAATTTGGTCTATTTGACCTTAGCATGGTTGGGAGGAATTACACATATAAAGAGTTCCTTATTGATTTAAATGTTATATAAGGTTCCTTAATGATTTGTCAACTATGTGTTGATTTGTTTAATTGAAGCTAGTTGTTTGAACCATTTCTATAGTTTATATGGTGTGATGTGGATCTGGATCCCACATCTGCGATAGCTTGTTGCGCTTACAAACTATCCTGTTTGTTGACTTATTAAGATTCTTACATAATTTTACATATTCACCAGAAGAAATATCTTAAACTTTGCGAAAAATGTCTATTTTTCTTAGTTTTTCAGGAGCAATTTTTTCCAAGTTACTTTTGGGCTTTACTTAAACTGGAAGAAAAATTGAGCTTAGTTATTTGGGCAGCAAGTAGAGTGTTTCTTAATTTGTTTCCAAATCCAAATTTATAAAGGGTGGCCGCACATATCCTTGGTGCCTAAAGGAAAGAGTTTCCTGCACTCTTTTGGTTAACTTATGTTAGTAGGCTGGTTTCAGGGAAGTAGAAATCAATTTCTATTTTGCTTCCCAGAATCCTAGTAAGTAGTCGTTAACATCTGTTTCCTCAATAACTTAGACCTACTTCTAGTATAAGCAAATCTATGGGGCTGTACGCAGGAAATGTCTGAGTTTATGATTAACGACATTAAGCTTTGTGCTAATAGTTTGGTTTGGTGACCAAACAAACACTAATTGCAATTTGTGTATATCTTGAGACTTTAATCATGAGACCCTCACGTATCATTCCATAAGCTCAAGCATGAAAATCTTGTTACTAGCTAGAGGAATAAGAATTCAGATGATAGTAGCTTCTGGAAAGCTTGAAAAGTAAGTCCAAAAAGGCTTAAGAGCTTGAATACAAAGCATATAGATATGATGGCCCAACAAAAGAATGATTCAACTACTGCTGCTGTTTCTACGATCCTGATTCAGCGGAGCATAAACTGCATGATGTATCTGTTACTGCAGCAGGGAAAGAACATGGCAATTGGCAAGTGAGTCCTTGCAATAGAAGATATTCAAGTTATGTGCACTGATCTCGAATCTCACATGAAGGCAGAGGAAGAGATGGTAAAAGGCGATCAAGACGTGCAACCTGTAACCTAATCCATCACATGTAAAGTTGCACCTCCCATTCATCTTGCATCTATAGGCTTATATATAGGTAAAATAATATATTACCTTAAAAGTTTACAAAATACGTTTAGCCGTAGATATAAGGAGGGCTAGGGTCAAATTTTCTAAACCCTCAAAGCACCTTAACTATAAAAATAACTTATGCTTACGCCAAAGTGCTTGACTACCTATAATAGATTATATAAAAAAAAGAATAATTTTGATATTAAAAATTTGGCATGACAAGGCATTGCCTTCGAAACTTCATCCTCTACTTCCAATGCTGAACTAATTGGCTCTTCTACCTCTATTATGGTTATTGAACCCAACAGTTTCAGAGAAAGACAAGCAGAATGGCACTTACTCAAAGCCATGAATTTTCTCTTTGCTAAAACTCATTGACCTATGGTCAAGTTTCTCAGTAAGGCATGAAGTCAAATACGGATGAAGGCAATTACTAGTAGTCCAAGAATAACATAATCAATTGGTTTGTCGTTGGAAATCTAGAATATTTGTATAATGTTGTTAGCTTCATAATGTCATCGATATCTTTAGAGCTACTTTATTAATGTAGAGTACTTTTAAAAGAAAGCTTATTACATATCATTACAAGTAGTATTTTTAAGTATGTTACTTCAGACAATACATAGCTTTTTCTCCAAGTACTTTTCAGGCCATACACCATGGCATATAGATGCAACTCCAAAACCATCTTCAAAGTCACATTAATGATTGAACAATGAGAAACACAAAGAAGAAACAGAGACAGCAACCCAGAACCAAAGGACCCAATTCATTCAAGCACAAGTATTATGTGATCATACCTGAACTATGAAATCCCCTTCTTGGAGTTTTTCGACACCACCAATTTTAATAAGATCTGCAACATTATCCTATCACAGAGACCTGATGAGCTAAATTGTTAAGAAAAAAGTATCAAAACTGTACAAGCCTGCAAAGCAGGCAATCTTCTAGCATTTTCCTACTCTACCTCGTTGTCTGCAAGGCCATATAAAGCAAATGCCGCATTATGCTGTAGAGGACCATTCTTTGATTCAAGAAGTGTTAACAATGGTGTGATACCACCACATTGGACGATACCAGCTTGATTATGTGAATCCTTCAAAACAAAAAAAAAGGTTTAAATAAGTCCACAATATGAACGCCTAAACTTTAGACCAACACAATAATGATGTGATACACTGACAGAACTAGCAAATATTGAAAAAAAAACATACAGGGCCACCACTGGTAGAGAATTCTAGTAATACACAGAGAACAAACATTCAAGTACAAGGAATTAAGGAAACAAGAAGCACACCTGAGCCAACCTTCCAAGAGCAAAAGCTGACATTTCTCTAAGCTGTGCATCTGGCAACTGAAGCATCTCTATCAAAGGTGGGACAGCACCTCTCTGGACAATGTGTACCTGCATATATATCATTAGTAAAGGCACCACGTATATCTTCTTCTGAAATGCAGGAATAAGAGGCGATCACACAACTTTAAATCTGCCTAAGGTAACCACTCCAGTTGCAATTAGAGTTGCCAACAAACCTTGCAATCTGAATCAGCGGACGCAAATTGTCCAAGGAGTAAAGCTGCTTCCCTTTGGCTCTCAGAGCAGCAGGAGCTGCAGCAAGTAGACAAGATTAAGCAAATAAAAATATGTTTAGGAAGACTATAGGGAATTTTGGACAAAGAAATGCATCAACATACCTAAGCAGCCCAATAACAGGTTGCACAGCACCAGCTAGGAGAACTTCTTTCTTAATGTTAGGAGATGAGTGGACCAAATTTCCAATCACACCAACCTGCAAAGATTGACACATCACCCAAATGAACAACTAATAGCAATTAATAATAGCATCAGCCACAAAGCTTTGCAACTTATTCTAGTGAACAGTAAGAACACTGACTGCTTCATAGTGAATAGCTGGATCCTCAGAACGAAGCATTAAGATTAGGGTAGGCAGGGCATTGCATTCCACTATCTGCAGAGGAAAAATACAGGAACAAGACTAGTTCAGATATCACATGTCCTTTCAGAACAAAGTTCTACATGAAGCAAGGTAAGCATATGAACCTGATTTTTGTTCTCATCATTTTTGAAAGCAAGAGTTCTTAGTGCACCTGCTGCTGCTCTCTGGACTTTAACATCTGTAGATTCTAGAAGTTCGACAAGTGGTGGGATGCCACCTTCAACCCTGTGTAGATTTTAAAATGTCAAAAGAGAGCAAAGATGTCTCTTTAATCAACGGTAAAACTGCTGGAGACATGCATAATACTACAGACCTGACAAGAGATTTTATGCTACTATTTTCATGAGCCAGGTTAGTTATTGCATCGGCTGCTCTTCTTACAACACCATGGACTGATCGAGATATATCTCCACTTCTATGCCTTTTCAAAAGAGCCACAAGATGAGGCAAAGCACCAGCATCAACTATAAGCTGCTGATGCTCTGGCTGTCAAGGTAAGAAAGATCAAAATAAGTAATGAATCACCAACTAAAATTCCAAAAATGTATTCTTTGTATTCAACGGTAGCAGCATGTTAACAATACAAGCACATAAACCCAAGTCTCGACAAATTAGATGATAAAGTATGCATAACAGCTCAGGATTGTTGGCTACACTTGTAGACACAAATACTTTTGCAGCCCATTTGGTAAGCAATCATAATTGGTGGTAATAGTAATGCATTTTTAGTGTTAATTTGTAAGAAAAGACTCATGGAAATGTTACTTTTACTGAAACAGCTCTATTCTTCTTATAATTTCATTACCATCCATTACCACTTAAAAATATGGTACCGAGTGAGAATGATAATTCTGAATAAAATCACATATTTGGAGATGGAATTCCATTACCATGGTAATAAGTTGGGGATTTTCCTTCCAAATTATACACTACACTTCATCATTTCAATACCAGCACTGTCATTTAGTACTGCTACCAAACACGCAGTAAAACCAAGATTAAAATTAGCTTAGAAGTTGTAGCCAGACATAGAATAGACATACAGTGAGCAATCACCACGACATGAAAGACCACTCGAAGAAATTAACCTCTAAACCAAAAGAAATGATGGACACCGTCAGCGCCGAACATTTCTAAACAAGGTATCCATTTATACTAAATCAACATACCTTAAAAAAAATATCAGCCAATTATTCAAACAGGCTGGTAACTACACTCTTAATTGCCATAAATTGTGATTTCTCTACATAAACAATTGCAAGAAATGAGCTTATATAACGAATTAAATATATTAGTCACCTTAACAGCAAGAAGTCCAAGCGTAAATGCACTTCCTTTCTCAACCTCATGCTCAAGAGGTTTCGAAATGCCGCCATCCTCCGATGGTGGCGACTGAAGTTGCATAACCAAAACTGGTACTGCTCCACATTCAACAATCAAATTCACCATTTCCTCTGAAACAACAATAACAACAACAACACAAACAACAACAAAAAAAATCATCAAAATCACAAAAAAAAACCTAAATTCAATCAATCAAGAAAAACACAAAAGCTGACAAAACAAGAGAGAACCGTTTTTGGCGAGTTCGGAGAGGAAATGAGAGGCACGTTTGGAATCAACGCGATCGGAATCGCACCAAGAGAAACAACGAAAGAGAATTTGAACATAGGAATTGATATCCGATAACAGATCTTGATGATTATGGTGATGATGCCGATTTTGCGGAAGATCGAGCTTGATCTTGTGATTTCCATGGAAGTCTTCTTCTAGCTTGCGCTTCAAGCTTCTTCGAGCGGTACCACCTGATCTTCGCTCGCCGAGATCCATGGCGGACGGGGTAAGCAGCTGCAGCGAGAGGAGAGCGAAAATTTGGATAGACGGAGAAAAGGGTAGTTTCGGGAAAAAAAAGTGGACTGAGAGAGGAAGGAATTTTTGTAATTTTTTTACTTTTTTTTTGTTGTTGTTGCTGTCAAAAGTTTCGTGGGTTGATGATGTGAAAATGTGATTTTGTTGGTTTATATATATACTTGAGTTTCGAATGAGGTCAGCGAAATTTGTAAAACGCGGGGTATTCAAATTTTTGGGGAAACTTTCCGCTCCCGCCTCATATTTTTCACTTTCATGACTCGTTTCTTCTTATAGTTTTGTTTTTTTAGTGTCAAGTTGTACAAAAATAAAATTTTCACTTTGATATTTGAATATATGATTACTAGTTTTAGGATCCGTGTATAATGCACGGGAGTATTTATTGCTCTATTACATATTTAAAGAAAGTCACATAATAACATTGACTTAACTTCCCGTTATACAAAATCATAAAATCATAAAGTGGTGATGAACAAAAAGTACAAATGAAATTTCCAAATCAATTTATATGTTTGCTAACACTTCCTTGTAAACTACATTTGTTGTATTTATACGTAAATTGTGTTCTTTATCAAACGGAAGGATCTTGATACTTTTTTGCTCGTAACTCTGGAAACAGCAACATAAAATTGTCCATATCTGAAAACAGGTCTCGGGAGATACATGCCTACATAAGACAAAGATTGTCGCTGACTTTTATTTATAGTCATAGCAAAACAAACCATTAAAAGAAATTGTCGTGTATGAAATCTGATAGGAAATTTAGTGGAGTCAGACGGGGTTAGTTTTATTCTTGGGATAAATATTTTTTCTCCGACATTGCTTCCGGAATAACAGTATATTCTCGTGCATCGTGCAAACTGCACGAAAAAATTTTTGTTTTACAAATTGAAGATTTTAAGAAGTTTGTCCTAAAATCATGGTGGTGAATATTAACTTGTCATTTAAAATTTCATAATCATGTATTGAGATTATTTTAGAAACTGGCATATAACTCGTGTGTTCAGTAGCTAATATAGTTAATGTCATGGTGGATCACATGACCCGCCTATATTTTCAAAAAGAGTTGATAGAAATAGTTTATGCTCTTGTCTATTGCTTTCCATATAGTCTCAGATAAAATCACAATTCGCACCACCAATAACACTCAGCTATACGCCGACTTCAGCAACCACTTATGGCAGTCTTATTCTGCCTTATTGCACTACCGATGCATCATATTTGGCCACCCACTGGTCGCTGCCCACTTAGCCATGATTTTAATTTTATACCCGTGTAGCTGCATAGGAAGTTTTTTATTTTATAAATTTAAGATTTTATGTTATTTCCCCTAAAATCAAGGTGAAAATATTTAACCCGTTCATCCATCAAATTAATGATTTAAAGTTAGGAATATAAAAAATAAGTATATACATAAATGTAAATTTTTAATTTGCTTAGACCCATGAAAATTGCACGGGAAAATTTATTCCATAAATTTAAGATTTTATGATGTTTTTCCTGAATCATTGTATGAATAGTATCTTATGATTTAAACTTTTATAATAATGTATTAAAATACTTTTAAAATGGCTTATGACCCGTGTGTTTAGCAGTTGATGTAGTTAATATCATTGTGGATCACGTGACCCAGTATTTTGTATACAAAAAAAGTTGATTGAAATTTTTTCACTTTGCCTACTACTTCATTTAGAGGATTAGATTATATCACAATTTGACCAACTTTCGTACTCCGTCATTGAGCCACTTTTGTTCCCGCATCGTAGAGTCCCTCTCACCTCCCTATCTTGCTGCCTTGCACCACCATTGCATTAGGCCACCCACTGGACCCCATTGTTTAATTTGCAATCTACATGTATCTTTTTTTTCCATTCACTTTGCATACATTTTTTCTGTTGATTTTGTAATTTGTTGATGGATTTTGGTTAATTTGCAAGGAGGTAAGTTACCCTATTGAGTTTTTATTAATAAAATTAGAAAAGTTTAGATGGGTGGTGTGAAAAACTTAAAGTTGTGGTACCAATGTACCCATTGGCTTGAAATTAGCTAATCTTTAGTTTTATATTTGAAAACTCATGTTTTCTGTATCTTGTATTAGTTCGTCTTTAATTTAATTGTGGTTTTTTTTAATGAAAACACATTTTTTATGGATATGGTTAAAATTTTGGAAAATTGGATTGGAGTATACTTCTAAAGTGAAACTTTTTATGAAGTATCAGTTTTAAATTCATGCATTGATTATTGATTAATATTTTGTTGTGGACGGTGGTGACTCACCAGCCGCAAAATCCTAAATTCTCCACTAAATGTGTTGTATGATTTTGACTTATTTCGAATAATTAGTATAATACTCTCTCTATATTATTTTGTTGTTCTTGTATTACCCATTGAGAACTTTCAATCTGTTGTTCATATTCTAAATCTTTTCATACATAGTGTAATTTTATGACTTAAATATCCACTGGTTTTAAGCTGCAACAAATTTGTTCACACTAATGATCAATATTTAATCTTTTACCTCTCAAATTTTTGTGTTATTGGTTGCCTACCAGATTAACTCAAAGGCTTATAATCTTTATTTTAGTTAATTTTATTTTATTTAAAATTATGGTATTTTTCAAATTTTTAAAGTTGTATTGGATTTTTCGATTGCAAATAGGAACAACAAATGAAAAAGGAGGGAGTAGTATTTTCACCAAAATGATTTTTAAAGTTTGTTACTACTTTGCTGAAAAATTATATTCATTTAGAACATATTGCTATACTCCTGTGTAGGTTGCACGCAAAATTTTAATATTTTCAATATGCTTGAGTATTAATAGTATTTTAAGGTATACTTAATTACATCTAATGTCTCTTCGTAGTTGGTGCTATATTGTATAAAGTGATAGATATCATTTATATCTTAATCTAAATTATTCTACTAAAAGTCACACCAGAAAAATCGCATGTATTGTCACTTCCTATTAGAATTTGATTCTCCCTTCTACATTATGGGAAGAAATTACACTATATATAAACTCAATAGGTTTATCCTTAATATATATATATAATTGAAGCAATTTAACAACAATTATATAAAATAAATTAATTAACAAAACAAACCTATAAATATTACATTACGATTAATATTAAGAACCATCCGTCCTTAAAATTTCCCGATTGGCATGTACTTGTTGAACATGAAATACCTTTATGTAATTTCCTTGTCAAGATTCACATTTAGTTATATACCTTTTGCTGAATTATATCTAGTATATATCAAACATTTACTTGCATCTACTTTTGTCCCAAATCAATAGAAAATAACTCAATAGATTTGCTTGCTATAGAGTTGACTCACATTACGTTTAACCCAAATTTAAAAACGATCGTTAATAATTGTTGCAATATGAGTAAATGCAAATACTCGTAAAGAAATTAGAAATATCTAAAAAAACCACGCAAAAATATTAAATTAAAAAACTTGATTATTATACATAACAACCTAAAAGTAATATCCACAACTGATGACCGTGTTTTTTATTTATTACATACTCGGCTCAATGTATCTCTTACAAAATTATATTCTGATTTCAACTTGTGCATTCAATTCTTACTTACTATCTTTTCACCAAAAAAAATTTAAATTCAATAGAATATCTCTTATAAAAATTATAAATACTTAGGCTATGTTTGGGAACATAAGCTGAAATAAAGCTGAAATTGATAAGGTAGATGAAAGGAGCTGAACTGATAAGGTAGCTGAAAATTTCAACATCTCAAATTGAGATGCTATATTTGATAGCAACTCAATTCCAGTCAATTTTTGAGCTTAAATTTTATTTAAACTCTTACCCCATACACAATTATTTATTTTAGGTGACTTAAACTTTTAACACCTACTTATTTAAGGTGACTTAAATGTGTTGCCAAACAGAGGCGTTTAAGATATGATTTAAACAACGCCTATTTTTTCATCCTTAATCACTTGTGCCTAATTATGATCCCCATAAAGTTGCATGTACATTATACCTATTCCAACCATGCAGAACATGATTACTAATTTATTAGGTTCCTTTGATCCATCACCACCGAAAATAGCCTAATATAATTATTATATTATAATCTAAGGAAATTTTTTGAGGTACCTGTTGTAGCCTAAAAATCTACGGTTCCTTCTTAGACACTTGGGTTCATCAGAGTTGTACATGTGTCCTCTCCTAATAAATCAAGGAAAAAGATTTATCCTTTGGGTTGTATTCAGTTGGGGGAAAAGGCTTACTTTTGTGGCCCAAAAGCTAGTCAGAGCCCAGCCCCTTGAAGGTGGCTGCAAGTGATTGGTTGGTAAATTCTCACAAATCATGGTCTGCCACATGTCATGATCTGATTTCTTTGCCAATCACTTGCCACTATTCTAGGGCAGTTTTTAAGGTTAGCTGTCATCTTGCTATCACTATAAATACCCCTGAAATCAGGAGAAAGATCATTCAAGGCAAACAGTGTAAACTTACTCTGAAGAAATACTCTCTCACTTTCTCTCTCTATCTCTACTTTTCTCCTTACAACTCCTGATATCTGACTTAAGCTTCGGAGGGGGAACCACCACCCAAACCTCCAGGGTGGGTCCCTTTTTGCAGGCTCGGGGACGAAGCTGAGGCTCGGACCAAGAAGATTCAGCCATTGTTGAACAAGTCTCCAAGTGAAGCACATCTAAGGGATACTAGTTTACTTGCTAGACAAGAAAGTTCAGCCTATAGCTTACTTGTTGGACAAGAAGACTAAACATTTGGCGTCGTCTGTGGGGAGACGCAATGATGACTGACTGTCAGTCGTCCAATGTGGCTAGAAATCAAAGTTTTCAGGTCAATGTCGAAGACACAGTAGATCATGAGAGACCGCCTCGAGGAAGGGATAGACCCCCGTCCATCATCAATGTCCCTAGACAAAGCCAAGTGCCTGTTATACAGGAAAATCTTGAACGTCCAGTGACTGCTGCCCATCTTGAGAACGTCTTGAATGATTTTCAGACTAAGATGGCAGCAGTCGTCCAGGAACAGATCAAGAGCAACATGCTGTTTTTCCATCTTAACCCTGAGCCAGCCGCTAACAATCTAGCTCCTCTTAGGGGACGTTCCCAAGAAAATCATCCAGGTCCTAGTCGACTTGTTCGTCAAGAACCCTCTAGGAGGACGGCCAGAGGAAAGCAGCCAAAAAGCAGTGAACAACGAAGGAAGATGGACTGGAACCTGGTGGTCAGGACCCAGGATCAGGTTCGTCCAAACGGGCGCCGAATGGAAACAGATGCCAGGGAGTATCTAGAGGCGAAGAAAGCGGCTGCATTACAACGGTCGGCGACAGGTTCTACACCATACTTGAAGGACCCTCCTTTGAGGTTGCCGTCCAGAACGGAAGGACGAAGTTTAAGCCTCTCTCTTGCTCATCCAAGACAAGAGAGGACGGTGGTTCAGCCCATAGTTTATAGACGTCCAGCCCCTGCAAACACTTCATCTAATCCTGTGATAAAGGAATATCGCAAGGAGTTCGTACCCATCGAGGGACAGTTGGGAGCCCTCCGGATTAACTGGCCCACTCCATTCTCGGCCAGGATCATGGAGGCGCCCCCATTCCCAAAGGTTAAACTCCCAACTATAGAACCTTTTGATGGAACAACAGATCCAGACGATCACCTATCCGCTTACAAGCATCAGATGTATGTCCAAGGAGTGGATGATGCTACGTGGTGTAAGAACTTTCCAGCAACTCTGAAGGGAGTAGCACAGAAGTTGTTCAACAATCTTCCACCCAATTCAGTCAACAATTTTACTGAACTCAGTTTCTTATTTACTAGTCACTTTGTTGCCAATAAGCAAGAGCAAAAAACAAGCATGCACTTGGGTAAGGTCGTCCAAGGACCTAAAGAAGCTCTTAGGAGTTTTGTTAAGAGATTCAATCTAGAAGCCCTTCAGATTCAAGATCTTAATGCAGGGGTGGCCTTTGACGCCTTCATCAGGGGACTAAGACCAGGAAGTTTTAAGTTCGATCTTGTTAAGAAGAAAATCACCACTCTTGCCGAGGCATTAAGGGAAGCCGAAGCATTTATACACGCCACTGAAGTATGTGCTGAGGCAAAGCACCCCGAGTCCAAGAAGCCTGAAGAGGTTGCTCAGCCAAAAAAGAGCAACCCCAAAAAGGCCGAGACTTGGGCAATTACCTCAACCACTACTTCGTCCAGAAGAAGCAAGAGAAAGGAATCTGAGCCTTCTTCATCCAACCCCATCGAATTCAGCAAGGACCAATACTCCATTCTCATGGAGATAAAGGACCAATATGAGCTGAAGGCTCCAGCTGAGATGAAGACTCCTTACAGAAATAGGGACAAGAGCAAATACTGTCACTTTCACAAGGACTGCGGTCATGAGACCAATGAATGCAAGCACCTTAAGAGGGCTTTGGAGGATCTAGCTCGAAAAGGAAAGATGAACTCCTATTTGCCTCAAGGGGGAAGGAAGTTTCAGAGGAAGGATGATCGGCAGACTAAGAAGAAAGAGAGTGAAAGCACGGACGAGGATGTTGTCCTTGTAATTTCAGGAGGGTTTGCTGCTGGAGGACCAACCAATAGAGGGCATAAAAACTACCTCAGGGAGCTCGGCCAAGTCTTACTAGCTGATCAGACAAAGGCCGAGCCCTTCCCAAAAGTGGTAGTTAGTGAACAAGATCGGGGGAAGCTGAGAACTCCCCATGATGACCCTTTGGTTGTAGAAATGAAGATAGCAAACTTGAGAGTAAGAAGAATTCTGATTGACACCGGAAGCTCAACAGACATCATTAGCGGCGGTGCTTGTCACGCATTGAAGTTTGATGAAAAGAACTTGGTTCCCGTCCACCATCCCATCATTGGGTTTGGGGGAGGAATCATTCATCCTATGGGAACTGTTACTTTGCCCGTTCGAGTGGGAGAGAAGGAGACCTCAAGGACTCTGTTTATCAAGTTCTTGGTAGTCCGAGATTTGACAGCCTACAATGTCTTACTTGGACGGCCAACTCTAAATCATGTTAAAGCTGTAATAGTCACTCACTTGATGCTTATGAAGTTTGAGTGTGATGATGGCAAAATTGGCTGCTTGTATGGAAATCAGCAAGCGGCTAGGGAATGTTACCTAACTACCCTCAAGCCATCGTCATGGACAGCAGACAATGAAGACCAGACGAAGATCGGTGGCGAAAGGAAAACGTATGAAATTGGGAAAGTTAAGACGAGAGTTGCTGGCGAAAGGAAAACGTCTGAAATTGTAAAGGACCAAGTGGCCTCGTTGAAGATGGCAATTGAGAGTCCTCAGACGCCTGCCGCTCCCTCCAGGAAAACGTCTGAACTTCTCCCCAGCAAAAAAAGAAAGTATGAGCTCGTCAAGGAGGAGCCATCCTCGTCTGAGGAGGTGATGCTATTATGGGGCTGGCACAAGAACGACCAGAGCCGGTGGAAGCTCCAGAATATGTCTGTTTGGATGAAGCTCGTCCAGAAAGAACCCTCAAGATTGGGTCTTCACTCTCTCCGGATTTGAGAGGCCTTTTAATCAGTTTGCTGAAAGAATTTCAAGACGTTTTTGCTTATTGTGTTGAAGAAATGCCTGGAATCGATCCAGAGATAGCCGTCCACCGGCTGAATGTCGATCCAAGTTTAAAACCTGTTCGTCAAAAGAAAAGGCACTTAGGACCAGCCAGGAACTAGGCGGTCGACCAGGAAGTTCAGAAGTTGTTGGAATCAAAATTCATCAAAGAGACTTATTATCCCGAATGGATAGTGAATGTAGTCATGGTGCCAAAGCCTAATGGCACTTGGATAATGTGTGTGGACTACACCGATCTCAACAAGGCTTGTCCCAAGGACAGTTTCCCCTTGCCTAGTTGGATCGACTGGTGGACTCCACAGCCGGCCATGCTTTGTTAAGCTTTATGGATGCATATTCAGGCTTTCACCAGATTCCCATGTGGTCAAAGGATCAGGACAAAACATCCTTCATTACTGAGAAAGGGCTGTATGGCTGGCTGAGGATGCCTTTTGGCCTCCGTAATGCGCCGGCCACCTTTCAAAGATTGATCAACACTGTCACAGTTGGGAAGAAACATGGAAGCATACATTGATGATATGATAGTCAAGAGTAGGCAAGAGGAAGATAATGTTGGTGATTTAAGAGAAACTTTCGAAACTCTCAGAAAATACAAGCTAAGATTGAATCCCAGCAAATGTGTCTTTGGAGTCTTGTCGGGGAAGTTCCTAGGCTTCTTAGTAGATCAAAGGGGAATAGAAGCTAACCCTGAAAAGATCCAAGCTATTCTAGACATGAAATCCCCGTCAAAGATAAAGGAAGTTCAACGATTGACGGGTTGCTTAGCTGCTTTTGGACGATTCTTGTCTAAGTCGGGCGACAAGTGCCATCACTTTTTCACTACTATCAAGAAGAAGGCCAAGTTTGAGTGGACGAGAAGGCGAGCGGGCGCTTCAACAAGTCAAGGACCACCTTCGATACCGCCTAGGTTGGTCAGTCCAGCCGAGGGGGAGAAACTGTTTGTATACTTGGCTGTGTCCACTCGAGCCGTGAGTCTTTGTTTCGCTAGCTGAATGAGAATCTGTGCAAGTGCCAATATACTTTGTGAGCCATGTGCTCAAGGATGCGGAAAATAGGTACACTCCAGTCGAGAAGTTTGGATTGGCCCTCGTCATGACCGGCAGAAAGTTAAGGCCCTATTTCTTAGCTCATAGTATACTCGTCTATACTGACCAACCCTTGAAGCAAGTTTTGCAAAAGATGGAAGCCGCTGGACGGATGTTGAAATGGGCCGTTGAGCTTAACATGTTTGATATATCATTTGAACCAAGGAAAGCCATTAAGGGGCAGGCCTTGGCAGATTTTATAGTTGAGCTTACTCGGCCAACTATAGAACCAATATTTGATCCAGCTGAAGGGAGGAAGCATTGGACGCTCATGGTTGATGGATCGTTCACTGTCAATGGATGTGGGGCAGGAATCATTTTTCAATCTCCAGAAGGAGACAAGTTTGAATATGCGCTAAGATTCCAATTCCAAGCGCCCAATAACGAAGCTGAATACGAAGCGCTTCTAGCTGGAATCAAAATGTGTAAAGCGGCAGGAGCTCTTGAAATTGAGGCCAAATCGGACTCTCTCTTGGTCGTCAGTCAAGTCAATGGAGACTTTGAATGTAAAGAAGCAGCGATGGGAAAATATATGCGTCTGATCAAAGATGAGATTGAGCCTTTGAAACGATTTGTTCTCGACCAAGTACCAAGGTCAGAAAATCATCAAGCTGATGCTCTCTTAAAATTGGCCAGCTCGGCTGAAGGTGATGCGCCAAGAACAGTGTTTTGGGAAGTTAAACCCAAAAAGAGTATTGACCAAGAGAAAATAATGTTTCTTAGCCGAGGGGCAGTTTGGATGGAGCCTATAATAGAATACAAGAAGACAGGACGACTGCCTTCAGACCCTGTAGAAGCTAAGTATGTGAAGGCTCGAGACAAATGGTTTGAGCTGTGGGATGAGACCCTTTACAAGAAGTCATTCAATTGTCCTCTCCTCTAGTGCATCACCAGAGAAGATGGCCTAGAGGTTCTGAAGGAACTCCATGAAGGAGCTTGTGCATCTCACATTAGGGGAAGAGCATTGGGAGAAAAGGCTTTAAGGACGGGGTATTACTGGCCTACCTTAAAGGAGGACGTCCTAGTCTATGCAAAGAAGTGCGACAGTTGTCAGAAGCATGGAAATCTGCATCAGAAGCCGTCCAACTACTTAAGTCCCATCTTGTTCCCTCTGCCTTTTGCCAAATGGGGCATGGATATCTTAGGACCTTTCCCGGTGGCCACTGGGCAACAGAAGTTTGTGATAGTAGCTGTTGACTACTTCACTAAATGGATAGAGGCTGAAGCCATGCGGGGCATAACAACGAGCGACGTCAAGGGCTTTATTTGGAAAAACATTATAACTCGTTTTGGCATGCCACAGTCCATCGTCTTTGATAATGGTCCACAGTTCGAAACGCCTAAGCTGAAAGATTGGTTGGCAGAAAGAGAAATCAAAGCTCACTTCGCTGCAGTCGCCCACCCACAAGCCAATGGGCAAGTAGGGTCCTTCAACAAGATTTTATCCAATGGAATAAAAAGGAAGTTGGATAATGCCAAGGGACAATGGGTTGAAGAACTACTGCTAGTCTTATGGTCCATCAGAACAACCGCCAAAAATTCTACAGGGGAGACACCCTTCATGTTAGTTTATGGCACTGAAGCCGTCTTGCCCATTGAAATTGAAGAACCCACCCTGAGAGTCATGCTGTACACGGAAGATGCCAACTGGGCTGCATTGCGCACGACTTTGGACCATGTACCAGAAGTCAGGGCCAATGCCTTGCTAAGAATGCAATTGTACAAGCTGCGAATGGCTCAGGATTTTAACAAGAGAGTCGCTAGACGACCACTCAAGGTGGGGGATCTGGTTCTAAGGAAGATGGAGGCGGTTGGACGAGCTAAAGGGCTGGGGAAACTAACACCAAATTAGGAAGGACCCTATCTGATTGTCCAAGAAGTGCGAAGCGGAACCTTTCGTCTCCAAGATCTGGATGGACGACCAATACAACGCACTTGGAACTCAGACACTCTGAAGAAGTACCACGTCTAACTCAGTTAATCGTCAGGAAACTGGCCAGTAGTTTGTAATCACTCCAAAGTGCCACGACACATGCAAGAGGAAAAAGAATTGTATACATGTATCTTGGCATTTAGCCAAGCAAAATTCATATAATACAATTCCTACTTTTTTATCACCTTTGTTTATTTTTTACCAAGTTGGTTCACTTTGGGGCATTAAATCAGTTATTAGTCTAAAAGTGACAATAACTTGGACAAAATTACAAAGAACAATTGAGCGTCAAAAATGCTCACTTCTCTGCCGAACATCACTCCCTCGAAGAGACCGGCCAAAGTGTAATAACCTAAAAGTTAAAAACACATAAATGGCCAAAAATTGACAAGAATCTCTAGTAAGAGAAACGTCAAAGTCTCTAAGAGAAAGCTGACCTGAAATAAGCCCTTAGTAAAGGATACTTACTTTCAAATACACGGTCAGCTAAGTAGTAAAGACCCTAGTAAGGGATCACTACTTCCTGACGAGTGTTGCTCCCTCAAGGAAGTCGGCTAAGACATGGTTTGAACATGTATCTAAAGCTCGTCCTTAGCAATTTCAGCAAGCTTGGCCAATGTTGGCCGCTCTCCTTCTTGGACCATGGCCCGTCCATAATATACGGTTGAGCTAAGCCCAAGAAGGGGGGGATAAGACAAGCCTATAGGACGAGCTAAAGAGAAAGGTCGTCCAAAGACCAGGACGAACTAGGCAATAGATGCCCTTGTAATGGTTCGCTACTTCAGGACGAGTATTACCAACTCGAGAAAAACGGCTAAAGCGTGGCTCGTCCATAAAACCGATATGTATTGGCCACTTTCCCTCTTGGGGCAAGACTCGTCCGAATGTGCAGACCGTCCAAAGTTCCAGGACGAATCTCACTATGTACTTGGCTACCTTTTTAACGATCGTCCAAGGGCAAGGATGACAATCTTTCCTTATCCTTATTTTGCAAACCATCCAAAGTTCCAGGACGAGTCTCGCCTTGTACTTGGCCACATTTTGTAACACCCCCGCCAACCCGAACCCTTTTTCATTTAATAAAACTCGAGATGGGGGAAAATCAACGAGGGTTCGACTCAACAGGCGTGCTACCGCCGCACTTTTCTCCTTGGAAATAAATGCAAGGCTAGGTTAAAGCATACTAAATTCAAAATAAATTAATCCTTACAACCAAGTATATCGTTCATTAAACATTACTAATTACTTAAGTGTTTCAGAGTTCCAGCGGAAGTGAAAACATAAGCTAAGTGGATGACAACTCTAAATGATCTCCCTTTTGTTCCCCCGTCGATCACCCACATGCACAAATACATTGAAAAGAAACAAGAGAGACAAGCTCCCAAAAATCAGAAAAACTAAGTAATTCCAACTCCATCCCGTAAAATACTTAAGTTGAAAATACCTTGTCAAATAGTAGGTTAATAGGGTTATAAGGCATAGCACACATACACGTTTATATACAATGAATAATCGCATAAGTTCAATTAATCCAGTTATTTAAGGAGAGGAAAGAGAACACCAGTAAGTCGGGGTTAATCCCCTGTAACCACTTACTTCAACATTGTAGGCCGGGGTCAATCCCCTGTAACCACCTACGGATAACATAATGGCCATAATAACAGAGTCCCTAGTGTGCACAGCCCTTCTACTTGAATCACAACAAGATAGAAGGAAGACAAGTAACAGAAAATCAGCATAGTAACCAGAAAACCTGTAGGTGGCCGCTGAACCTCCCATACAGGGCAACCTGTTCATCATTTCCCTCCGATATTCCACTTTAAGTGATTAATAGTTTTTAATTCAAGTCATCACATAACACATGTATACATATGCGTCAATTCATTTAATCAAGAGTGAGTACATGCACTTATTCCAAATCCAGAATTCAATTCATACATAGCTTTATCCGAGAGCCCATTCGTATTTATTTTCATAAACGTCACATGGTTACATAAATTAACTCATAATCATCCAATTATCACATGTTCTTGATAATTTTCAACTTTCACTCATCACTTCAATATAATAATAACGATAACAATAATCTTAGTAATAATAATAATATAAATGGCAAGAATAGTGATGATGATAATAATAATAATAATAATAATAATAATAACATTACTAAATGACATTAAACGATGTTGATAACAAGAATAAAAGATTAGTGATTAAGTTGCTATTATTGACGGTATTAACAACGTTATATTAATAATCATCATTGTCATATCGTCCGTTATACAAGTTATTTCATTTGTCATACTCATTCATCGTGCATAATCCATAACTATAAACCATATTCATAATCCATATTCTAATTCACATAGTCACATAATTAATTCGTTTTATTCTAACGGGATCTACGTTTAGATGGACATCGGAGATTACCTCGTGACGCGTGCCCAAAAGTTAAGTTCACGAACGGATTAACACTCTTGATATTCCTCGTCTACGCAATCGGAGTCTACAATAGACGTTAAGGAGATCTAAGTTAGTTACCTAAATAACCCCTTTTCATATATAAAATAAACAATTTAAGTAATTCAATTAACTTAAAGAAATTCTTAATGATTTTAAGAGAGTTTATAAATCAAAGTTTATGGTTTTCAAATTATTTATGAAATCATTTTAAGTACTTAAAAATTACTTCAACTTAAGTTTTCTTAACCAAACAAGATGTTTTTAAAGTCATAAAGATTAAGTTATTAAAATTATAAGATACCAATCCAAACTAATTAATCAAAATCAAACATTATTTTGTTTTAAAAAAAAAGTCACAGTCATTTAAAAAGGGGGGGAAGGAAAGTATTATCGATTCCAAGAATCAGTTTAACAAAACTGGAAAAAAGAACGAAGAAGGATGGAAGTCAGGGGAAGGGACGAATCAGGGAGAAAGAGGAGGGAGGTTGCGCTGGTGGTTTTGATGGTGGCGCGCCGTCGATGAAGTAAGGCAGGGGACGGGGGTCAGGTGGTTCGAGTGGGCGGCTGGCGTGGTTGCAGTCAGGGCGACAGCAGGGTGCTGCGAAGGGGTGGAATGACTGGTGGTTGGCGTTTGTCGCGGTGGTTGGCTGCGATTCAGGTGGTTCGAGGTAATTTAAGTGGTGGTGCGGTGGTTTCTGGCGGTTCAAAGAATCAGGGGAGGTTGTTTATGGATTGAAATTTTCATTTTTATCTTTCAAAACAAAATTCAGAAATTTAAGAAAGAAGATAAAGGATTGAAGCAAACCTTTTTGAATTGTTTGTTTGAGCAAATTGGTGAATAAGGTTCAGTATTTATAGAGGAGATTGGTCAGAAATCTTTGAGCTTTGGTCAAGCTCCATTAATGGTGGAGGTGAGGTGTGAGGGCTATGGTGGTAGCTGGGCGGGCGCGGATGTGTCGTTTTGCACCGCACCCGGCCAAAGATAAAATTTCTCCTACTCTCTTTTACACTAAGATAGTATAATGGAAGTAGGGGTCGTATCCACAGGGAAACAGGGACGAGTTTAGTACTCAGCGTGATTCGAAACCTAGATTAAGCTAAGGGCCGAGAAACCTAATTACAAAGGGGGGTTTCAAGTAGATTTACGAACAAACTAAAACTAACTAGCATATAAACAAAATGAGAAATCAATATGGGAAGATCTTGAATCCGATTAACATCCACTTCAATTCATTATCGATCCTTGAACCTCCACTCTAATTATTTCCATGATTATCTATTGCTGAGAATTAATCTCGCGCTCTCCTTATTCTTAGTTGAATAGCACGATCAGCGTGACTATAAAACCCTAACTAAAGGATAACCTAGTCCGATCGCATCTAAGTTCAATCCAATAGCAAGCAATAAACACGAGAGAACCAACGGACTCCGCTAACGTCATACAAGCGATAAACATTCAACGATTGATTCAATTTCCCTAAGAAATAACCAAGACGATCTGCATCTAAGTTACTCCCTAGTTTGCTACCAATTGATAAAAGAATAAAACAATCCGATTCTATTCTTAAATCTAGCATTAGATTAATTACACAATCAAACTAGTAACGTTCCTAGCATAACTATGCAAAAATCATAGAAAGCAAGCATAGAAATTAAACCATAATCAAAGAAACTAAATAGAGAGGAAAGATCTCACAATAATGCTTGAAGCTTCATATTAATCTCGTTCAAGAACGGTTCAAGCTATAATCGGCATAGCATAAGCCAATCCCATAATTGAAATCTACAAAAACTAAACTAGAAAATAAAAACTAAAAGAGAAGACAACAAGAGAGGAGTGGAGTTTTGGAGACTCCCTCTCCTTGTGGCTGCTGCCCCCCTAGGTCCAAAATCAAGTTTAGTATTTATTCTAAAGCTCAAAAATCAGCCGACAATTAGACCGACCTAGGGGTCGCGAGGTGCGAAGTAGGTCGCGAGGTGCGAACAGTACTCTGCCTTCCAACACGAGCTGAAGAACTGGGCCAAGCCAAGAGGTCGCACCGTGCGAGGAATCTCGCGAGGTGCGAGCAAGGCAGGTCGCGAGGTGCGACCATGCTCGCGAGGTGCGAGCGTTGGGCGAGCGTTGGGCTGAGCTGGGCGAGCGCTGGGCTGGCGAGGTGCGAGCACTGGGCGTGCATGCTGTTGGGCGCTGAGCGATGCTTGCTGGGCTGGGCAGCTTGCTTCGAGCGCTGCCGGGCCGGGTCTTGGGCATGCTTGCGATGTGGTTGCTTGGAGCTTGGTTGTGGCGGAGCTTGGTTGGTGAGACGATGTTGTGGAACCATTCATGCTTCCAAAAGCTCGGAACTTACAACTTTAACAATAATTAATATATAAAATTCCGAACTTCCGCTAAGGTCGATTTACATGCAACCTTAACAATTACAAATAAATCCCCTAGCAAAGTGTACCTAAAATACCACAAAAACATCGTATAACTTGAGCGTATCAAATACCCCCACACTTGAACTTTACTCGACCTCGAGTAAACTCAAAAATGAGAAATACCAATTAAATCATCGCCCAAGTTATCGACACCAACCTACACTCCCCATCAACTACATCATCATCATCACATCTCAACAAAATACGCTCAAAACCTAAACGTAAGGGACGATGATTCCCCCACACTTAGATTCAAGCTCACCCGAAATATACAAAGACGCGACAACAATAATAACCAAGCAACACCAACAAGTTTAACCAACAACACCAACAAGAATCAAAATGCCGACTTACGACACACTAAACTATCGCTCTCCCAAACCTCAAAAGATGACCTAAAACTACTACTACTACAACTAACTTAGAATAGCAAGCCATGGAACAAAGACAAAAAGGGATAAATTCCATGCTTACTCCCAAAAACAAACAATCAACCAAAAGAATGTGAAAGCCAAAATAAATCTTCACAAAATCAAGGATGAAATAACTAACCCAACCTCGAAGACACCTTCCGCCTTATGACACCAACTCCGGCAAATGAGTTTTCAAAGTGTATAATTCTCTCTTAATCTCTCATTTTGCCTAGGAGCCCTTTCGGGTTTTCATCCTAGCTTCTCACATTTTTTTTTATCTCACCATCTTACCCGCTCAACTAGCTCTTTTTTGCATAGGCCGCCCTCTCGGGTTTTCGACCTATCCGAGCCCCCAATTTTGCCCGAGTCGCCCACCCTTGCGGGTTTTCAACTCAGCGGGATTCTTTTCATCACTTTTTTTTTTTAATATTTTTTTTTTATTTTTCATTTTCATTTTTTTCAAATTGAAAGTAATATACACAACATAGATACATGAGAATGAGAATACCCTCCCCCTACTTAAACTACACATTGTCCTCAATGTGTCGACAATTAAAAAGAAAAAGTAAACCGAAAAGGGGAGAAATTTGAAAATCGGGTAAATCGAAGATCGAATGCTCAAAACTCATGAAAAGCAATCCGTCAAACTCAAATTTCTTAACAACACCAACTCAAATCTCATAACTCAACTCACAACCCTCTCCCTCGAATCACTCAAACAAATGACAAATTCAAAATTTTAAATTCTTGAGATTTGCACCTAACTTAAGAGATCGAAAAGATACATTAACAATCTTAACCCTCTAGTTGTACCAACTCCTAGCTATTGAAGTCCTCCCAAAGGATTTTCTTTTGTGGATTTTGGTTACAAGTGAATTAAGATTGGTTGTGGATCTTTTTAGTGGGTGGGCGGTGGGTGAAAGAAAATTTGTTGTGGTGGTGGAAATTTGATGAGAAAATAAAGGAAAAGAAAGAAAATAAAAGGGATCTCGGGTTGCCTCCCGAGAAGCGCCGTTGTTTAAAGTCGTGAGCTCGACTTAGTACCTTAAGCTTAATCATTGGGTTGTGCTCCATGTGTGACAATGGTGGTTCCATGTCAATCTCCACTTCAAGTACCTGCAAAATTGATTGAGAAGGACTCTTGCAATGCATCGTTAATACCTAGCTTACTACATCATGGTTGAGCATATAACATCAGATTATATCCAAAACCTAGCATTAATTCAACAACAAACATCAACTAGTAGTACTCCTAGCTAATCCAAGTCATGACCATTAATATAAATGTTTAAAGCTAGACAATAACCAAGATATAGAGTATGAGTCAATCAACCATTCCCAATAGAGTTTAAGCAACAAGTTCCATACTTCTGGTCCAAAATACAAAAGTGAAATACATAGAGCTCAATGGAAGATGAAAACTAGAAACTAAAACAAAAAGGGAATTCTTTATATGAGTGGCCAACCAAAAACAAAGAGCACAAGCAATACCATCCAAAAATCACGCTAAATACAAACTAGTAACACCGTTTCCCCGGCAACGGCGCCAAAATTTGGGCGGGCGCGGATGTGTCGTTTTGCACCGCACCCGGCCAAAGATAAAATTTCTCCTACTCTCTTTTACACTAAGATAGTATAATGGAAGTAGGGGTCGTATCCACAGGGAAACAGGGACGAGTTTAGTACTCAGCGTGATTCGAAACCTAGATTAAGCTAAGGGCCGAGAAACCTAATTACAAAGGCGGGTTTCAAGTAGATTTACGAACAAACTAAAACTAACTAGCATATAAACAAAATGAGAAATCAATATGGGAAGATCTTGAATCCGATTAACATCCACTTCAATTCATTATCGATCCTTGAACCTCCACTCTAATTATTTCCATGATTATCTATTGCCGAGAATTAATCTCGCGCTCTCCTTATTCTTAGTTGAATAGCACGATCGGCGTGACTATAAAACCCTAACTAAAGGATAACCTAGTCCGATCGCGTCTAAGTTCAATCCAATAGCCCGCAATAAACACGAGAGAACCAACGGACACTGCTAACGTCATACAAGCGATAAACATTCAACGAGTTGATTCAATTTCCCAAAGAAATAACCAAGACGATCTGCATCTAAGTTACTCCCTAGTTTGCTACCAATTGATAAAAGAATTAAACAATCCGATTCTATTCTTAAATCTAGCATTAGATTAATTACACAATCAAACTAGTAACGTTCCTAGCATAACTATGCAAAAATCATAGAAAGCAAGCATAGAAATTAAACCATAATCAAAGAAACTAAATAGAGAGGAAAGATCTCACAATAATGCTTGAAGCTTCATATTAATCTCGTTCAAGAACGGTTCAAGCTATAATCGGCATAGCATAAGCCAATCCCATAATTGAAATCTACAAAAACTAAACTAGAAAATAAAAACTAAAAGAGAAGACAACAAGAGAGGAGTGGAGTTTTGGAGACTCCCTCTCCTTGTGGCTGCTGCCCCCCTAGGTCCAAAATCAAGTTTAGTATTTATTCTAAAGCTCAAAAATCAGCCGACAATTAGACCGACCTAGGGGTCGCGAGGTACGAAGTAGGTCGCGAGGTGCGAACAGTACTCTGTCTTCCAACACGAGCTGAAGAACTGGGCCAAGCCAAGAGGTCGCACCGTGCGAGGAATCTCGCGAGGTGCGAGCAAGGCAGGTCGCGAGGTGCGACCATGCTCGCGAGGTGCGAGCGCTGGGCGAGCACTGGGCTGAGCTGGGCGAGCGCTGGGCTGGCGAGGTGCGAGCACTGGGCGTGCATGCTGTTGGGCGCTGAGCGATGCTTACTGGGCTGGGCAGCTTGCTTCGAGCGCGCGCTGGGCTGGGTGCTGGGCATGCTTGCGATGTGGTTGCTTGGAGCTTAGTTGTGGCGGAGCTTGGTTGGTGAGACGATGTTGTGGAACCATTCATGCTTCCAAAAGCTCGGAACTTACAACTTTAACAATAATTAATATATAAAATTCCGAACTTTCGCTAAGGTCGATTTACATGCAACCTTAACAATTACAAATAAATCCCCTAGCAAAGTGTACCTAAAATACCACAAAAACATCGTATAACTTGAGCGTATCAAATACCCCCACACTTGAACTTTACTCGACCTCGAGTAAACTCAAAAATGAGAAATACCAATTAAATCATCGCCCAAGTTATCGACACCAACCTACACTCCCCATCAACTACATCATCATCATCACATCTCAACAAAATACGCTCAAAACCTAAACGTAAGGGACGATGATTCCCCCACACTTAGATTCAAGCTCACCTGAAATATACAAAGACGCGACAACAATAATAACCAGCAACACCAACAAGTTTAACCAACAACACCAACAAGAATCAAAATGCCAGCTTACGACACACTAAACTATCAGCTCTCCCAAACCTCAAAAGATGACCTAAAACTACTACTACTACAACTAACTTAGAATAGCAAGCCATGGAACAAAGACAAAAAGGGATAAATTCCATGCTTACTCCCAAAAACAAGCAATCAACCAAAAGAATGTGAAAGCCAAAATAAATCTTCACAAAATCAAGGATGAAATAACTAACCCAACCTGAAGACACCTTCCGCCTTATGACACCAACTCCGGCAAATGAGTTTTCAAAGTGTATAATTCTCTCTTAATCTCTCATTTTGCCTAGGAGCCCTTTCGGGTTTTCATCCTAGCTTCTCACATTTTTTTTTATCTCACCATCTTACCCGCTCAACTAGCTCTTTTTTGCATAGGCCGCCCTCTCGGGTTTTCGACCTATCCGAGCCCCCAATTTTGCCCGAGTCGCCCACCCTTGCGGGTTTTCAACTCAGCGGGATTATTTTCATCACTTTTTTTTTTTAATATTTTTTTTTTATTTTTCATTTTCATTTTTTTCAAATTGAAAGTAATATACACAACATAGATACATGAGAATGAGAATACCCTCCCCCCTACTTAAACTACACATTGTCCTCAATGTGTCGACAATTAAAAAGAAAAAGTAAACTGAAAAAGGGGAGAAATTTGAAAATCGGGTAAATCGAAGATCGAATGCTCAAAACTCATGAAAAGTAATCCGTCAAACTCAAATTTCTTAACAACACCAACTCAAATCTCATAACTCAACTCACAACCCTCTCCCTCGAATCACTCAAACAAATGACAAATTCAAAATTTTAAATTCTTGAGATTTGCACCTAACTTAAGAGATCGAAAAGATACATTAACAATCTTAACCCTCTAGTTGTACCAACTCCTAGCTATTGAAGTCCTCCCAAAGGATTTTCTTTTGTGGATTTTGGTTACAAGTGAATTAAGATTGGTTGTGGATCTTTTTAGTGGGTGGGCGGTGGGTGAAAGAAAATTTGTTGTGGTGGTGGAAATTTGATGAGAAAATAAAGGAAAAGAAAGAAAATAAAAGGGATCTCGGGTTGCCTCCCGAGAAGCGCTGTTGTTTAAAGTCGTGAGCTCGACTTAGTACCTTAAGCTTAATCATTGGGTTGTGCTCCATGTGTGACAATGGTGGTTCCATGTCAATCTCCACTTCAAGTACCTGCAAAATTGATTGAGAAGGACTCTTGCAATGCATCGTTAATACCTAGCTTACTACATCATGGTTGAGCATATAACATCAGATTATATCCAAAACCTAGCATTAAGTCAACAACAAACATCAACTAGTAGTACTCCTAGCTAATCCAAGTCATGACCATTAATATAAATGTTTAAAGCTAGACAATAACCAAGATATAGAGTATGAGTCAATCAACCATTCCCAATAGAGTTTAAGCAACAAGTTCCATACTTCTGGTCCAAAATACAAAAGTGAAATACATAGAGCTCAATGGAAGATGAAAACTAGAAACTAAAACAAAAAGGGAATTCTTTATATGAGTGGCCAACCAAAAACAAAGAGCACAAGCAATACCATCCAAAAATCACGCTAAATACAAACTAGTAACACCGTTTCCCCGGCAACGGCGCCAAAATTTGGGCGGGCGCGGATGTGTCGTTTTGCACCGCACCCGGCCAAAGATAAAATTTCTCCTACTCTCTTTTACACTAAGATAGTATAATGGAAGTAGGGGTCGTATCCACAGGGAAACAGGGACGAGTTTAGTACTCAGCGTGATTCGAAACCTAGATTAAGCTAAGGGCCGAGAAACCTAATTACAAAGGGGGGTTTCAAGTAGATTTACGAACAAACTAAAACTAACTAGCATATAAACAAAATGAGAAATCAATATGGGAAGATCTTGAATCCGATTAACATCCACTTCAATTCATTATCGATCCTTGAACCTCCACTCTAATTATTTCCATGATTATCTATTGCTGAGAATTAATCTCGCGCTCTCCTTATTCTTAGTTGAATAGCACGATCAGCGTGACTATAAAACCCTAACTAAAGGATAACCTAGTCCGATCGCGTCTAAGTTCAATCCAATAGCAGCAATAAACACAGAGAACCCAACGGACACCTGCTAACGTCATACAAGCGATAAACATTCAACAGTTGATTCAATTTCCCTAAGAAATAACCAAGACGATCTGCATCTAAGTTACTCCCTAGTTTGCTACCAATTGATAAAAGAATTAAACAATCCGATTCTATTCTTAAATCTAGCATTAGATTAATTACACAATCAAACTAGTAACGTTCCTAGCATAACTATGCAAAAATCATAGAAAGCAAGCATAGAAATTAAACCATAATCAAAGAAACTAAATAGAGAGGAAAGATCTCACAATAATGCTTGAAGCTTCATATTAATCTCGTTCAAGAACGGTTCAAGCTATAATCGGCATAGCATAAGCCAATCCCATAATTGAAATCTACAAAAACTAAACTAGAAAATAAAAACTAAAAGAGAAGACAACAAGAGAGGAGTGGAGTTTTGGAGACTCCCTCTCCTTGTGGCTGCTGCCCCCCTAGGTTCAAAATCAAGTTTAGTATTTATTCTAAAGCTCAAAAATCAGCCGACAATTAGACCGACCTAGGGGTCGCGAGGTGCGAAGTAGGTCGCGAGGTGCGAACAGTACTCTGCCTTCCAACACGAGCTGAAGAACTGGGCCAAGCCAAGAGGTCGCACCGTGCGAGGAATCTCGCGAGGTGCGAGCAAGGCAGGTCGCGAGGTGCGACCATGCTCGCGAGGTGCGAGCGCTGGGCGAGCACTGGGCTGAGCTGGGCGAGCGCTGGGCTGGCGAGGTGCGAGCACTGGGCGTGCATGCTGTTGGGCGCTGAGCGATGCTTACTGGGCTGGGCAGCTTGCTTCGAGCGCGCGCTGGGCTGGGTGCTGGGCATGCTTGCGATGTGGTTGCTTGGAGCTTAGTTGTGGCGGAGCTTGGTTGGTGAGACGATGTTGTGGAACCATTCATGCTTCCAAAAGCTCGGAACTTACAACTTTAACAATAATTAATATATAAAATTCCGAACTTTCGCTAAGGTCGATTTACATGCAACCTTAACAATTACAAATAAATCCCCTAGCAAAGTGTACCTAAAATACCACAAAAACATCGTATAACTTGAGCGTATCAAATACCCCCACACTTGAACTTTACTCGACCTCGAGTAAACTCAAAAATGAGAAATACCAATTAAATCATCGCCCAAGTTATCGACACCAACCTACACTCCCCATCAACTACATCATCATCATCACATCTCAACAAAATACGCTCAAAACCTAAACGTAAGGGACGATGATTCCCCCACACTTAGATTCAAGCTCACCTGAAATATACAAAGACGCGACAACAATAATAACCAAGAACACCAACAAGTTTAACCAACAACACCAACAAGAATCAAAATGCCGCCTTACGACACACTAAACTATCGCCTCTCCCAAACCTCAAAAGATGACCTAAAACTACTACTACTACAACTAACTTAGAATAGCAAGCCATGGAACAAAGACAAAAAGGGATAAATTCCATGCTTACTCCCAAAAACAAGCAATCAACCAAAAGAATGTGAAAGCCAAAATAAATCTTCACAAAATCAAGGATGAAATAACTAACCCAACCTGAAGACACCTTCCGCCTTATGACACCAACTCCGGCAAATGAGTTTTCAAAGTGTATAATTCTCTCTTAATCTCTCATTTTGCCTAGGAGCCCTTTCGGGTTTTCATCCTAGCTTCTCACATTTTTTTTTATCTCACCATCTTACCCGCTCAACTAGCTCTTTTTTGCATAGGCCGCCCTCTCGGGTTTTCGACCTATCCGAGCCCCCAATTTTGCCCGAGTCGCCCACCCTTGCGGGTTTTCAACTCAGCGGGATTATTTTCATCACTTTTTTTTTTTAATATTTTTTTTTTATTTTTCATTTTCATTTTTTTCAAATTGAAAGTAATATACACAACATAGATACATGAGAATGAGAATACCCTCCCCCCTACTTAAACTACACATTGTCCTCAATGTGTCGACAATTAAAAAGAAAAAGTAAACTGAAAAAGGGGAGAAATTTGAAAATCGGGTAAATCGAAGATCGAATGCTCAAAACTCATGAAAAGTAATCCGTCAAACTCAAATTTCTTAACAACACCAACTCAAATCTCATAACTCAACTCACAACCCTCTCCCTCGAATCACTCAAACAAATGACAAATTCAAAATTTTAAATTCTTGAGATTTGCACCTAACTTAAGAGATCGAAAAGATACATTAACAATCTTAACCCTCTAGTTGTACCAACTCCTAGCTATTGAAGTCCTCCCAAAGGATTTTCTTTTGTGGATTTTGGTTACAAGTGAATTAAGATTGGTTGTGGATCTTTTTTAGTGGGTGGGCGGTGGGTGAAAGAAAATTTGTTGTGGTGGTGGAAATTTGATGAGAAAATAAAGGAAAAGAAAGAAAATAAAAGGGATCTCGGGTTGCCTCCCGAGAAGCGCCGTTGTTTAAAGTCGTGAGCTCGACTTAGTACCTTAAGCTTAATCATTGGGTTGTGCTCCATGTGTGACAATGGTGGTTCCATGTCAATCTCCACTTCAAGTACCTGCAAAATTGATTGAGAAGGACTCTTGCAATGCATCGTTAATACCTAGCTTACTACATCATGGTTGAGCATATAACATCAGATTATATCCAAAACCTAGCATTAAGTCAACAACAAACATCAACTAGTAGTACTCCTAGCTAATCCAAGTCATGACCATTAATATAAATGTTTAAAGCTAGACAATAACCAAGATATAGAGTATGAGTCAATCAACCATTCCCAATAGAGTTTAAGCAACAAGTTCCATACTTCTGGTCCAAAATACAAAAGTGAAATACATAGAGCTCAATGGAAGATGAAAACTAGAAACTAAAACAAAAAGGGAATTCTTTATATGAGTGGCCAACCAAAAACAAAGAGCACAAGCAATACCATCCAAAAATCACGCTAAATACAAACTAGTAACACCGTTTCCGCAACGGCGCCCAAAATTTGGGCGGGCGCGGATGTGTCGTTTTGCACCGCACCCGGCCAAAGATAAAATTTCTCCTACTCTCTTTTACACTAAGATAGTATAATGGAAGTAGGGGTCGTATCCACAGGGAAACAGGGACGAGTTTAGTACTCAGCGTGATTCGAAACCTAGATTAAGCTAAGGGCCGAGAAACCTAATTACAAAGGGGGGTTTCAAGTAGATTTACGAACAAACTAAAACTAACTAGCATATAAACAAAATGAGAAATCAATATGGGAAGATCTTGAATCCGATTAACATCCACTTCAATTCATTATCGATCCTTGAACCTCCACTCTAATTATTTCCATGATTATCTATTGCTGAGAATTAATCTCGCGCTCTCCTTATTCTTAGTTGAATAGCACGATCAGCGTGACTATAAAACCCTAACTAAAGGATAACCTAGTCCGATCGCGTCTAAGTTCAATCCAATAGCAGCAATAAACACAGAGAACCAACAGACCTGCTAACGTCATACAAGCGATAAACATTCAACAGTTGATTCAATTTCCCTAAGAAATAACCAAGACGATCTGCATCTAAGTTACTCCCTAGTTTGCTACCAATTGATAAAAGAATTAAACAATCCGATTCTATTCTTAAATCTAGCATTAGATTAATTACACAATCAAACTAGTAACGTTCCTAGCATAACTATGCAAAAATCATAGAAAGCAAGCATAGAAATTAAACCATAATCAAAGAAACTAAATAGAGAGGAAAGATCTCACAATAATGCTTGAAGCTTCATATTAATCTCGTTCAAGAACGGTTCAAGCTATAATCGGCATAGCATAAGCCAATCCCATAATTGAAATCTACGAAAACTAAACTAGAAAATAAAAACTAAAAGAGAAGACAACAAGAGAGGAGTGGAGTTTTGGAGACTCCCTCTCCTTGTGGCTGCTGCCCCCCTAGGTCCAAAATCAAGTTTAGTATTTATTCTAAAGCTCAAAAATCAGCCGACAATTAGACCGACCTAGGGGTCGCGAGGTGCGAAGTAGGTCGCGAGGTGCGAACAGTACTCTGCCTTCCAACACGAGCTGAAGAACTGGGCCAAGCCAAGAGGTCGCACCGTGCGAGGAATCTCGCGAGGTGCGAGCAAGGCAGGTCGCGAGGTGCGACCATGCTCGCGAGGTGCGAGCGCTGGGCTGAGCTGGGCGAGCGCTGGGCTGGCGAGGTGCGAGTACTGGGCGTGCATGCTGCTGGGCGCTGAGCGATGCTTGCTGGGCGCTGAGCGATGCTTGCTGGGCTGGGCAGCTTGCTTCGAGCGCGCGCTGGGCTGGGTGCTGGGCATGCTTGCGATGTGGTTGCTTGGAGCTTGGTTGTGGCGGAGCTTGGTTGGTGAGACGATGTTGTGGAACCATTCATGCTTCCAAAAGCTCGGAACTTACAACTTTAACAATAATTAATATATAAAATTCCGAACTTCCGCTAAGGTCGATTTACATGCAACCTTAACAATTACAAATAAATCCCCTAGCAAAGTGTACCTAAAATACCACAAAAACATCGTATAACTTGAGCGTATCAGTAGCTCTTTGAAAATTTGTCCCTAAAATCTGATATTTGTGGATTGAAATTCAATTTCCTACTGTCAAAGGCTGCAATTTTTTGTTGAAAAATTTGCTCTTGTGTGCTGTAAATCAGGAACGAAGGAAGTGAGGGGAGGGAAGATGGTGAAACTGTTTTCACCCCTTTTTGTTTTTGTTTTTGTTTTATTTTCCTTTTTCTTTTTGGCTAAAAGACATATGGCTATGGACTTGTATTTGGGCTTGGATTGCTAAAAATGGATGGACACATGTACAAAGATACCCACAACCAAAAATAAAGAGTTTAATTAATTAGAAATAATGAAATGAATAATAAAACAAGTAAATGATTTATTTTAAACTTGTTAAATAAATCAAAACTAAATGAAATCATTATTTTAATAAACATAGTTATCAAATAAAATCGTATTATCATAAAATAAATTTTAAGTGGAAATAATATTAAACCTTAATAAATAATAAAATAATCTTTGAAAATTCGGGGTATTACACATTTTGGAAAGATTCACGATCGTCTGAAGACAAGGACGATGCTCTTTCCTTAAACATGTGTGTAGATTGTCCAATATTCAGGACGAGGCTCATTTTATACTCGATAAAAATTGAAGTACAAGAAAAGAAAGGACAAACAATTGGCAAAAAGTCTCTTCATATATATCTGACAAAAATTTACAGCTTAAGACTAGAAGAGACAAAGCTACGACGGCAAACAAGCCAAGAGACTTAGGAAAATAAACCTAAAACTAGGCATTATCTTCAGTGCGAGTTTCTTGGTTGTTTTCAGGAGTTTCTTCCTCGACCACAGCCTCGTCGTCCGAGTCTAAGAATTCCGGAGGCTCCTCGGCACATACCATGGCACGATGAACGCTCTGTTGAAATTCCAGACGGCGAACGAAGCTAAGAACCTCACTAGGCTCGGCCAGCATCTCAAAAGCCTTGACGGCCCAGTCTTTAGACGTCTCGACGACTTGAGCCAAGCCTTCTTTGGCGTCGTTAAAGGCCTGGGCCGCTTCCTTTTGCATACGGGCATTCTTCGCCCTTAGGATGATATTCTCCCTCCTCAGTTGGGCGGCGGCCAGAAGAATAGTATCCCTTTCGCCCTTCAACTCTGCCGCGGCGTCTAAGGCCATTTTCGGTCGGTCTTGTTCCGTGTACAGCTGGTTGATAGTAACAAGATAATTCTTGTTTTCGGATTCCAGGAGGGCTGATCTCTTCTCCAAGGCCTCCAGGGATTGACGATGGAGGGTATTAACCATCTCAATGTCATGGATGGCCTTGTCGCCTGCCGTCGTAGCAAGATGGACGAGGTTCTTGTTCTCCTTTCTAAGCTCTCTCGCCCACTCCTCAGTCAGCATACTGCGAGCAAATAGCTGAAACAATGAAAACAAAGCAAGTCATTAGACGAGTTATTAAACAAAGCAGTTTTGTGCAAGTATTAAACAAAAATGGCAGTAAGTTATACCTCAGCGGCAAGTTGTGACATGTAGTCCACATGCCCGGCTGATGCTCCCCTCAACCCCTTAATATAGGATTTAGGGTAACATTTGAAGAGCTCCTGCTTGAGCCGATCTCGTTCTACTTTTGACATCTTGGCAAAAGCAGCAGAAGACTCTTCGTCCGAGTCTAGGGAGGGAGTAGCTGTGGGTAAAGCAGGGCCTTTGCCCTTATCTGAAAGAGGGGGGGAGTCAGTTATCTTGATGGGTAAGACAATGGCTTGTCTATCGGACGGACTCATGGACCGTCCGTCGGCCCGCTTTGTCCTAACTATATTTGGATAATACGACTCACCAGACGAGATGGAGTCCGTCTTAACAGCTAGTGGCATCTGCGAAACCAGTTTCGCTACCGAGCCGCTGAAGCCAGGGTAGTTCTCAGTAGCCGTCTCCGGCTCCGGAAAAACCAAAGCCAAGGCCGACTCTGGTCTGATTTTAGCAGAATCCGCAGGAAAAGCGTCCAACTGACCAGCAGGGTCAGAACTCTTCTCCCCCTCGGCAGGGACAACAGCGGAAGGCTCCTCTTTAAGAACCTTGTCTTTCGGGGGAGGCGTGGCTTTCTCCCCAACTCCTCCACCAGCAGGAGTAGCCTTCTCCGTCTTCTTCTTGGTAAAGCCCTTAGGCTTTTTTTTGGAGGCCGGTCCGATCGGCGCGTAGGCCTTTTCTTGGACGAGGATGACTTCCCAGGCGGAAGTTTATTTGTAGGAGCATTTTTCTGCAAAAATGAACAAGTCATAATGTTGGCCTTCCAAAGAGCAAAAGCTATAAAATATTTATAAGGCTTTAGACGAGAATCACCCAAAGAAGGAAGGCGTCCTAGAATGGACACCCCCTTTTTTCTAAGGGAATCTCGTCCAAAGTGGTTCCCACACGAAGACGAAAGTGATGCGAAGAAGGAAGGCGTCCAAAATTTGACGGACTAGAAGGGTATTCGTCTAAAGACAGGAAATCACATCCTCGTCCGGTATTGGAACTCAGATCCTCAGACGAGAAGGGCCCAAAGAAGGTGGCCATCCAATCATGGACGCGCTCCTTCTTCGGGTAATGCTCGTCCAAGGATTAGGAATCAATCTGGACGAGCCTGAGTGACCCTCGTCCAATGCTGACCAGCATCTCAGACGAGAAGGACCCAAAGAAGGTGGCCGTCCGAGTATGGACGTCTTCCTTCTTCGGGTGATTCTCGTCCAAAGGATGGAAACAAACTTGGACGAATCCAAACGGTCCTCGTCCAAGGCTGTTCAATATCTTAGACGAGAATGGCCCAAAGAAGGTGACCGTCCAAGCATGGACGCCTTCCTTCTTTGGGTGATTCTCGTCCAAGGACTGGAAGTCAATCCTTGACGAGTCAGAATGATCCTCGTCTAAAAAAAAAAACTATTTTAATTTACCAGTGTTTCCGCCCTCTTCTCAGCACTGCTCTTGGCGTACTCCTTCCATAAGTTGTCTGTAAACTTAGACATGCTTATATCCCCCGTCCAAGAATGCTTGAGACGTATTCTGACCGAGTCTGCAAAAAAGAAATGAAAGAGGGTTAGTCCGATATGGGCTATGGACGAAGCATTTTACTTGGGGAATTTGAGTGTATACCTCTATCTTCGGCCAACCGCAAGCCGGCGGCGACCAAGAAGTCATCACTGTAAAACATTTCCTTAAAGGGTATCCAGTTAGCTGGCCCTTTAAAGGATTTCTGGTCGGGCCTGGAGTACTTCTTTATTCTAAAGTACTCCACTACCTCCTCGTCATAATGGTCCTCCAAATCCAGCCAGGACTGCTTTTGTCCGGTATTCGTGACGGCTCGGTTATGGAAACGGTAGCCCTCCGTGGTGGAGTCGTTGACCGCTCTTAGGAAGATGAAGTCGGCCTTCCAATCATGTATCTTCGACGGCTTGCCCCAGGCAGTTAGAAAGCCAGGGCGGTTGCAGATGCTGAGCCACGTTCCGTCCACGGCACCGGGAACCTTAGCCGCATAATGGATATGGGTGAAGGCTTGGAGAGAGAGGGCCAGGCCGCGCAACTCGCAGACGGCTATGAACGCCAGGACGTTGTGCCAGGCATTAGGAGCCAGTTGGTTGTGGCCGATGTTGTAATAGCGAAGCACTTGTTCTATAAAATCATGAAGGGGGAACCTTAATCCCGCGTCCAGCCGGCTGTAGACGGCGAAGTGATTTGGAGGAGCGCTCAAAATGGTGGCCTCCTTATTAGGGATGATGAAAGAGAAGCCCGGCATGGGCATGAAATTGGACAAATAACTAGGGTCCGGTCCTATTTTTTCTAACCATTTACGATTGGCCAAAATGAATGCGGGGTCAGAAAGGGGACCTAGGCGTCTTCTAATCTCGGACGAAGTAGTGGAGGCTTCGTCCGACTCATCGGCAGCGCCAGAGTCACTGCCGTCATTATCCTCGCCAGTTTCCTCCATATCGATGTCCCGGCCAGAAGGACTAGCTTTAGGATTTATTTGGGAATCCTCAAAACTGCGGTTAGGGGAAAGTGGGCCGCCCAAAGGCCCAGCACTTTGGACCTCCTTCGCCTCATCTGGAACTCGTCCAGTAGATTCCTCCATGTCTGAACTATGTGATGGGATTATTACCTTTCGTTTTAGACGGGCCGTTTGCTTGACACGCGCCAGATTACACTGCACAGGTAAAGACTGGGTCGTCTGACTTTCTCGGCCAAAACCACAAAAAAATATATACTCGGCCAGAAGAGACCCAACTCTAGAATGTGCCGAAGAAGAAGTATCGGTTCTAGGGTCATGACAAGCTCTTGGTCGGCTAGGATTATTTGACGAAGAAGATTCCATTTTATTTCTATGAAAAAATAAAGAATAAAGAGAAGTAAAAAGAACAAAGAAAAGATACCTGATGAAACGTCTGGACGATTCGGTGAAGAGGCTGGGACTGGATGATCTCTCTCTCTCTCTAGAAAAGTTTGCAGAGCTTCTCTCTCTAGAAAAATTCTCTCAAGGTGTGAAATGATTGAATGTGGTCACACCAGGGATATATATAGGGGGTGTAAGAAACCCGTTGAGCCGGTTAAGGATGACCGAAATGAGTCTAAAACGGTCGATTATGACCGGTAAAACCCAGAAAAAGGGCGCGTCATTGCCTCTATTTTGAATTTGAATAAACTACCTTGGTAAAAGGGTATTAACCGTCAGATAGGCCAACAGTGAAAACCCTTTTAGTGGCAAATGTTGTAGCCTAAAAATCTACGGTTCTTTCTTAGACACTTGGGCTCATCAGAGCCGTACATGTGTCCTCTCCTAATAAATCAAGGAAAAAGATTTATCCTTTGGGTTGTATTCAGTTGGGGGAAAAGGCTTACTTTTGTGGCCCAAAAGCTAGTCAGAGCCCAGCCCCTTGAAGGTGGCTGCAAGTGATTGGTTGGTAAATTCTCACAAATCATGGTCTGCCACGTGTCATGATCTGATTTCTTTGCCAATCACTTGCCACTATTCTAGGGCAGTTTTTAAGGTTAGCTGTCATCTTGCTATCACTATAAATACCCCTGAAATCAGGAGAAAGATCATTCAAGGCAAACAGTGTAAACTTACTCTGAAGAAATACTCTCTCACTTTCTCTCTCTATCTCTACTTTTCTCCTTACAACTCCTGATATCTGACTTAAGCTTCGGAGGGGGAACCACCACCCAAACCTCCAGGGTGGGTCCCTTTTTGCAGGCTCGGGGACGAAGCTGAGGCTCGGACCAAGAAGATTCAGCCATTGTTGTACAAGTCTCCAAGTGAAGAACATCTAAGGGATACTAGTTTACTTGCTAGACAAGAAAGTTCAGCCTATAGCTTACTTGTTGGACAAGAAGACTAAACAGTACCCTTGAGGTTTGGCTTAATTCTCAAAATACCCTTATTGAATTTTGAAGTTCAAAGTTTGAGTTTCAAGGGTACCTTAGGAAATTAATGCACTTGAATTTCGGTGTATGATAAGGGTATTTTGAGCCCAAACACAAAGTTCAGGGGTATCTGAGGAATTCCCCAAATGTGAGGGGTAATTTGAGAATTACGTCAAACCTCAAGGGTACCTGAGGAAATTTCCCTATAATATATAATATCTAACCTTGTCCTTTTCTATAGTTAGAAGACAAAATGGTTGTACAGGTATAGTAAACCCTTTGTGAATGACCGACATAATGATGCCGACACTTGATAGATGTCGGCAGTTGACCAAGTCGAGACCCCCATGACCAAATGATCCCATCTGGTAAGGCCAACATCTCATGACTTGTCGGCCACCCAATGTGGTCCGCCAAGAGTTGACACTAAATAGGCATACGCCGCCAGTACACCAGCGCCTACCAGTGCCTACCAATTCAATGCTTACGTGTATGGGCAAATATTGTACTGTACACGTGTAAGGATAAGATTCCATGACTAAGGAACCAACCTACTAAGCACCTACTATAAATAGCCCACCTGCACTGACTACGAGGTACGTAATTACTGTTCACCTACCTACTTTACCTGCACATGCTTGTCGTACCTTGTTTTACTTAGGCATCGGAGTGGGTTTCATTGTCCAGGTACACCGACAATCCAACCAAATCACCACCGACATACCCTTGGAGGCCGTTAATCCCTTGACGTCCACTATTTCATGCCCGAAAAAATTGGCGCTAGAAGGAGGGGATGGACCCCAGTGGTACCGGCAACGTCGTTCTAGACGGCAACCCCGTCTCAACTAAGTATGGAGGTCCCATGAATGATCCTGATCCTGTTTATGTCAAAAACGAAGATCCCGAGTCGCTTGAACCTGACCCCATAACCCCGACAGGTCCAAACCAAAGAACTCCATCCTCAGGCATCGCTCAGTTCATTCCAGAGCAAATCCAAGCCGCCAGGGCAGTCCTTAATGCCGTGACCTCTGACAATCAGATCAATAGCTCGCCAAGTAAGCACCCTGGAAGGGTCATCGGTCGTGACCGAGATGACAACCCATTTAGAAGAACGAAGCCTTTTTCTCAGGATGGACGTCGTCTGGAGAGGGAGATGGCGGAAGGAGGTTATGATGAAGAAACTCTCCAGACAGAGGAGGATGGTGACACCGACAAGTATACTGAGCCCACTTATGATGATAGGGAGAGCACTGTAAGAGAGTCAAGGGGGAATACTAGCCAACACGGTAGGACATTCAACACCTACTCAGGATGACAACGTGCTCCCATCACGCCTTGGGGCTCACCTTTCATCCGGGAGATCTTGGAGGAACCCATGCAACACATTAAGATGCCATCATGTAAGTATGACGGCACAACAGACCCAGTGGACCACTTGTCGGCATATGAGAGGCATATGCACCTGTACACCCAATCAGACGCCATCTGGTGCAAATTTTTCCCAGCCACTTTGTCGGGCATAGCCCATACTTGGTTTAGAAGTTTGCCGCCGGCATCTATCACTGACTTTTACCAGTTGTCGCCTGAGTTCCAGACGCAGTTTGTCAGTTTCAGAAGGCGGGAGAGAACTGTTGGAGAGCTTATGGCCTTGAAGCAGGGTGAAAACGAAAGCTTAAGAGATTTCTTGGGAAGATTCAATGGAGAGGCAGTGACAATACCAAATTTGCAGCAGCAGGTTGCCGTGCTAGCTCTACTGTCGGGCTTGAAAGATGGCGACTTCAGGAGTTATTTGGGAAGAAAGAGCTTGAAAACCTTGGCGGCAGTACTGGGAAAAGCCAACGAATTCATAAAAAGTGAAGAGTTTGACCGAGCCTTGAATATAAGGAGAGGCGATCCTGAGATTGCCGAGGAAAAGTGAGGAGGTCAAGGCAAGAGAGAGGCTAAGAAAGAAGTTGCCCACACCAGTATCGCCAAGGGCAAAGAGAAAAAAGAGAAGTTTGAGAGCTATACACCTTTAACCAAACCAGAGCACATATCTTCGCCATGCATAAAGATGATGACAAATGGCAGCGTCCTCGTAAAATGTTCCATAAAGGTCGGGATAGGAACAAATGGTGTGACTTCCACAAAGATCACGACCACATCACTGAAGATTGCAAAGATCTGAAGAGCAATTTAGAGGATTTGATCCGAAGAGGGTACTTCACTCAGTACAAGTCAAGGCAAGAGGCTGACCGACATGATTCAGGCCGGCATGACCAGGATCAGAATCATGTCGAGGAACCCCAGCTGACACCCAGTGCGAGATAGGTTGACGGTTATTCACGTCATAGCTGGCGGGCCTGTCTATGGCGGGACAGCCAGTGGGGCCAAGGCGTCCTTAAAAGAGTACCGTCATCAAGTCAATCTGCATGATCCTCATCGATGGCCAGAACCGCCAACCATGCCAACAATAACATTCACTAAGAAAGATTCGGAAGGCATCATCTTCCCACATGACGACCCTCTTGTCATTACCTTAAATGTCGCAAATTGTGCTATTCATAGGGTCTTAGTGGATGGAGGCAGCTCCGCTAACATCTTGTTCATGACTGCTTTCAACAAGATGAACATCAGAGTTGAGCATTTGAGAGGAGTTAGCTACCCTGTAACACGCTTCACTGGAGCCTCCGTCACACCAAAAGGAGCCATAAAGCTGCCGGTGAAGATCGATCATGATGAGAAGGTAAGGGACTTGATGGTAGAGTTTTTGGTGGTTGACGTCCCAGCAGCTTTCAACGCCATTATTGGACGTCCGCTAATTCATGATGCACAGGCGGTGGTACCAACATACCACTAGACCATGGTGTACATGTCTAATGCCGGGCAGCCAGAGAGACTTAAAGGCAGTCAAGAATCAGCTCGATCTTGCTATCACACTATGATGAAAGGAACAGGTCAGAAAAGGAATGCAGAAGGAGATCTGGGCGGAGATGTCGCCAAGCGAGCGTGTAACCGACAAGTTCCTGAGAACAAAAAGATAACCAGCGAGGAGTTACAACCTAGGCCAGCTGAAACATTTCGGCCAGGTGGCGAAACTGAGGAGGTCGAATTGATTGACGGTAATAGAGAAAGGACCGTCAAGATTGGTGCCGACATGGATGCAGAAGTGAAAGTGAATCTGATCACCTTGTTGAGGGAGAACGCGGATGTATTTGCATTCTCCGCTGATGAAATGTCGGGTATAAACCCAGATGTAATGGTGCACCACCTGAATATTGACGAAGCAGTCAGACCAGTAAAACAGAAAAAGAGAACCTTCTCGGCAGAAAAGACTAAGGCCATCAAAGAAGAGATCGACAAACTATTGGCGGCCGATTTTATTGATCCATGCGATTATCCGACATGGTTGGCGAATGTCGTCATGGTTAAAAAGTCGAGTGGACAATAGAGAATGTGTGTGGATTTACAGATCTCAACAAAGCTTGTCCGAAAGATTATTATCGTCTGCCAAGGATCGATCAGCTTGTCGACTCAATCAGTGGGCATGCCATGCTGAGCTTCATGGATGCCTACTCCGGATATCACCAGATAAGTTTGTTTAAAGGGGATAGAAAGAATACAGTGTTCGTGACGGATGCTAGTGTATTCTGATATAAAGTCATGCCTTTTGGGCTAAAAACGCAGGAGCAACATATCAGAAGTTGACCGACAAAGTGTTTGAGGCCCAAAAAGGGAGAAATGTGGAAGTATATGTTGATGACTCCATTGTAAAAAGCAAAACTGAGAAAGAACATTTGAAGGATTTGCAGGAAACATTCAAAACGTTAAGGCACTTTCAGATGAAATTGAATCCAAAAAAGTGTGTTTTTGCCGTCTAAGTCTGGCAAATTTCTGGGTGTTCTAGTTAGCGAGAGGGGAATTGATGCTAATCCTAACAAAGTCAAGGCCGTCATAGACCTGTCGGAGCCTAAGAGCGTGAGAGACATACAGAGATTGACTGGGAGAATGGCGACATTGACCAGATTTATCTCCAAGTCTGCCGACAAGGCCTTGCCTTTCTTCAAAGTCCTTAGAGGGAACAAGGAATTCGAATGGGTAGAAGAGCAATCAAGAGCTTTCGCCATGGTCAAGGAGCATTTAGGCAAGCTACCCACTATAACCAGACCATTACCACAAGACAACCTACAACGTGTCGGCAACACCGAGAACAGTAGCAGCAGTGCTCCTGGTGGAGAAAAGTAAAGCGCAGATGCCGGTATACTTTTGTCAGTCATGTCATAAACCCAGCAGAGCAGAGATATTAGCTAATTGAAAAATTGGCATATGCAGTCTTGATCGCGGCAAGGAAATTGAGGCCATACTTTGATGCGCATTCTGTGCAAATCTTAACAAAGCATCCTCTGGAGAAAGCATTGCACAAGTTAGAATCTTTTGGTAGACTATTGAAATAGGCCATTGAATTGTCGGAATTTGAGTTAGAATTCAAACCTAGAACGACAATCAAGGCCCAAGCTTTGGCAGATTTCATTGTTGAAGCAACTTACGAGGAAGAAGTCGAAGAAATTGGCACTTGGAAGATATCAGTTGACGGTTCCTCAGCTCAACATGGGGCTGGTGCCGGCATAGTTATGACGTCGCCAGAAGGGCATGTGTTTGAGTACGCCATCAGGTTTTCATTGAAGGCATCCAACAATGAGGCAGAATATGAGGCAACTTTGGCAGGCGTGCGGTTATGTCTGGCGGCTGACGCCAAGAAAGTGCATTTGTTCACAGACTCCCAACTTGTTGGTAGTCAGATCAAAGGGGAGTATGAAGCCAGAGAGCCGACAATGATAAAGTATCTCGAGATGGTAAGAGAGATGACTTCACAATTACAAGGTTTTGAGATAAATGTCATCCCAAGGGCGGAAAATAGCCAAGCTGACGCCCTCTCCAAATTGGCGATTCTTCGTTAATTGACATCGAAAAAACCGTCATGGTTGAAGTACTGAAGGAAAAATGCATTGAGCAGAGGATGCTGATCACTACAATTAACAGTCATGACGAATGGTATTCCGACATCGTCAAGTACAAGCTAACTGGTGAGTTGCCGGACGAAAAGAAAGAGGCAACCAAGGTTAAGAAGGGGGCAAGCTGGTTCGTCATCTATCATAGAGAACTGTTCAAAAAGGGATTATCCCTACCATTACTCAAGTGTGTCACGACACATGAAGCAACGAAAGTTCTGGAGGAAATCCATGAAGGCATTTGTGGGAACCACATTGGCGGTAGAACACTGGCCCACAAGGCACTCAGAGTAGGATTCTATTGGCCAACCATGGTAGCTGATGCACAGAAATATGTGAGGAAGTGCGACAAGTGCCAGAGGTTTGCACCAATCATCAACCTGTCAGCAAATGATCTGCAACCTATTTTGTGCCCCATACCATTTGCATAATGGGGAATGGACATTCTGGGACCATTCACCACAGCCTCTGGCAACAGAAAGTTCTTAATTGTCGGCATTGATTATTTCACAAAGTGGACAGAAGCTGAACCCACCGCCAAAATCAAAGCTCAACAAGTCATCAAGTTTATCTGGCACAATATCATCACCAGATTTGGCATTCCTACCACCATAGTATTTGATCATGGCGTATAATTTGACTGTGGCCCAGTGCAAAAGTATTTAGCGGACTTCAAGGTCAAGTTTGCTTACTCATCAGTTTGCCATCCTCAAAGCAATGGCCAAGCAGAGGCCGCCAATAAGCAAATTCTGAATGCGTTGAAGAAGAAACTTGACGATCTAAAAGGATTGTGGGTTGAGAAGATACCAGAAGTATTGTGGGCAAACAGAACAACTGAGAAGGAGTCTACAGGGGAAAGCCCATTCAGGCTAATATTCGGAGTGGATGCCGTCCTACCAGTAGAGGTTGGTCTACCTAACTTCAAAACCAAATATTTTGAAGGGGAAAATAATGAGCAGCTGCAAAAAGAGGCTTTAGATTTCCTGCCAGAAGTAAGGTTGACGGTAGAAGTCAAGTTGACGACTTCAAAAGACATAATGAAAAGAGCTTACAACAAGCGAGTGAACCATCGACCTCTGAAAGTTGGGGACTTGGTCTTGAGAAGAACAGCGGCCACCGGCAAAGCTCATGCTGAAGGAAAACTTACCGCCAATTGGGAAGGCCCATACATCATCCAAGAGGAGATAGTGCCAGGCTCATATAAACTAAGCAAGATGGACGACAAGATCATGGCTAATAGCTGGAATGCAAGTGTACTTAAGAAACACTTTGTGTAGAAATGAGAAACATTGTACTTAGCGGTTTGTTTTTGAATAGGCTGTAAAGTGTAAAGACCCACCACTTACAAGGGGGCTAACACATAGTAATTAAAGAAAAGCTGACCACCTACAAGGCAACAGTTTGACGAAAACTCTTGTTTGATAAGGCTTTTGACAAGTGTATATGGTTGCCAACCAACACTGAGGGAACAAATATGATTTCTAATCAAACGTTTCCACTTACCTGGCCATTTGAAAAAGTGCATATGGTTACAAACCAACACTTATGTATATCCGTAGCTATGAAAGAAGTGTATAGGGTTACAAACCAACACTGGATAATCGTTTAAAAACAGAATGGTCAAGTATCTCCCAACAACACCTGACCGACAAATTCACCACTAGATTAAAGCTCGGCAAAGAATAGACCAGGGACTCTTAACTTAGTAAGAAAAAGTTGGTGAAAAACATGGTTTGATAACACTTAACCGAGAATGGGCTTAAAAGTTGTCGAACATAAAGAGATAAATAAACATAAAGCATGATCAGAAAATATCTTAGAAAACTAACGACATTCACTTAAGAAAAGATTAAATCCCAACAAAAAGGGAAAGCAGTCTCAAAAGCACAGCTGGCTCATACAATTTGTCTTAAAGGCACATAAGCCATCAAAAACATTGTCTTAAAGGCACACAGGCCACCGAAAACATTGTCTTAAAAGGCAAAATAAGCCATCAAAAACATTGTCTTAAAGGCACACATGCCACCGAAAACATTGTCTTAAAAGGCAAAACAAGCCACAAAATATGATCACATATCATTAGATGAAACTGAAGAAGCAAGTGAAAGCCGCCAAAACCCCTATTTGTCAATATCGACAACATCATCAGTAATCATCTAATCAACATTAGAGTTGGCGTCCTCGACATCATCAAGTTTCATAGGATAGCAGGGGTCAGAATTGCGCACATGAATCTCGTCAACAGGTTTGACTTCATCGGGCAAAGGATTCTTGTGCTTGCCAGCATCAAAAGCAGACTCAATCTGGTCCTAGTCAAACTCAGGGAACTCTCGCAGGACGCAGCGCATAGCAGCAGCCCATCCCCGGCATGTCTCTGAACTAGATAATTAACAAAGTCGTTACAGCTGCAATAGTATTAACTGCCGACTTGCGAGAGTCAGCAACTTGGGTCTTCAGATCAGAAAGTTTGGTGGTCAAGCTGGCGACCTTCGCCTGCTCCTCCTTCAACTTAGCAACAACTTCATCAATTCTTTTCTTGGCGGCAACATCCACCTTCGCCTTGTAATCTTGCTTCAATTTGTTTCAGGCCTCCAGCTGGCGCGATAAGATAGAGTGTTTTTTGGCTAGAGCGGTTTTCTCATCACAAACCACCTGATAAGCTCTGGTGAAATTCACTAAGGAGTTGGCGGCCTGCACAAAGAACGAAAAGTTACAAAATAAACAGAGCAGGAATACAAACGACAAAAGAACTCTAAAAGGGTAATTACCTCCATGAACTTATGGGCTGTCGTGGCTGCTGGAGCAAGAATCATCTCGCCAGGCTTGTCCAAAGGAAGCTGAAGGTTCTGCAGCATCCGCCAACCCAAGTTTCCCCCAAGCTCAGGGTAGTCAAATTACAGCGACTCCTTGGTCTCGACATCTAGGGTCGGCCACCAAGAGCTCACTGGATGAGCTGGGATGTCATCATACTTGGCACGAGGGTGGTTGAAGGGGACAGTCGCCAACTCCGGCTCGATAAAGTTATCCCCCTTCCCTTAAAATGGATACCAGCAGGAATCCTGGAGATAATGTCTTGCTTCTCCTCGGCCGTCAAGGCTTGCCGCTTACCAACGCCAACTCCAGTAGAAATGCCGCCATAAACATTGTCGGGAGACTTTCTCTTAACCGCCTGCTCACGAGGAGAAGCTAGGGATAAATTTGCCGCCATGCTCAACATCCATTGGAGAAATGACCTTCTCAGAATCCACACGGTTGTTGAGAGATTCCGCCCTTATCAAACCCTTAGGTTGGCGACCACCTCTCACAACCGACAAAATGTTGGAGGCCTTAGAAGCAGCAGGTTCATTCTTCGCTTTTTGACGGCGAGAAGCCGACTTGGCATCACTCTTTGAGCTTGAGGGAGGAGCAGCATTTTGAGACTTGGCGAAAGATGCTATGGTTTCGGCTTCCTTGGTGCCAGGAGGTGCTTGAGGCATTCTGGTTGTCGGGAACCAACGATAATCAAAGCCCAGGCACTTCTTGTCTAGCAACTTCAACGCTGCAAAAGAAAAGTGTAGAAGAAGTCAGTATATATATATATATATATATATATAACAAAAAAAAAAATATGTATAAAAATAAAGATGAAAATATAACTATGTCCATAAAAGAATAATGATAGCAGTTGGCGTGAGAAATGGCGGCAGTGCCCTTACCCTCCTTACTGTTACGATGTGTGTAACACATCCCAGCAGCCGACAAAGGAACGTTCCCTAAGATGTACTTAGGGTGAGGCAGCCAGACTTTAGGAGTACTCCGTCCCTTTGGAGTCTTTGGCGGTTTCGTCTCGAAATGCGCAAAGGTCTCCTCCTCTTTCTCAGAAAGTGGTGCCAAAGCACTAGTGGAAAAAAACGCAAGGGCTGCGGTGCAAGGGCTGCGGTTTATTGCAAAATGCAGCCCTTAATAGTGAAGGACTGCGGTTAGCTCAAAAACCGCAGTCCTTTATAAATTAAGGGCTGTGGTTTTTGGGCTGACCGCATCCCTTAATAAAAGGGCTGCGGTTTTTAGGCTAACCGCAACCCCTAATGGGCCTAGTTATATTCACTTGGACGAAATTCTCCCGCATACACGCATACACATCCCAAAACAAAACCCTAACTTTTCTCTCTCCCTCTCCAGTCCCCGATTTTCCCTCTCACCTCATCAGACCCCCATCCATCTCTCTCTTCGCATCTCTCTTCACCCTCCGTCGCCGTTCGCTCGCGGGAGTTGAGAAGATTGATGTTGTAAGAAGGACGGCTTTCGGCGTTGCGTAGAGCTTGTGTTCGGGCGGTTAATGCTGCGTTTGATCCTCTGCTCCGCCGCCTCCCTGCCGCCATTGCTTTCTTCGTCCTCCATTTCTTTCTCTTTCTTTCTTTCTTTCTTTCTTTTTTTCTTTCTTTTGGAGTTGAGCTCACTGTGTTTTCTGGTGTGTGCAGTTTTGGTGGAGGAGCAGGAGAGAGAGAAGAGTTCGACGACTTCGTCGGAGAATCGAGTGGAATCTGGTGATTGTGCTTCTACTGCAACTACGACGACGACGACACCGAATTTGTCGAATTCGACGAATCTGGATCGATTTTTGGAGGCGACTACTCAGTCAGTACTAGCTTAGTGTTTCTTTAAGGTATGAAATTTGGAGATTGAGGGTTAGGGTTAGTGGTTTTGATGATTTTGAATTGTTTGAGTTGAATTTATTGAGAATTGGATCTGATTTTTGCTGTATAATGTGGGGTGAAATGTGATGAATTTTATTGATTTTAATGTGGAATTGATGATTAAGGGTTATTAGTTTGATTTGATAGGGTTTAGATTTGCTTCTTATTTGTTATTTTGATTGAAGTGGAATATTAAAGAGTTGGTTAATTGAGTATGAGTAATGAAGGTTTGTGTTTTGGTTTTATCTAAATATCTGCTTCTTGTGATATGCCATTACTCTTACACTTCGCAATTCCTTACTACTTCTATAATACTGACCCATCAATCATTATAATTCCGGTACCAAAATCCGTTCAATTTTCCGAGCTTAACACAATAATAGCATTTTTCTGTAAAGATCCACTATAATATCTCTTGTTTTGTCCAATTTCAGAAGCCATAGTTTCATTTCTTCAATCCAAAAATAGAGTTTTAACTAAAAAGAAGAAGTGTTGGGAAAAAAGAAGAAGGAAGATCTAAATGCAGTGGTACTTCGTAGCTGCTCTTCTAACCATCCTCTTTAGTTCCGAGGTATAGTTCAATCATTCCCTCAAATTTTTTTCCAGATTGTTATAATTTGTAATTTCATGTTATTTGTGCACTTTTATTTTATATTTTTAGTGGGTACTTCATTGATTTCTGCAATTATTTTTTTCCTAATGATGTGTTGCCAAGAATTAGTAGCCTTTTGTGCAAATTAATCGGTATCTGAATTATCTCTTGAATTGAATGTTGAAATTTTTTATGTGACATGATTATTGATCAGGGGAACAAGCTGGATGTACCTACATTAAGTTGGCGGAATGTCACTTGAAGGTGCATTGCATATATCATCTTCAACATTATGTTCGCTCTTTCAGTTATGTTATGATGATCTAATATGCTGTCACTATATCGTAAAATTTCAGACGGGTAGCATTCATGAAGCTGATACTGCTTATGTAGATGCCGCGAACTGTTATAAGAAGATATATCCGATACGTGAGTGTTGCTCCCTGAATTGCTTGATTTACATTCACTTACTAACCAGTGGCTGGATAGCTAATGCTTCCATTTCTTCATCTAATTTAAACGTGTGCTGCATTGTCGGATTTCATTTTGATCCTTTAAGCCTAGTAGTATATGGAGGTTTAGTTCTTTCCATTGGGAACTTATTATATAACTTATATTGGTTCTATTCTCCTCACCTTATATAAGTTCTAATAAGTTAAGTTAGGATAGGTTCATGTCAGGAAAGATTTAAGTTCAGGAAAAATAAGGGTTATCCAATTTCAATTCATAATACAAGTATAGGACTAATAAGTTTACATAAGTGAAAATCAAGTGAAAAGAGCGCATCCTTAGTAGTCAATTGAACTTGGGTAGTCCATCGTTGAACTTATTAGAAACTGTGTGAACTTCTTTGATTTGAAACTTATTCTTTTTTAGGTCAAAAGCACAAAGTCCGAGTCATAGTGATGTTCCCTTATAGTTGTTCTTGCTCTCTTGTCATAAGACTTAGGTTTAGTACCGTGCTCTGCTGACATTATTGCAGAAAGATATTGATTTACTAGTAATTTTTGTTGTTGCTGCATATGATATATGATTTCTTTTTTATTGTCACATTGACTCTTCCGGTTTTGAACAGAGGCTATATCATGCCTAGAGCAAGCTGTGAATCTTTTCTCTAGTATTGGGAAATTTAGCTTGGCTGCAAGATATTGCAAGGTAAAGTGTGACTTGTCCTGTAAGAGTCACGACAGTTGAGTCTTAATTACGAAGCACGTTGTTGAAAATTTGGTTTGTTGTTCATCATTCAGGAAGTAGGTGAACTATATGAGCAGCTGCGCGATGTTGAGGACGCTATCAAATATTTTGAGCGGGCAGCTGAGTTTTTTGAAGGTGAAACAACAGCAACATCTGCAAGTCATTGCAAGCAAAAAGTTGCTCAATATTCTGCTCATTTGAAACAGAATGTTCTATACTTTAGTTGTTGAAACTTGCAATGGATATAATTATGAGCACATTCTTAGCCATGTTAGATGAACATATAAAACATAGGGTGTGTTCTTCACCTTAAAGTATCTCAACTGAACATATGACATCTGATTGGATTTGATCAGCTCTGATTTTACCTTATATTTACGCCTGATTGGACCTTGGGCCAAGAGAACGCGCCCTTAGGCATACCTTTCTACTGATGGAAGTGTGAGCTCTTTTGAGGGGGAAACATGTTTTTTTCCTCATGTATTTTAGTTGAAACCATAAACAGCTAAGACTCATATATTGCGTACTTTTACAGGTATACGAAAGCAATAGAGGCACTTGAAGAAATAGCACGGGAAGCTGTTAGCAGCAATTTGCTACGGTATGGGGTAAGAGGACATCTACTGAACGCTGGTATCTGCCATCTCTGTAAAAGGGATCTTTGTAATCCCTGCCACCCCCCAACACAGCACAGCATCACCTGCCCCCCTGCCACAACCCCCATGCAATTCGAACAATCGAGGGCAGCCTCGAACTAATGTGATTCAGTTATTATTTTCTCTATATTTGTGTAAAAAACATAATTTGTAATGAAAAATGATACTTTAATATATATATAACTGTTTGGGAACATTTAGGACTAAAAAATGAAAAAAAAAATATATGTTTTTTTTTATATTTTTTCGGTCACAAGGGCTGCGGTCCGGGCAAAAACCGCAGCCCTTAACGCGCTAAGGGCTGCGGTTAAAAACCAACGAGCAGATCCTTGAGATAACGGTCGAGAGGGAACCGCAGACCAAACTCGAAATAATAAGTATAAACTCCAATGCAACCGTCAGGAGGACGAATAATCACGTCATCTTGTTGAGGCAACGACAACTCAAAGTCGGAAGACAGATTATACAACTTAGTGGCAACACCACAATAGTCGTATTTGACGGCATCCCGCAACCAGGAAGGCTCAGGATTCATGGTCGACGGACCTTCGGAATAGCCCTCCGGCAAGTATTCCTCGTCCAAACCGACATCCTCATCATCATCAGCATCATCTTGCTCTCCCTCACTCTCACTCATCCTTTCATCATCAGCCTGTAATCCCCTGTAATTTTATGAATTTTATAAATATATTTTAATGTATATTTATATATATTTTAGTATTTAAATGATTTATATCTTGAAAGGTTAACTATTTGAAAGTCAAAGGAATTATTTATTGATTTAAAGTAGTCAAAAATTTTATTTAGTCATACTTTGAAAATTATTTAAATAGCTTAAAACACCTTTGGTTTGGCAAAAAGGATTTTAAATTGGGTTAGAGGAACCCAACTACGCAAATCACCCGACCATTAAATATTAGTAAAGCCCAAACACCTTTTCCTAAGCCCAAAAGGAGATAACTATATAAACCCCAAAACCCCAAAAATTCTCCCACACACTTATTTTCTCTCTCTTCCTCTCCCCTAATCTTTCGGCCCTCTCCTCTTTCTTTTTTGTTCTCTCTTCTCTCGGGTTCTCCCTACTCCTTCGGACGACAGCCGACGGCAGCCGCCGGCCACCACCGACCACCGCCGCCGTGCCGCGCCGCCTCTCCCCGCCTGCGTCCCTTTCCCCCCTCCTTTTCTTTGGTTATTTTCTTCCTCCTCAAGTTTTATTTAATGCAAAGTTTATATTTTTAAGGATTGTTTTAATATATTTATGTTTAAAGTTATAGTTTGATGATTTAAATATAAATCTAAGATTATGTAGTTTATATAATGAAGTAAATAAATTTCAGATTTATTTATTATGTTTAAATTAAGATTTTAAGTATCAAAGCATGGATTTTTAGGGTTTTATAAGTTGGAAAATCATAGTAGTATATTATAGTTTATGAAATTGAGTATTCTTATGATTTTAATTATTTTTAAGTATGTTTAAAAAGGGTTTTATTACATTATAAGTTGCTGGAAATTTTCTAACTATGCTTATAATGGAGTTTTCATGATCAAAGTATGAGTTTTTAAGGGAATAGTAATAATTGAAGTTTTAATGATGGGAAAGGTTTTTAAACACTTTTAAAGATGGTTTGAAGTATTTTAATATTGCTGGAAATTTTTAGAGAATTGATTTGTGGTTATGTTGATTATTGTTAGGCGGAGAATTCTCTCTAGGCGACTTTTAAGCTTGTTAAAGTGGCCTCGAACTTTGTCTACACAAGGTACGTACATACCTATGTGTGGGTTGGATTAGTATCATGTCCTAAGGATGGGATTTATGTGGTATTATATTTAGGGAACTATTGTTAGTTCATATGTGATTTATATTCAATTGGATTTGCATGTTTTATGCCGTTGTATGAAGCATGTTGATTATGATGATTATATTATGTTTGTATGGATGATTGATGCAAGCATATGGGATTTGGAAACTTTATTTATTAATTCACATGAGGGATTAATATTTATGTTGGTTTTGGATCATGATTGAATCATGTTGTTCCCTTTGGATTATTTAATTACTTTATGAGGACCGATGGCCTTATTTGGTAAGTTGGTTATTTACCTATGAAAGGTTGGTTGGTTGGTGACTTGGTTCAACAAATAAATAAAGGTTATGTATTTAATGTTGGAATGAATCTTGGGTTGTTAAGTTGATGATCACCTTATCTAATCCTAAGATAAAAATGAAATTCTATGATTCTTTGATGATATTATTATTTGTCATACTTGTGAGTCATAACAAGTGAATAAATGAATCTTGGGTTGTTAAGTTGATGATCACCTTATCTAATCCTAAGATAAAAATGGAATTCTATGATTCTTTGATGATATTATTATTTGTCCTACTTGTGAGTCATAACAAGTGAATAAATTATTAATCATGTAAAGTGAAACGTGAATAGCAATAGCTTTAGACTTGTGCACGTCTGAAGTGTTGGACTAGTATGAGTTGGAGTACATGGTGGTAGCCCATGACTTTTCTTGGGACCGGATTGATCACCGTGTCCTATTTTTATTTAAAAGGTTCCTCGATATCGTAGGTCAGGGGAGTACGGAGTCGTTCCCGTACTTCGTCTTCTAGATTGAAGACTGGTTTTGGTTTAGACAACTCGTTCCATTGACTATTCCATCTAAATTAAATTAACTTGTTAGTTGTGGAATTTAGTTAAGTAAAGTAGTCTGCTATGTTATTATATTATTATTTATCCTTGCTTAACATTTATTAGTAGCATGTTAGGTTTTATATTTATGTACTATGTAGTACTCAGCTTTGCTGATTACGTGCTTTGTGTGTATGTGTTGATCATGGCTATGCGCCTATGCCTTATTGATCCTGTAATGACCCATTTGGTGAGCAGTCTCTCGGGATCATTAGAGCATCGTCGATTACAGGTTTGAAGATGATGCATCATGGGTTCGGGAATTTGGAGAGCTTGTGTTAGCTTTTATCATTTTATATTTGACTTTATACTTTATAGTTGACTTTTACTTTTAAGGTTACGTTGACTTTAAACTTTATGTTGGTTTAACTTTTGGTTGACTAAGTTTTACTTTCAAAGTTATTTATTATTAGTTTCCCTGCAAAATTTTGAATAAGCCGATACGTTATCACATGGGCGATAATACTTTGATAATTCTCTAAGTTTTATATTAAAAAGGTATTTTGGAAAATAGAGAATTGTCCGGGTGTTACACAGCCTCTACTCCACTGTTTGAATTGGCGGACAGGCCGGCAACTGTTTTTGGTTCCATAGGAGGATCCACAATCCTAGTTCTGGTTACTGTCGGAGTCCGGTCAGAATGTGATGAGCCCAAATCGACAACCTCTGGAGTACCAACCTTCTTAACCCTGGTGGCAGCTCTAGACCTTCCGCCAAGTTTTCTCCACCGATAATGTTCGTCCCTACTAATTTTGCCATGAGTTAAGGCCTCATCCCAATCAGAGGGCCCTTCAGAGGGACCGACATCTTCCGTACTTGACGGCGGTACTGCCACAGATACCCCGACTAACCCTAAGTTAGTGCCATATTCTTGGATGGCGGCTTCGTTAGAGGCCAACCAATATTGACGACAAATTGGCTCAATCTCTACAGCATCAGGAACGTTAATATCGAAAAATTCCTTTGTACGAAGCTCGCCAAGTGTCTTATGACGAATTTTCTTTAGAATTTTCGGGTCTAGAACAGGCTCGAATTTGCGTTTATGGCTATCTTCCTCCACCCTAATGTCGGACAAACCTTAAGCTACTTCCTCCTTAGTGACGGAAAGAGTTCGAGCAGAGGGGGGCGAGCCGGAGAGAGAATCTCCTCCTTGTCAAGTACAGGGGGGCTCTTCTCCGCCCCTTCCGCCAAAGAAGGCATCTCCTTGGAAGACACCTCCGGTGTAACTGAATCCTCGCCAAATAGGGAGGCCACTAAGTCCTCATTTTGACTATCCTCCGAGGCGCTAGACATACCTCACCCTACTTATGTATAGGAAAACTAGAGAGATGCAAAAATTAAAGGTGGAAGAGGGAAGGCGAGGAAAGGAAGAAACTTTACCTTGGAAAAAGCGAGAATTTAGCAAGCGAAAGTTCGAAGTACAACCGGAAAACTCGAAGGACGACCGAAAATAACTGAAAAACCCACAAACAAAAAGAACCCAGTTAGATGAAGGACTTAAAATTGCCGAAATAAGCCTTGACAAGAAAGAAAAGCGGAAAGAAACGAAAATGTCAGGGAAGAAACTCGAAAAGAGAGAAAAATCCGAGTGAATTCCAAGGAAAAACTCACCGGAGATGAAAAGGACCCTCAAGGAGTAAGGAGGAAGATGAAGAGAAGAATGAGAAAGAAGAGAGAGAAAAATGACATATAAGGAAAGAAACGGACGGCCCAGATCGTCCAAAGTACAACTGCCCGAAGCAGATCTGGACGCGTGGCGTAGGCCCACGTGAAGATGCAGCGCCTTTTTTCAAACAAGAGACGATTGGAATTCTCTGACAGGGTCTCGTCAAAGCAATGACGGCAATGCCGTCATAACTTTTGGCGGGCTAGTTGTACGGGTATAGTGAACCCTTTGTGAATGACCGGCAAAATGATACCGACACTCGATAGATGTCGGCAGTTGACCAAGTCGAGACCCCCATGACCAGATGATCCCATCTGGTAAGGCCGACATCTCATGACTTACCAGCCACCCCATCTGGTCCGCCAAGAGTTGACACTAAATAGGCATACGCCGCCAGTAACCAGCGCCTACCAATTTAATGCTTACGTGTATGGGCAGATATTGTACTGTACACGTGTAAGGATAAGGCTCCATGACTAAGGAACCGACCTACTGAGCACCTACTATAAATAGCCCACATGCACTGACTACGAGGTACGTAATTACTGTTCACCTACCTAGTTTACCTGCACATACTTGTCGTACCTTGTCTTACTTAGGCATCGGAGTGGGTTTCCTCGGCAATCCCCCAAGGTCAGTCATCCTTGTTCATTGTGCAAGTACACCGACAATCCATCCAAATCACCACCGACATACTCGACGTCGTCAAACCTTGTCCACCCCTTGGAGGCCGTCGATCCCTTAACGTCCACTGTTTCATACCCGAAACAATGGTTGTACAGGCCCAAATTTATGTTAGGAGCATAATTTCACATTAAGTTATTATCATAAGTGTTACATGCAATTTAATTTTTTTGGTAAATTTAGTGGCATTTAAATTATAAAAACTCAGTTACCCTTTTCAATCTTCTATATATCTAATTACACCCTTAACTCAATTGTATGTCGTAAAAATGAAACTGCAAAACTCTTTTTAATAATTTATGTTGAAATATTGTGTTTGTAATTCTTAGTTGAAGTGTTCTTGGGTGAGTCACTAAAGTAATTTACAATAGTTGGAACATTTGTTCACTATATGACATTATCTGTCCTAAATTTAAAATTTAATATTTGTATATAACACTCTCTCTCCTCCTCAAAAAGTAATCCTCCAACCCCATTACCAAAACTTTATATTATTTCTTTGGTTGGTATATTAGGAACAGTAGATAGGAAGAATATTATGAAACCGATGAAGTATTTTTAAATATGAATATATTATGGGAAATCACTATCCATTATAAACGTTAAATTATATGATCTATTTTTTTATTAGGCGAGCTAATATTGTCGAATATAATGTCACACAGTTTGATTCTTTTTAGAAAAAGGCACGGCGCACTAAAATAGATTCATTAGGAATATCTTATGATATGATTTATGTTAAGATAAGTATTAATGTGATTTTAACCCCATTATCTATGGGTTAAGTAATATGTATACAATATTCTGAAATGAGGAAATCGTGGAAATTAACTTTCAATGTTGTGTGATAAAGATTGCGTATCTACGGTATTTCATTAAATTTGTTTTTAGAAACTGTGTTATATATTATTAGGAATATGTTATGATTCGATTTATATTAAGAAAATTACCGATGTCTACAAAATGTACCTCTTTAATAATTACGGGCTAATTGTTATATATAAAAGAATATAAATAATATACTTCCTCCAATTTGGTTAAATGAAATGTAAGGCATTGCCACGAAGATTTAGGAGAGGAGACAGATAGAGTGAAAGAAAAGAGGGACCCATGTGCTGAGTAGAGAGAAGAAAATACTAAATAAAGTAATGTTTCATTTATTTTTTTGAAACAACCTAAAATGATAAATGTTCATTTATTTTAGAATGGAGGAAGTATATAAATTGTGGAAAATCAGTTTTGATGAGCAATGAAGAATATATATCTATGTTAATAATAATAATAATTTTTTTCTAGCAAAAAGTCGTTGTTATAGTTAGGCATACCTCACGATATCATTTATTTCAAGCCTGTAAAGTAATCGATCTATATGTTATAATCTAAATTTAACATTCGAATGTCTTAAATGGGTCTAACTACAATAATTTAAGAATCTGAATAAACATCTAATATTAAAATCTTCATACTAAATTGAACATTATTCATAAACCATCACATAAAGTTCTTATCGGAAACTAAAATGATATCATTTTATCTTATCTTATCTTATCTTGTCTTATCCTATATTATCTTATCTTATTTTATCTTATTTTATCTTATCTTATCTTATCTTATCTTATAAGATAGTTTATTGTGTATGTCTAACATCTTCTTTTATTTTTTCTAAAATGAGTTAAAATAAGTTGAACAGAATATAGCCTTAGAACCCATGAAAACTTTCCGAAATAAAAAAATAAATAAAGTGCAAGATCAGATTTACAACTTATTTTCTTTGACCTTAAAATTGGCAAGAACATTTTGAAATAATTTAGGTGTTTCTTTGCCATTGTTTTTGTTGTTGTTGACAAATGAAATTAAAGTAGAATTTATAATCTACTTTGCATGGTGAATTGTTCAATGAAGACGGAAGAAACTTTATGCAAGACGTTTTTCTTTAGATCCATCATAAAGGTGAAATATTTTTAACTCCGCGATTATATGTTTAGTTATGATCAAAAGCTTTCTTTTTCCACTATCAGATTGAATTTGGATTTCTTGGTTTCTTTTCAATTGTTTCTTTTCCTAATTCCGAAACTGTAATAGCAATTTATTAATAAGAAACGAAATATTGAAATTGCCTCATACATTTGTTTGTAATTGACTAATTGTAAATATTCGCTTTAGTAACCACCCATGAACACCCCTAGTGCACGTCGCTTTAGTAGTATCTATAAGATGAGTGATGTTTAATTTGAAGCGTAATGTGAGATTTATTTTACTTTCTTAGATTTCACGTCCGATAAAAAGAGTCGAAATCTGATTGAGTGAAGCAAATTTTATTGGAAGTGAACTCTAAGGTGTAAAAAATGAACTATGTAGCCTTAAAAATGAAATATAATTATGATATTTTTTCTTGCATGTTTGGAACTTAATCTTACTCTCACCTAAACTTTGAGGTAATAAAAATAAAGTAAATGATTCAAATAATGATGATTTTATATGTTGTTTATTTTTTTTGCAATTCAATATTTTTATGACTACCAAAAAAAAGGAAGTACAAACTCCACAATTAAAAGCAAAATCTAAGGAAACTAGAGCATACAACAACTAGCAACAAATTATATTGCATACAAACGAAAGCAAAAACACAGCACCAAACTAGAGCAACAAAACACTCACTGAAGGAGGACTACTCTTCCATCCTCTGTGCAGTTACAAGCAACTCTGAAAATAATATCTTTTACGAGAAGGTGAGGAGGGACACAAGTAGCAATATACACACTACTATAAAATAGGGCTATGTCAACGACCTAAATGTGTTGGCAAAGATACATTTAATGTTGTCATAGACCTATAGCAACAGTTTATATGGCGTTGCCAATAGGTGACGCTGCTATAACTCTATGGCAACATTTATGATGCCTTAGGCAACAACTTTGTAAAACTATTGTCATAGTTATCATTAGCAATGCTTTTCTTAGAGAACGATTTTTAACTTTTGCAAACAGTTTTAATATATCTAAGGCGACAGTTATTAAGTTTTAGTAATAATTATTTAGGATTTAAAGCAGCATTTTTAGTGTTTAGGTAACACTTTTATTATCTATAGCAGCACCATCAACAGTCTATGACAACGTTGATGGCTCTAATATTGCAACACTTTTGTAGTCTATAGCAATATTTCTTGATACAACTATTGCGACACTTTTACATGAGTTTATAGCAACGTTTCTTGCTACACTATTGCGACATTTTTATACGAGTCTATAGCAACGTTTCTTGATACAACTATTGCGACACTTTAATGTGAGCTTATAACAACAGTCTCATACGCGTTTATTTAGTAGCTCATTAAAATGAAAATATTATACCAAAATATCCAACCACTACAAAAAGAAAACATTACTTGTTATTAAAATAAAATATCCATAACAATCATTCTAATAACAAAAACCATTATTGTTATAATATAAATACATCAATTCAGAAAACTAATGAATTCCCAAAAAAGAACTAATAGTTCAAGCAATCTAGTACATATAGTATTTAATTTATTTACCCAAAATCAGTCCAAAAGAGCTTCAATCCAAGCCCTTCCTGACATCCTTGTATCTACCATCCTGTAAACAGAAGAATAATAGTCAATATAATTCGCATAAACAGCCAAGTAGCAGCCCAACATTATACATCCAGCCATATTACACTGCCAGCTAGCAGCCACATATTACACAACCAGCTAGCAGCAACCAAACAAAGACTAAATCAAGTATATATGTATGTAGCCTGTACAATATAATACAAATAAATAAACAAAAAGTTTATTAACCATGATCAAATAGAATCTATATAATGCAACTATAATTATTGATTCCTTAACTACATATATACAAATACAGGAACCCATCTTAGGAGCAAAATCTTCAAAACACCATCTTAACACACCAAATAATCCGATTTCAAAACACCATCTAAAAATAACAAATAATTAATAATTTGGCGAAGATGTAACGAAACTAACAAATTGACCAAAGAGATTAGTCTTCGTATATTATATCATATAATTGCTCTATAATCAAATGAATAAAAAAGGGAAAGAAAATACCAATTGTAAATGTTCTCCTCCCACTAAAAATCAATATATTTTGCAACCTCGGATGAAGTAAACATGCCATTCATTGAAGCTACAACTGCCATTATCGTAGAGTAATAACATTAATAATTCCAGGAATTAGAAATATGAACTAGTTTTTAGGTCCGGGCTATGCCCCGGGTAATCATAATTTTCATTTAATAGTATTTTACTTTGAAATTATAACAATAAACATTAATTAGTTTAGTGATTAATACGTTAGTATACAAACTTGAGGTCATTGGATCAAATCTTATACTATGCATTTTCTAAGTTTTTATTGTATGTGAAGTACATGAAGTCAACACTCTAAGGGATAGTGCCACGTGACACAATTTCTTGTTGATGAACACCTTTTAATATATTAGAATAGATATGCAAATCAACCTAATTAGTTACAAACAACATTGAAACCATGGCATTTAGAATTCCAATATACTAACAAGACCCCATTCACGCATAAGCATGGGTTGAGCAAGCAATTACTGGTCCTCAAGAAATCAAATGTAAGATTAACAACAATTGATTGTTTAAAGAAGTCACATTGAGTTGTTGGATTTGTGATTTCAATTGGCATCCCTCATTGGAGGTCACTGAACAAGCATATGAAACTTGACTAACATGAAGCTCCTAATGAAGCCAACATAGCATCACTAACTCATTTAAAGTGAAGCTTTTTGAGGGTATAAATAAACAAGCAATTTGCTCACTAACCCATCCAAGGAAATTTTAGAGCAACACAGCATCACTAACTCCTTTCCCCTTAAAGTCGTGCCATATGATAAAGCAGCTGGAAGTATCTGGACCCTGATTGGACGGTTTGTTTATTAAGCCATGTGGGCTTTGTTGATACCATTGAAAATAATCGACCAGAGTTGCCAGTGGAGCCGTATCTATGCACTCGACTTTTTGTAGACCTTTCGAGGTCACTTATCCCTGGGTGCTACCTCCTTTTGGAGGAGGGGCAAGTGGTCTGGGTCTTTTTTCGATACGAAGGAGTTTATCGCTTTTGCAAGGAGTGTGGCTGTGTTGGCCACCGGACAGGATGATGTAAATTGTCCGCACACGATGCTGAAAGACTTGTTCATAGAAGAATTCGCGAGTTCAAGGTAGGAGGAATGACGGTCCTACATGGTCCAGGTGATATCCCACTATACACCAATCTAATTCGTGGGTTGTCTGATAGATTTATATATCGTAATGAACGATTAGATCTTTACCATTTCTTGCCTAACCAGCCTGGTCCGTATAGGGATCCTATAGGCGTGTTTTTATTTCGCCTACGCGGTGTGAGCGCGTATTATATTTGACTACCCACTGTTAAGGTTTTATTGAAAATTGTATTGAAAGAAGTCGCCAACAATTCTTTTTAGGAAGAATCATAAACCTAATTGGATATGGGAAAACCGTAGGGACAAATTATCCAATGTAGATTTCCCCGTCCTGACTCCATAGATGGTCAAAATGAACCAAAGATTGAGTTCGGGGGTGAGGGTACGAATATAGTCATAATGAACCACATTCGCCCAAAGTTGGCCTCTACTAAATATCGATTCATTGCAGATTTTATGCCAAAGAATAATCAAATAACGTTTTAAGCACCCTAAAAAATAATTAGTCTAAATTGGTTCAGGAAACACATAAAAAGACTAATTTTTAGTGATATGTTATCAGGCAATCAATATTACAGGGAACCTAACAGGTTGTCCAAATTAATCTGATTAATATTAGAACAGTTATTTAGGCCTTTGATTAACAAAAATAACATGTGGGGTGATAAAAGCAATAATGCAGGGACAATCATATAATATGAACAGAGTTATCAGGCAAGCATATAATATACAAAGGCATGAATAAATATAATATGAAATAAAGCATAGAAAAGGGGTTAGAATATACAGTAGAGCGATTTTACATTAAAGATCTACATCAGGAAAGAAAACTGTTAGTAACTTCAATATAAAAATAATTTATTTAAGGACCCTCAGGATTTTACCGTGGCTTGGGTCTGCAAGATTGACAACCTTCGAGCCGAGCAATCGTGAAGCCTGAAAATCTGAATGTATGAAAGTATGTAGATTGAATGTGTTTTGTGTTTGAAAGTATGAATTTTGTAGGGAGATTTTGTAGTTCGTAGAGAGAATTCGTAAAGTATTCGTCGAGTTCGAAGTGTGTTAATGTGAAAAATCCGTTCTTAAATCTATTCGGAAAGCAGGCCTAGTTATAGAGAAAACGACAATGCGCCTAATGCGCCAGCTGCGCCTGGCGCAGCTGACGTGGCAAGCGCATTACGCGGCATGACCAGTAAAAAGCGTACACGTGGTACGCCCTTTTAAAAAAGATAAGAAAGAAAATCCGCGTCTCAAGCAGATAACTACGCTTGAAGCAAGACTCTACATGAAACAGAAGTCTACGTGGCAGTTCTGGTGCGCTTAGCACATTCTGTGCGCTAGGCACAGCTTACGTGGAAGTCAACGTGGTAGAACACTGCGCTCAACACAGTCAGCTGCGCTCAGCACAGTCAGCTGCGCTCTGCGCACCGCCTTGTTTTTTATAGTTTTTTGATATAAACACGTTTTAAAGATTTTCTTTTATCTTTTAACTCCGGAAATATGATTTTACGGGATAAAATCCGATTTTGACTTATAAAAAATATCTTTTGAAAATATTTATTTATTAAAATAAATCAATTAATTATCAATTAATTGGGCTTTTCAAAGAATTGGCTCAAATATAATTATTTATCATGAATAAATAATTGGGCTTTAAAATAGGACTTTAACACTTTTCGAAATGGTTTTGAATAGTTTTTCAGACTGCTCTGCCCTTGGATCGGACCAATTAAGACCACTGGTAGGCGTTTGTCGTGTACACCTATCCAAAGATAAATTTCTCCTACTCTCTTTTACAATTAAATGTAGAAGGGAAGTAAGGTTCGTATCCAGAGGGAAACAGGGACGAGTTTTATATTTAGCGGGAATCAATACCTAGATGACTCTAAGGACCAAGTAACCAATTCAAGGGGGTTTTCAAGTAGATTATAAACAAACTAATATTAACTAGCAAATAAATAAAATGAGAAATCAATATGGAAAGATCCTGAATCCAATTAACATCCACTTCAATGTAATTATCGATCATTGAACCTCAACTCTAATTATTTCCATGATTATCCAATGTCGAGAATTAATCTCGTATTCTCCTTATTCTTAGTTGAATAGCACGATCAGCGTGACTATAAAACCCTAACTAAAGGATAACATAGTCCAATCAGCGTCTAAGTTCAATCCAATAGCAGCAATAAACACAGAGAACCAATAGACCTGCTAATGTCATACACGCGATAAACATTCAACAGTTGATTCAATTTCCCCAAGAAATAACCAAGATGATCTGCATCTAAGTTACTCCCTAGTTTGCAACAAAAAGATAAAAGAATAAAACAATCCGATTCTATCCTTAAATCTAGCATTAGATTAATTACACAATCAAACTAGTAACGTTCCTAGCATAATTATGTAAAATTCATAAAGTATAATCATAGAAATTAAACCATAATCAAGGAAAATAGATAGAGAGGAAAGATCTCACAATAATGGTTGAAGCTTCATGTTAATTTTCTTCAAGAACAGTTCAAGCTACAATCCGATAGCATAAACCAAATCCAACATTGAAATCTCTAATAAAACTAAGAAAACTAGGAAAAATAACAAAAGTGAGGGAGGAGAATTAAGAGAGGAGTGTTTTTTCTCTCTCCTCCATTTCAGCTCTGCTCCTCCTCTCCTTAGAAATTAGGCTTTAGGAGGCTTTTAAACCCAGCACAAAACGTGGCCCCAAACCGACTAAAGCGTCGCGAGGCGCGATACTGATCGTGAGTCGCGAAGAGCTGATTGTCATCCGCACAACTTGGCTGGGTAAAATGGTCGCGACCCGCGACCGGCCTCGCGAGTCGCGAAGCAGGGGACGCAACGTGCCGGGCTTGTGCTTTGCCTCGGCCGCCGTGCTCTGCTAGGCGCGGCGATGACGCCGGGCCTTTGGGCTGACGTGAGCTGTGTGGGTGGTGCCATGGACTGTTGTGGATGACTTGCGATGCTGCTGGGTTAGTGTGGTGTAGGGATGGAGCATTGATGCTAGGATAGCACATTGTCGTCAACTCATAACTTGCTTCCGTGCCACCAAGCCATGGTGCTCAACTTTCTTGAACACTCAAGGATAACTTCAATTAAACATCGTTCAATTCCGTTTCTCCTTAAAAGTTCGGAATCTATAACATTAACACTAATTAACTCACAAAACTCCGAACTTCCGCTAAGGTTGATTTATATGCAAACGTTAACAATAACGAACAAATCCCTTAGCAAAGTGCACCTAAAATATCACAAAAACATCGTATAACTTGAGCGTATCAACCACGGTAAGTTTCATCATTAAATGGGGAGACACGATTATGTGTCTACAGAAGCCCCCACTTTGACTGAGGTTCAGGAAACTGAAAGTCAAAGTATACGGTGTCGGGACGGAGAACGATTCTAAACGCTCTGCAGTTTAGAATTGATCTATATACGTCGGTCTCTGCAAAATAAAGTTAGTATGCAGGACAATAACTACAAGCAATCTGATTACCTGCAGAAGAAGATGTTAGCAGATAGGTGCAAACAACTCAGATAAGCACTTAATGATGCAATAATGCAAACTTAGACTCTCTAAGGATGCATGAGACGCTAAGCAAGGATTAAGGTTATGCAAAGCCAAGGGAGACGACACGTCATGCAAGGTCAGGGTTATGCAAGACTATGATGTATGAAATGCAATGCAAGGTCAGGGTTTTGCAAGGCTGCAATGCAAGGTCAGGATTTTACAAGGCTAGAAGATGTGTAGAATGATAGAATGATAGACTGATTAGAAATGCATAGAATGATTTTCGAAAATCATTTTTAGTAAATGATTGGGGTTCGTATACGAGGTCCGCGGATTACAACTCTTCGGGAGTTTGAATTGGAGGAACCACCACACGTAGGAAGCCCCCGCTTTGGGTGATCTTGCCTTGAATTAGGCATGAGCCTTAATCGAAACGTACTTGATCTGATATTGAAACGTAGTTGCTATGTCTTGAACATTGAAAGTTTTCACTGGGGATTGCGCTGGGGATTCTTCTTTGGGAAGTTGATATAGGCAAAGTCAAGTATAGCCGGAAATCATGGAATTGTCAGAGAGTCCTTCAGGGAAAAGGAGAGCTTGGATTGAAAAATAAAAGGTTTACATTTGTGACTCATATAAATATAGGTGGGAAAAAGCTTTAACGAGGCTAGGTTCAGACTCGAGTCTATGTCAAGATCTAGAAAGAGTATGCTCCTAAATTCTAGAAAGTCAAATCATTAGACCATGACTAATTTAATTTTATTGAAGCGGTCGGACCTCGAGATGAGGATTCCTATGTATCCTTGCGGAATCAGACCATTCGTAGTTCCCGATCTGATGTCTTTTTTATTATATTTTTTTTTGTGCCCAAACTTTTGCCTAGGCCGCCCTCTTGGGTTTTCAACCTAGCGGGCTTGGACATACCTTGAAAAAGGAGTTAGGGTTGATGAAAGGTTGAAGGCTTGAGCTTTAGATGAAGGTTGAATTGGTCAGGATAAGGTAAGGATTGTGGATTTGGATTATATGGGTTAAGGTTTACTGGTTTGAAGGATTTGAATGAGGGGTAGAACTTGTGTGCAAGCCCCCTAGCTTGACTTTTTATTTCTTTGCTTTTGGCTCTTTCTTTTTTTTGCATTTTTGTTTTGTGCGTTTCTTTTGCTTTTGCTTTTTTTCGCATTTTGAATTTCTTCACTTTTTTTGTTTTTGCCTGGCATTGATTTTTTTTGTAATGTAGTGAGGCTTGCACACGAGTTTGGTTTAGGGTATTGGAAGGCTTGAAGGCTATTTGTGGAGCTTTGGTGTTGAAGGGATTGTTTGGTTTAGTATCATGGAGATGATGGTTTAAAGGATTTTTATTTTTTTCTTAGTTGTATGAGGATGACTTATGAAAGGTACTGGAAGGGAGAGGGGAATAACTCTTGATCCAAAGTATGTCCTCTTTTTTATTTTCTCTTTTTTTTCAGATCTTTTTTTTTTATTATTATTATCATTGTTAGTCAAGTTCATCAGGTGATTTAAGTTTCATCATTGAATTAGAAGTATAAATAAAATGATGGAAGGCCAATGAAAATGAAAATGAAAATGAAAATGCAATTATCTTATTAATCAGAAATAAATAGAACAAGGCTTATTAGAAATAAGAAACCTAAATGACATTGACTCGACAAGGAAGGAAATGAAGGAGCTAGGGGAGGGACTCTCCGACTCAACCTAGAAAACTAGCGTTAAATGACTAAGCCCCGGCGTTATTCGTGTGCGCCCGAGGGATTCTTGCTATTGCGACTTTTTTCCGCAGTGGAATTGGCAATCTACCGTCTTCAACCATATCCCGCGGTGATTCTTTAAGGTCCGAAGACGCAGATGTTGGGTGTCCATTCCCTTGGTGGTACTTGCAGTAGGCATTTGGATCCCACCTCTTGGACCTATTCTCGGGAGCAGGATCTGGAGTAGGGCCAATAGACTGAAGTGCCCCCCTTGCATGAAGTCTAGTGAAGGCTTCTTCTAAGGACATGCCTAAAGGTGCGAATGTTCTTTGAGGCTTTTGATAGCCTCTCTTTTCAGCAGCTATGGCATTGACCTCGTTGCTTTTGGAGCTAGAAGGGCCATTGTTACTCTTCTTGAAAGAGTTGTTGTTGTTGTTGGAACCCTTGTTCTTGTTGGCCTGTATTTCTTCTTCAATCAGCAGGCCTACCTTATAGAGCTTCGTGAAAGACTCTATAGGTTGGAACTTGATATGATCCCCATACTTCGGCTGCAGGTTACGGATCACCAGTCGGACTTGATCCTCCTAAGATGGTCTGTTACTCATTTGTGCAGCTTTATCCCTCCATCTGTTAAGGATGGTGACGAAGTCTTCGTTGGAGTTTTGTTTAGTTAACTTCAACTCATGAAGGCCAACGGGAAGCTGAGTATTGTAGATGTATTGTTTATGGAACTCTTCTCTGATGTAGTCCCAGTCATTCAGCTTGGCCTTGTTCAGTGACCTGAACCACTTGGATGGATGTGCATCCAAGGTTAAAGGAAAGACATAAGCAAACAGGTCCTTGCTCATGCTCTTGAGAGCCATAGAGATGGAAAATGCTCTCAAGTGATCATCTGGGTCTTCGACCCCCTTGAATTTTGGGAGGTCACCCAATGTTACCTTTTTAGGGAGTTTTTCCCTTAGTTCAGGATCAATGATGTCATGGCCATGAGCCTGACTCTCGAGTGCAAGAATTGACTGGATCAATTGCTCGAGTTTTTCAAACCTCAGTTCTGTGTTGGTTTTGATCGGTGGTGGAGTGTCGCCTTGCTCGTCTTCCTCAGTGAGCTTCTCCCTTAATGCCTTGATCTCTTTGTCTTGTTCCTCAAGATGAGAGTTCATCATTGTGAGTTGAGCCATAATAGCACTAAGCTGTTCATTAGCATCCCCCATTTCGGATGATGATTCAGAAGAGTCAGAGGATTCGTCTGAAAATGTGAGGATGCGTTTGACGAGTCTAGGAGTAGGTCGACCTTGTTGCCTCGCTGTTGGACGTTCCCAAGTTATAATCTCTCGATCCGTCCTGAATAGAAATAGAATGGACCTCCTAAATTTTAGAAATGACGTTTTCGAAATGAGAAATGGAGATGAGAAGTGGAAATGGCAATGGGGATTGAAGATGGGAAATGAAAATGAAAAATGATTTTGAAATGGAAATGGAACTGGTTATAGGTTTTGGACTAGTATATACTTGACCATGATGGAGACATGGGCCTAACTATATGCAAATGCAGACATGGACTGGACTGGACTATGCAAGCAGACTGGACTCTACGATTGAGTTTAGGAGAGACTAGACTTTGAACTTACGGGTGAGCAAGCAGGCTAGACTTTAAGGAAGGTTTGACAATAAGGGAGACTAGACTCTTAACTTAAGGCAAGCAGGCTAGGCACCTAGACTTTGAACTTACGGGTGAGCAAGCAGGCTAGACAACTAGACCTCGAAACTTACATTAGACTAAGCAGGCTAGACTCAAAAATTGCCTATGGACTTATGGAATGCTAGACTTTGAACTTACGGGTGAGCAAGCAAGCTAGACAACTAGGAAGGCCAAACTCTTAACTTAAGGCAAGCAGGCTAGGCAACTAGACTTTGAACTTACGAGTGAGCAAGCAAGCTAGACAACTAGACTTCGGAACTTACATTAAACTAAGCAGGCTAGACTCAAAAATTGCCTATGGACTTAAGGAATGCTAGACCTTGAACTTACGGGTGAGCAAGCAAGCTAGACACAACAATTGCCTATAGACTTAAGGAATGCTAGACCTTGAACTTACGGGTGAGCAAGCAGACTAGACTTTAAGGGATGAACTTTTATAGTCATAATACTGGATTTTTATAGTCCGAAGACTGACTAGGGCCTACATGGAGATGCAAACTAGACCTAGGATATGTGTAACACCCCGTAATTTTCACTCTTTATTTTTGGTGTTTGTTTACATTAAAATGATATTTTTCGTAAAAATAAATAATTTATTATTTAGATTATTTTGGAACGTGTTGTGAAAATGTGTATATATATTTATATGTTGTGATATATTTATATATATATATTATTTTAAGTTGTTAGTTATTTATTTTAAAGGTTATATTAATTTCGTTATTTGTTTAGGCGTTTAGGATGCAGTTTTGTCGTGTAGCGTTTTTGTAACGTTGTTGGACCGACTTGGGTGATGAAATGTTGCATCGCATGTGGCGTGCTAATGTGTGCATTATATTTATATTTATAATATAATTTATTTGAATTATTTTCATTATTAAGTATTTTCAAAGTTTAGGCGCGATTTAGGAATTTATCGATTTATCGCGTAGCGGGCTTTTGAAGCGTGGACCCTTGTTGTTTTGGGCCGAAGATTTTTGGTGGGTGTGTTGGGCTTGAAGGAAAAGGAGAGCCTCTCTTCTTTCTTTTCTTTTTATTTTTCCTTGTGACTCTTGGTAGCTTTGTAACTCCTATAACCCCCTAATCATTCTCCTTCATTAAAACCCTTTATTTCAACCATTAAACATCCATAAAATTCTGATTTTTATTCATTGAAGTTCAGCATCATTTGCATTTATCACCCACCGTTTTTCAAGAAAAGGAAGAGAGAAAAGGAAGAGGAAAAGAATAGAAAGTTTCAACCCGGTTTTTCCTGTCGCACCTTCACGAAAATAACCGTAGCCGGAGATCTAACCGTTGGATTGTCTTCAATTTTCGACACAACGTTTATAACGTCTTGTTATACATTCTGACCGGAGAGATTTAGAATCTGAGCTTTTGATCATCGGGAATCATGGTCGTAACAGAGCAGTGCGAAACAAGAGTTTTCAACGTTCAAGAAGAAATGCTTAGTGACTTGTTGCTACAATTCTCGTTTGTTATGCCTTGGGGTTAGAAGAGGATTTGGATTGCATGCTTAACTTTTGATTGTCTCTTTAGACTCAGCTCTCCTCCCGACGATCCAGGTAACTGGTTGTTATCTTAGAACCATAGTGATTAGGGTATTATTCGGTATTAGATTATTACGCTAGGAATTATTTAAAATACTTTTTGAATGAAATTATTGACGAAATTTGACATGAATATACTTGATGCATGCTGTGTGAGTACTGTAAAGGGAAAAATAATTTTCGTATGATTTTTGGTATTTATTTGATTTAATTGGTGTTTTATGCGTTTTTGGCTAAATTGCATAATAATTATTAAACGGACGTTAAAATTGCTGAAATTATTTTTCTTAGATCATTTTGTATGCGTAGTATGTATTACATGCCTTAGAATAATTTTTTCCTACTGTTTACTATTTTATTTAATAGATATATCTGTTTTTGTAATTTCGGTTCTGTCAGTATATAAATCATGGAAATTATTGGTAGAGGCAGAAAAATTAATTTCTTTGAATATTATGTATTTCCGTGAGTTTTTACATGTTATGTAAATTTTTGGTAATTTGTGGGCGTCTGTTTATATTTTTAATTATTATAATGGCTTATTTGAGGAATCTGTATATTAACTGTTAAAAATACTTTTGGAGTCCGAAAATTATAAATAAAAAAATTGTATCATGTCAGAAGATCCATTAGGGTCGTACGATAATTTTTGTATGATTTTACTGCTCGAAATTATTAGTTTAATAATTATTATGGTGTTTTTGTTGTGAAATTGAGGATACACTTTTAAATTGTTTGAGGGCTTGTAAATCAGAAATAATTCATAATTTATTATATTCTGGGTTGCTGATTTTCAGTAGTATACAGTATGTATCATTGGGTAACCACATGTTTATGTTTGATTTATGGAAGAAAATGATTAAGTGTTACTACTCTTTTAATGAATATGATTTAGAGTTATTTGGTGGTGCATTGTTGATTGAATTGTGGATGCTGTAAAAACCAGTATATTATCATTGATGATGTTTGGAGATGTTCAAGTGTTATTATGAGAGATATTTTTTGAAAATTTATAAGCGATTTATTTTGAGGAATTATGAAGAACTGTTTTGATGAACTGTGGGTATAAGGCCGGGTGGCATCCCTTTTTGATGAATATTTTGATGAATGATACTTGGATTGTATGCATGATTGTATTTTGAGATAAGAATATCCGGTGGGATAGATGTAGTCCCCGGTGAAGAACATGCCAACCACCTGGTTTGCGAACTAGGGGTACACCTGGGTTAATTGTTGTCGTCCGAGAGTCGGGAGTTCGCGTGTTCTACCCCGCATCGGGAGTTTGGCCATTCTTAGACACGGGCGGTGGGGAACGTAAGCCCATGAGCGACCGGGAGATTGCGATCGACAAACCTTAGGAAGTGATTTGCGAATCACCGGCGTTCGGTTTCGACTCAATAACTTGTTGAATTCTTGATTTATTATTATTTATATATATTAGAATTATGTCACTCACTCTATCATGTTTACTTATTGTTGATGATCACTTGTTTCATCTATGAGCTTTATGATTTCTATGTGCATGATATTGATGTAATGATTGCATGTTATTCCTTTCTTAATAATCTTCTTCGAATCGTGCTTTGATTGCTATTGTTCGGGAGAAGCGCTAGTTACTCCCCACCGATTGTGGATATTTGTTGTATATTTTGCGGGTTTTGTTGATGGGGATTTTCTTTGATTTTGGGCTCGGGTTGAGATGCTAAGAAATAATCTAGTGAAATTCTCATTGGTAACCTTGTAGTATTAGGAATTATATTTGGTAACCAATCTCATTGGAAATTCTCATTGGTAACCTTGTAGTTAGTAAATTATTACCAGACGTGACATTAATGAGGTAATTGGTTAACTTTTCCGTTAAATGTCATCCCCACCCATGCCGCCCTCACTCCACCCCCCACCCCCCACCCCCCCGACCCTCACTCCACCCCCCACCCCCGCAACCCCCCCCACAACAACCCCCCACACGGCCCCTCTGCGGTTCCCCACCGCATTCCTCGCAGGCGCCAGCCCCCACACCACTCTCACCATGGAAATGAAACGAGATCCACCCATGCGTTGGTTCTGGGTTGGTGGTGGGTACCAGATTATGCAGACTTTGAAGCCTGTTAAGGGTAGGAGAGGGGCGATGGGCAGCAGAGGAAAGAGGGTATGCGAAGGGGGGAAGGGTAGGAGAGGGGGGGAGGGGCAGCAGTGATATGTCATAATTATATTTAGTTTTTAGATGCATTTTGATTGCATTTAGAACTCCTTTTAGAGCATATCGGCGCATAATGTGATGAATTACGTAAGTTATGCTCTACTACTCCCCGTTTGCCTGTTTCGATGATTTTCGGGTTATTTTGATGCAAATTGATTATGATTATCTAAGATCGATCCTATTAATCAATGAAGATGAAGATAGCTTGCACAAGGATCACAATGCATCCGTTCGGGACAATTTCGAGTTAGAATGAAGCAAAGAGTTAGTGAAAGAAGTGCCAAAACTGACACATGTTCACTATTTTGATCATAACTTTTGATAGGAAATTAATAATCAAGAAATTCCAGTTGGGTTGGAAACTAGACTTGAAGGGCTTTCCAACGATAGGTCACACGTCCCAAACGGACTTCTGGTTTGAGAGATACAGCCTTCGCAAGTTGACGCAAAATCGCAGTTTTCCCGCCCGGTCGACCGGGCGGTTTCGCCCGACCGGGCGAAATGAAATTTTCACAGGATGCAAGGCATGTTAGCCCGGTCAACCGGGCGAAAAAGGAGCCAAAATCGCTTGCGCGCCCGACCGGGCGGATTTGCTGTTCTGTCGTAGTTCCTCTACCACCGTCGCCCGACCAAGGGCGGATTTCGCCGTCGGCCGAAGGCGGTTTCTCGAGACGGGTTTATTTGCCTTTTTTTAGCCGGTTTTATAAAAAAGTATAAATAGGTTTTTAGTATTTTCAATTAGGATATCTTATTTTCTACGTTTTTAGGGCTAAACACTTAGTTTCTCTCTCTCTAGTTTGTATGAACTTTTACCTTTGAAGATTATAGAGATCGTTGATTTCGTTTTCATTGTTCCTCAATCATTCGGTATTCCTCTTTACTTTGTTTTATTTAATGAATTCTTTTACTTTGATTATGTTTATTGAGTTTATTATTATCATGAGTGAGTAGACTTTTTCTAGGGCTTAGAGAGGGAAGCCATGTTTATACCTTTTTGATTGTGGTTTAAAGTTCTTCGTTATTTGGATTGAATTAGAATAATTCCTATTGATTTGTTATGCTTGTTTAATTCATGTAATTGCGCAATATCATGAGTTATGTTTAGCTAATAAGAATTAGAATCGAAAGATCATATTCATTAGAGGCGTGTTACAATAGGTAGGTTTGATTATGTTGAGCGACCGTACTGGCATATGTTAATCTAAGAGTTGTTAATGCCTGACCAAGGATTAACGAAATACTTTATTTATTCGAACCTCAATCCAAGTATTGTTGAACTATATTGTAGTGATTAAATTGGTATAAGCATGGTGGACCGATCGATTGCCCTAGGTTTTTAATTATTTGATAAACTTCCATCTTTTTGTGTTATAGTTTATTCTAGTTTAGTTATTAATTCTTCAATCAATTTCCTCTCTTAAAGTAGTTAGATAATTGAGCAAAAACCTGTAGAACTCCTCTCCCTGTGGATCGACCCGTATTTGCCAGTTTCCGCTAAATGACACCGTGCACTTGCGGTATATTTTAAAACCCATCAAGTTTTTGGCGCCGTTGCCGGGGAGACGACTAGTTTCTATAGCTTTCTGATTAATTATTTGAACTATTTCTGCTGCCTCATTGGAACTTCAAGTTCCAATTGAGGCCATCTCATTGCACATTTTTCTTTGTTTCTTTTATGCCTGTGTCTAAAAGAACAAGTACTCCGGTTCAACCGATCCCGATCTTGAGAAAACCATCCCAAGCAACTCAAAAAGCAACAAAAGAAGAAGAAGCGAGTCTACTAACCAGGGAAAATCCACGTAAGGTCCTTCAGAGCCAATCATGCCTCCCAAGTCATTGAAATCTTATGGGGTACCTTCTCCCGGTGGCATTTCCACAGTCCTACTATGCCCGACATTCAAGCGGCCAATTTTGAGATCAAGCCTCGCCCTCATCAATATGATCCAACAGAACCAGTTTGGAGGGCATCCATCTCGAAGACCCAAGAAATCATTTACAACGGTTTCAACAACTTTGTCGTACCGTTAAGCACCAAGGGGTCACTTCGATCGGTTGAAGGTCATGGTCTTCGAATTCTCATTAAAGGACAAGGCACGTAAATGGCCGAACGATGTTAATGAAACCGAGTGGAGTGCTATTTCGAAGCATTCCCGAAAGAGTACTACCCTCCTACCAAGACTGCAGAAATCGACACAAGCTTGCTACTTTCCAACAAGAACCCGATGAAACACCGAAGGAAGCATGGAATAGGTTCAAGGACTGCGCAGAGAGAATGCCCACACCACAATCTAGACAAGTGGTTCATCACTCAGGCATTCTACAATGGTCTACAACCCCATATCAAGAGTATAATTGATTCATTTGCAGGGGGTGTTTTCCTAGATAAGGAGGTAGATGAAGGGTACAGTTTTTCGGCCAACTTAGCAAAGAAATGGTCATAGTTCTTCCGAGGACTATTACAAAGAAAAAGTTGGATGCCGATGCATATTCCCTGTCGTTGCCCGCACAAGTTGCCCGGTTGAGCATGAAGATGGACTCACTTAAATCTTCGCAGCCTAATACTCCCCCTATGAGTATTAATGCTATGTCTTCCTCCATGGCTTCTATTACTTCTTCCTTTTGTGAAGTGTGTGGTGTTCAAGGCCACTTTGGTCATGATTGTTGCTACGATCAACCCGATCCGAATCGGATGGAGCATGCAAATGTTTTTCACAGAGACCTCCACACAACCCCTACTCTAACACTTACAACCCGGGTTGGAGAGATCATCCTAATTTTTCCTACAAAAACAATAATGTTCGAACCCTCATCCTATGCCGCAAACATCCTACCAACCACCTCATCAAAACCCACCACCACATGCTGCTAGACAACAATATTATCAAGGGGCTCCTCAGAACCCCCCTCCTGGTTTCATTAGGCCTTCACACCAAGGCTATCAGCAGAAGCTTCTCGTAATGCCGCTCTCAAGAGCCTACTATGTCCGATCTAATGAAAATGATGGTTTCTATGCAAAAAAATCATGAGGAGAGCATAAAGGAGTTGAAGAACACTACCAAACACTTGGAGACTCAACTTGCTCGGGTGGCCGGAAATAATGCACGGAGGCAACCGGGTCATTCGCCGGGGCAACCCATCCCCAAGGAGATCAATGCCGTTACACTTCGTAGCGGCACTTGTTTATGATGCTCCTCCCATGCCCATTGATGATGCTGCTCCTAGCAAGGAGAAGGAGGTGGTAGAGGAAGAAGCGGAGAAGAGTTCGATGTCTGAGGCCGAACTAGCTAAGGAAGATCGGACAGGAAAGCGGAAGGAAAAGGTTTCTGAAACGCCTATTTCACCAAGGCTACCTTTTCCCCATAGGATGCGAAGTCGAAGGTCGATCAACAACTTGGTAAGTTCTTGACTATGGTCAAGAACCTTGAGGTAACAATTCCTTTTACCGAACTTATTTCTCAAGTGCCTCGTTTATGCTAAGTTTTTGAAAGACATGATTACTAAAAAGAAAGACTTTGGTGGGGTAGATCGAGTCGCTCTAACCGAAGAGTGTAGTCTTTGTTTTACAAAATAGAGCCCCACCTAAGTTGAAGGATCCCGGTAGTTTTTCCATCCCTTGCCATGTAGGTGCATTATTTATAGATAAGGCATTGTGTGATTTAGGTGCATCTGTGTCTGTCATGCCTTTGTCTGTTTGTAAGAAACTGAATATGGGAGCACTTAAGTGCACTCAAATTACTTTGCAAATGGCCGATCGTTCTATAAAATACCCTCTAGGTGTTTTAGAAGACGTTCATGTTAGGGTGGGAAAGTTTTATATTCCTGTTGATTTTGTTGTGCTTGATATGGAGGAGGATGCCCAAATTCCTATTATTCTTGGTAGGCCGTTTTTGTGTACTCGCTTGGTGCCGTTATAGATGTCAAGTCCGGGTCTTTAACTTTGAGTGATGGTGATGATAATGTCACTTTTAAACTAACCAATGCCGTTAAGTCTCCTATGCTTGAGCAAACTTGTCTGCAGGATGGATATTCTTGAGGAGACTGTTCTATCTCGCACTCCCACGGATGCTTTCGCCGACCCTCTAGAGGTTGCACTTACTATGGACGTTTCCCCAGTGCATCAATGTTGAAGTTGATGCCTCGCATTATCGATTTGGAGGGACCTCAGGTTGAAAAGGGAAAAAGATCGGTGGTTATGGAAAATGCGCATTCTACCTATGCACCTGAGGTAACATGCCTGACTGCAAGCCAGAGTGGCAGTCTTTTAAGGAGGAAAATGTTTGATGAGGGGGGAACTCATTGCCAAGCCCCTCCGATTTGAGATTGAGGAGGTAATATGGTTGTGCGGGACCTTTATAAACGGCCACTGTACGGGAGGCAACCCGTAGTTTTTTTTTTCTCTTATCTTTTTTTTTTTTTTTTTTTTTCTTTTTTTTTCCATTTTAGAGAGTGAGCGAGCGGAAGAGTACTAACGTTAATTTATCCTTTGAGCATCGTCCTATAGTTCATCTTGCGGCACTGAGGACATTGCCACGTTCAGCTTGGGGGAGGATTTTTGTATGTATTTTCTCTCTCTTTTACTGCCTTTTCGAGTAGATTTTTTGCTTTCTTAGGCTAGATTAATTTACTTTCAAAAAAAAAATCAAATATTGCTGAAAAAATACCAAAAATACGTTTTGACTGGATTGGTTTGATTGCTTCCCGTGCCCCATGATGTTCTTTGAAAGTATATTTGGGCTCTTTATCCGGATAGTTGGGCACTTGAGATTGTGATCTTTGGAATGTGAACTTTAAATGCCTTGACCTTAAGTGAGTTTTGACGATAACGCGCTTATCTTGACCGCAAGCTTGAACCGGTTAGACCGTGAGGACTCATTCTTGCCAATGGATTTATTTCTATATCCATTCTGTTTCTTGTGTGTTAGTTCCTCATTAGTTGACTGATCTTGACTTTGACAACGTACTTATTGATATCTGATGACTTGTGGCAATTGCTATGATAGAGGCGTCCTTTTGTCTGATTCTTGAGCCTCAAAGTGATTTTTTTTATTGATATACTATTATCCTCCTTAGCCCCGCTGAGCCTAATGACTATTTCATATTACCAAACCTCATTACATGCCCATGGTCCTTATTTTGATATTAATCCAAGCCTAGCTTGGGGGAGCATCTGTCGAAGTTAGTATCTGAAATGGTTTATATGAGTTACTTTGGGTGGAGATGATTGTATTTTGTAAGGTTCAAAGTTCGAGAAAAAGAAAAGGATAAGCAAAGTGAAATAAATGTGATTGTTGGATCGAAAAGATGCAAAGAAAAAGAAAAGAAAGATTGAAAAAATGAACAAAAGGTTAAAAATTCTTTCCTTCACAATCGCTTGCAAAGAAAAATTCATTACACTGCTTCAAGGATGGGTTTATTGAAAATTTTGTTGATTCATAGAGTTGGGACATTGTTATTGGTTGTGTTTTAGTTGATGCTTCTAGTGACTTTTGCTCCCCCATTCTTGGGTTTTTCCACCACATTTCCTATACATATTCCCTACCCTTACCTAAGCCCCATTACAATCCTGAAAAAGTCCTCTTGAGCTTGTGTTTACATTGTTTATTGGATTGATGTGTAGTCAGTTTGTCAAGGTTAAAGAGTACGTTCTCTACTTGAGTCGACATAATTAGGATGAGTGACATTATTACCTTTCTAAACACATGAGAGTGTGAGTGGGAAGGGTTGTTATGGTTGGGATGGTGAGTGATCGGGCACATCTATTGCCCGCCACAAAAATGTTGAGAGGAGTGACACCCTAGTGAGTTCCTTTTCGAGATTTGCATGTCATATTAGGCGGCCGTATTTGATTGCTTATTTGGGCGATTGGTGGATAGAGTAATCCGAACAAATGAACTTGAATTTTGCCTTCTTGAACGGTTCTTAGTCATGAAAATATTTTGAACCGTGATTTTCTTATCCGAGGGGTGAGGCAATTATATCCATGTTCATGTCTTGTTTGCTTGAGGACAAGCAAAGGTTTAACTTGGGGGAGTTTGATATGTCATAATTATATTTAGTTTTTAGATGCATTTTGATTGCATTTAGAACTCCTTTTAGAGCATATCGGCGCATAATGTGATGAATTACGTAAGTTATGCTCTACTACTCCCCGTTTGCCTGTTTCGATGATTTTCGTGTTATTTTGATGCAAATTGATTATGATTATCTAAGATCGATCCTATTAATCAATGAAGATGAAGATAGCTTGCACAAGGATCACAATGCATCCGTTCGGGACAATTTCGAGTTAGAATGAAGCAAAGAGTTAGTGAAAGAAGTGCCAAAACTGACACATGTTCACTATTTTGATCATAACTTTTGATAGGAAATTAATAATCAAGAAATTCCAGTTGGGTTGGAAACTAGACTTGAAGGGCTTTCCAACGATAGGTCACACGTCCCAAACGGACTTCTGGTTTGAGAGATACAGCCTTCGCAAGTTGACGCAAAATCGCAGTTTTCCCGCCCGGTCGACCAAGGGGTTTCTGCCCGACCGGGCGAAATGAAATTTTCACAGGATGCAAGGCATGTTAGCCCGGTCAACCGGGCGAAAAAGGAGCCAAAATCGCTTGCGCGCCCGACCGGGCGGGCTCGCCCGGTTGACCGGGCGGATTTGCTGTTCTGTCGTAGTTCCTCTACCACCGTCGCCCGACCGGGCGGATTTCGCCCGGTCGACCGGGCGGTTTCTCGAGACGGGTTTATTTGCCTTTTTTTTAGCCGGTTTTATAAAAAGTATAAATAGGTTTTTAGTATTTTCAATTAGGATATCTTATTTTCTACGTTTTTAGGGCTAAACACTTAGTTTCTCTCTCTCTAGTTTGTATGAACTTTTACCTTTGAAGATTATAGAGATCGTTGATTTCGTTTTCATTGTTCCTCAATCATTCGGTATTCCTCTTTACTTTGTTTTATTTAATGAATTCTTTTACTTTGATTATGTTTATTGAGTTTATTATTATCATGAGTGAGTAGACTTTTTCTAGGGCTTAGAGAGGGAAGCCATGTTTATACCTTTTTGATTGTGGTTTAAAGTTCTTCGTTATTTGGATTGAATTAGAATAATTCCTATTGATTTGTTATGCTTGTTTAATTCATGTAATTGCGCAATATCATGAGTTATGTTTAGCTAATAAGAATTAGAATCGAAAGATCATATTCATTAGAGGCGTGTTACAATAGGTAGGTTTGATTATGTTGAGCGACCGTACTGGCATATGTTAATCTAAGAGTTGTTAATGCCTGACCAAGGATTAACGAAATACTTTATTTATTCGAACCTCAATCCAAGTATTGTTGAACTATATTGTAGTGATTAAATTGGTATAAGCATGGTGGACCGATCGATTGCCCTAGGTTTTTAATTATTTGATAAACTTCCATCTTTTTGTGTTATAGTTTATTCTAGTTTAGTTATTAATTCTTCAATCAATTTCCTCTCTTAAAGTAGTTAGATAATTGAGCAAAAACCTGTAGAACTCCTCTCCCTGTGGATCGACCCGTATTTGCCAGTTTCTGCTAAACAGACACCGTGCACTTGCGGTATATTTTAAAACCCATCAAGCGGCGAAGGAGGGAGGTGAAGGGTGGTGTGGGGGGGCCGACGGCCCGTAGGAATGCGGTGGGGGAACCGCAGAGGGGCCGTGTGGGGGGTTGTTGTGGGGGGTTGCGGGGGGGGGGGGTGGAGTGGGGGCAGGGTGGGGTGGGGGTGGGGGGTGGGTGAGGGGCATGGGTGGGGATGACATTTAACGGAAAAGTTAACCAATTACCTCATTAATGTCACGTCCGGTAATAATTTACTAACTACAAGGTTACCAATGAGAATTTCCAATGAGATTGGTTACCAAATATAATTCCCAATACTACAAGGTTACCAATGAGAATTTCCCAATAATCTATTAGGGTTTTAGTTCTAGACTTCTCTTTAGTTTGAGATAGTTTTCTCATTTCGATTTTTAATCTAAGTAATTAATTTACTTATAGTATTTACTTATGTTTGTTTTTACCACTTAGTTATTTAAACACTATACTTGTAGTAGTGACATTCCCAGAAGACGATGTTTCCGCCATCGTCCTATTAAATATATTATTATTTCTTTCTTTTCCGCCTTTGAAATTCTGGGGTGTTACAATATGAATTGGGCCTAAATGGTCCTAAGATTTGGATTGGACTAGACTTAGACTTAGATTGGAATTGATTAGGGATAGACTTGGATCGGACTTCACATAAAGATGCAGATGGGCCTAGATTTTGAGATGAACTAGATTTATATGGGCCTAAGATCGACTCAATGCTAGAGAATGTATGGACTGAAATGCACATGGGCCTAAATGAATGTAAAATGGATTCTAATGCATATGGGCCTAGAATGAATGCAAATGAATTGGATTGAATTTGGTTGATTGGATTCGATTGGATTGAAGGTGTTTAGACTGGGCTTAGAATTTTCGAAATTCATTTTTGAAAGGAACCCCTTGTTTTATCTTTTGTTAGGAAAAGATGATGGATTGATTTGAAATATATCTTTTTTTTGAAATGTCGTGTATGATGGTGTTTAGTAAATGCTTTTGAAAAAGAGTAGAATAGAAGGAGGTGCAGGGTTGATTTTTTTAAAAAATTGTAAGTTTTTGAAATTGGTGAATATGGTAAGGTAGAATTGATAGGGAAGATTAGTTGAACAACAGGGAGAAAATGGGAAGAGGTAGACATGCACGACAACTCTAACTCTACAATGACCCTTTAGATGCATTTTTTTTAGGCCAGACTTGACCTTGCATGAAAAGACTGATTTTTTTTTATGTTTGATTAGGTGAGACTCCTAGAATGACCATGTATTACGCGGATGCAGATAGACAAGCATAGGACTGAACGTAGGATCGACTATTACGGCGACTAAATCGACGAAAAGCGCGCGATGCACAGACTGCGTGCCGTGTTGACGAATTGGCCGATTGACGAATTTTTTTCTTGTTTGTTAGACGCGATTTTAGGAACGATGCGTGATAATGACAATTTGACAAAATAATAGCATGCAAAAATTGCAATCACAGGCAAATGTCATATAACATGGATGCAAAAGTTCCAACCTAAAGTCCAGTTCTATGTTTGAAACTATTGGTCAGGTTTAGGTTCAGTCTGAAAAGGGTCCATGACTAAGAGATTGATCCCACGCTTCGTACCCCTGCTTAAAGTGGTGGCCACGTGTAAGAGGCACTCCAGTCTCAAGTCAGGAACAAGAGAACAATGCCATGGTTGGGTAGGTTTACTTATGACTAAGATCCAACACTATCGCTCAGGAAGCTTTTTGGAAGGACAAAGCGCAAACCCCCCGGGGGTGACCTCACACATAGAGCATGTGTTAATGAGGCAAGGTAGATTGCCCTTATGGTGGCTGAACAGTAGCCATGCATATGCAAAACTGTATATTATTCAAAGGCATAAAAGGAGAATGAATCGTATTTTTCAAGTTTCACCCACTCATTTAAAAAAATAATTTTTTAAAATCCTCCCCAGTGGAGTCGCCAAATTGTAGGCGTGTTTTTATTTCGTCTACGCGGTGTGAGCGCGTATTATATTTAACTACCCCACTGTTAAGGTTTTATTGAAAATTGTATTGAAAGAAGTCGCCAACAATTCTTTTTAGGAAGAATCATAAACCTAATTGGATATGTGAAAATCGTAGGGACAAATTATCCAATGTAGATTTCCCCGTCCTGACTCCATAGATGGTCAAAATGAACCAAAGATTGAGTTCGGGGGTGAGGGTACGAATATAGTCATAAAGAACCACATTCGCCCAAAGTTGGCCTCTACCAAATATCGATTCATTGTAGATTTTATGCCAAAGAATAATCAAATAACGTTTTAAGCACCCTAAAAAATAATTAGTCTAAATTGGTTCACAAAACACATAAAAAGACTAATTTTTAGTGATATGTTATCAGGCAATCAATATTACAGGGAACCTAACATGTTGTCCAAATTAATATTAGAACAGTTCTTTAGGCCTTTGATTAACAAAAATAACATGTGGGGTGATAAAAGCAATAATGCAGGGACAATCATATAATATGAACAGAGTTATCAGGCAAGCATATAATATACAAAGGCATGAATAAATATAATATGAAATAAAGCATAGAAAAGGGGTTAGAATATACAGTAGAGCGATTTTACATTAAAGATCTACATCAGGAAAGAAAACTGTTAGTAACTTCAATATAAAAATAATTTATTTAAGGACCCTCAGGATTATACCGTGGCTTGGGTTTGCAAGATTGACAACCTTCGAGCCGAGCAATCGTGAAGCCTGAAAATCTGAATGTATGAAAGTATGTAGATTGAATGTGTTTTGTGTTTGAAAGTATGAATTTTGTAGGGAGATTTTGTAGTTCGTAGAGAGAATTCGTAAAGTATTCGTCGAGTTCGAAGTGTGTTAATGTGAAAAATCCGTTCTTAAATCTGTTCGGAAATCAGGCCTATTTTTAGAGAAAACGACACTGCGCCTCACGCGCCAGCCTGGCGCAGCTGACGTGGCAAGCGCATTACGCGACATGACCAGTAAAAAGCGTACACGTGGTACGCGCTTTTAAAAAAGATAAGAAAGAAAATCCGTGTCTCAAGCAGATAACTGCGCTTGACGCAAGACTCTACATGAAACAGAAGTCTACGTGGCAATTCTGGTGCGCTTAGCACAGTATGTGCGGTAGGCGCAGCTTACGTGGAAGTCCACGTGGCAGAACACTGCGCTCAACACAGTCAGCTGCGCTCAGCACAGTCAACTGCGCTCAGCGCACCGCCTTGTTTTTGATAGTTTTTTTTTATATAAACGCGTTTTAAAGATTTTCTTTTATCTTTTAACTCCGGAAATCTGATTTTACGGGATAAAATCCGATTTTGACTTATAAAAAATATCTTTTGAAAATATTTATTTATTAAAATAAATCAATTAATTATCAATTAATTGGGTTTTCAAAGAATTGGCTCAAATATAATTATTTATCATGAATAAATAATTGGGCTTTAAAATAGGACTTCAACACTTTTCGAAATGGTTTTGAATAGCTTTTCAGACTGCTCTGCCCTTGGATCGGACCAATTAAGACCACGGTAAGTTTCATCATCGGATCCTTAAATGGGGAGACACAATTATGTGTCTACAGATCCGAATTTGTATGCTCAACGTGGATTTCAGGTTAATCAAGGAAATATTACTCCATCGGCAACTCCTCCGAATTTCACTGAACCCTCACCAGAACTTAGGCGACGGTCGCCGGAAGTAGATTAGACTTCCGATGCGCATTAGAATCCGCCGCCGAATTTTGATAATGCCTCGCCCGTGGACTTTTCAACTCCTCGTGAAGTGGCGCTAAGGCAATCCCCAGGGAGGAGATATAGGACTGAGCCCAGCCCCCATGCAATGAGAAACCCTACAATCTGATGCAGGGCCCACACAACTCAAGGTCAAATTTCAATGCAGGGGGCCCTCAGCACTTGGATACGGAAGTAGGCCAGGGGTAGGCATTCCGTAATTATCTATCTGAACCTATCACAAGGGTTCCTGGGCCAAGGGAGAACACAGATTATAACTCTCACTTGTGCCCACAACAAATCACGCCAGCAATGAGGACTTCAGAGGGCCCACACGGACAAAACTCACGTGCCAGAAGTCTGTTTCACTCCTTGGGTTTCACCAATTGGGCCCAACGCTCCTTTCGTGCTGCTTTGGGCTTTTGTCACTCCCAAAATCATGCTATTTCATCCCAACAAAATGTGGATCCGGGTATGGCTAATAATATTACTCATGATATTATATGTTCAACTTTACACCAACTTGCAGGTACTCTACACTCCCTAGTGGAACAAGGGTGGACTGGGCCTACTCCTCCAGGGCCGGATGAGGCTGGGCCTAGTAATTGGCTGGACCGAGTAGCCCAGTTCACTCCACCCCATATTCTCTCATTGGCCCCATCAGCCCAAGAGAGACAAAATGAAGAAATTCTGGAAACACAAGATCCGCTGCTTCAGGACATTCAAGCCCAAAGATACCCACATCTTGCTTCCCTCCAAGGCAGATTCAGAGTATCACCACCACTGTTTACTGATCAATTTGGGCCACAATGGGCCGCATCACGGGAAGAGGGACAAATTGCCCCACCTGGGTCAAGGCGGTACTCCCCTTCTCCCCCTATTCGTATTTCAGATGGAAGTGAGGATAGTGTTACGTCGAATGCCTTGCAAACACGCAGGCACATGTATACTTCCCCCATCCCAATGATCAATTCGATACATCTATATGCACAAGGGACATCTGTGATTTTTCAGGGTAAAAAGCGGCAAGATGGACGGCTGCACCAAAGTTTGTCAGTGGGTAGCTTCCTTTTTTCGGATCCCTCACTGGAAATGTATGGGTATAATAGGAAGAAAAGAAGGATTGAAGCATGGGAAAGCAAGGGAGGATTTAATATATGGCCAACAAAAGATTGCTCGTCCTTTAAGGCTAAATCACTCACTGATCTTTCTATGGCCTGTTTGATGGGCATAGTGGTGGGTGAAGAGGTCTCCTCTATGGTGTTCAAAAAACTGCCGGCACGCACTTCAGCCCCAGATACAGGACCATGGTCTCTCAAAAGGACTAAACAAGATACTATCTCATCCGAGTCGGTCGATATGGACCTACATTTTGCTATGCTTGTCTCTCTTCGTGATGATGCTCCTAGGGTAGTGGCTGACCTAGACCAGCCACCAACCCCAATATGAATGCTATCTCCTGGAATTGTCGTGGATTAAATACCAGAGACTCTACGACAACACCTTACCTTCTCTGACTAGTTGCTTTATATCAGCCTACTTTCTTGTTTTGAGTTGAAACAAAAACTAATGTAAATTATGTAAACAACTTACTTAGTAGTACAAACCCTAGGAATGTACTAGGAGTTGATGCAGATGGTGCCTGATGGGGGCTAGCTCTTTTTTGTTGGGGACCTTTTGATGTAATTTTGGTAGCCCAGTCTAGGCATTACCTCTTTTGTAAGATAGTTGCAGCTAATGGGAAACGGTGGCATATGCTCTTTTTGTACGGCGAGTCCAAACACCATCTTAGAAACTCACTATGGAGTGAACTGCACAACCTACTATCTGCATATGAAAACTACATCATCCTTGGAGATATTAATCAGGTGGATTAACATAGTGATAGATTGGGGGGCTCAACAACAATTCGAGGATGTCAAGATTTTATAGATTGGAAACATAGTTTAAATCTGCAAGATATAACTTATTGTGGTCCTAAATATACATGGACGAATGGCAGGGACAACAATGATCTGGTTATGGAAAGGCTTGATCGAGCATATGCATCATCGCAATGGTTAGACAATTTCCCCTCAACTGTTATTCGAAATATGCCTATAGTAGCATCGGATCATGTCGCAATTCTCCTGCACACTGATCCCCCTCACAATGCAAATTTAGACCATATCAAATTGAAAACTGGTGCTTGAATCACCCAGAGGTGGTGACTATCATTCGAGATACATGGAATCTACAAATTTATGGCTCTCACATGTATATTATGTCAAGAAAATTGGATGTCCTTAGAAAACGATTGAAGCAATGGTGTTTAAACAAACGACTATTTTGGGGGATTAATTGGAAAGATATCTCGGATCAACTACACACAATGGGGGCCACCACCACAACAATCCAACAAGGCAATGAGTTAATGGATGTCAGGAAAAATTATTGGATGAATCAGCTATAGGCATGAGTTATTGGATGCAAAGCATAAAGGAAAAATATATTATGTTTGGCGATCTGCCGTCCAAATTCTTCAACAACAAAATAAAGCGGCGGAAATCACATAATTATATATATATGCTACGAGATGGGCATGATAATTGGATTGATGACCAACACCAAATAGGGCAGCTTATCATTGAACATTTCTCGGATTTGTATCAAACAACCATGGATACCGATAATGACCAACATAATCAGGGGGAGCATATTGATTTAACACTTCACCAGCTACATCTGCCCACTATCTCGGATTACGATCGGCAAGCATTAGAAGAGCCCTTCTCGGATGATGAGATTTACTCAGCTATGTTCGCAATCAATACCTCCAAATCTCCAGGGGTTGATGGCTATTCCGCAGCTTTCTTCTAAACACATTGGGATGTCTTAAGTCAATCAGTGCTACAGGCAGTGAGATCATTCCTATCATCGGGGCACCTCCTTAAAGAATGGAATCGTACACTCATCATATTGATCCCTAAAATTCAGAATCCTGAAGAAGTTTCTCAACTACGACCTATCAGTTTATGCAACACCATTTACAAATGTGCCTCAAAATGTCTCATTAACAGGATGAAGCCTCTCATCCCCAATCTCATCTCCGATTTTCAGAATGCTTTTGTTCCACGGAGACATATGGATGATAATGTGTTAATCAGTCACAAACTTGTTCATATCATCAATAAACAAGCGGGGGGGGTTCAAAGCACCTTGCGGCTCTCAAGCTTTATATGAATAAAGCCTACGATCGGGTTAGTTGGCTCTTCATCCTCAAGATTCTTACAGCATATGGGTTTCCTCCTCATTGGGTCCAGCGGATTCAACAATGTATTTCTACGGTCTCCTACCGCATATTAGTTAATGGAAGGTCCACATATGCATTTATTCCTAAATGTGGGTTAAGGCAAGGGTATACTTCATGTAACAGCCCGCACTTCCGAGCTGCTAGCTAATCATACTTAACAGTCAGAAAAACCACGATTAGACATTCACTTACAGCGAAAATATAAACTCAAATACAATCCTCAAAACAAAAGGTCTCTAGATGCTCTCAAAATAATTTATCTTTTACTAAAAATCCGGAGTACACGATAAGAGAACATAAGAACCATTACTTCATTAACCATCACATTCTCCTGGTCCTTTACCCTTCTTAATCTCCTGGTCCTTGAAGAATTATTGCCAAATCCTTATACCTGCAAAGTCACTTAATAATGAACTCTGCCTCCACCAGGACAGGTTCCAAGAACAAAATCAGCAAAACTGAGTACACACTGTCCAATCAGAAAATCTTTTTGGTGGCTTAAAACGTATTTACAGATTTAAGTTTATCTTACGAGACATTTGAAATCAAGATACAGAGAAGTCATAATAAAAGAATTATATAACAATTACTTGAACGCAATTTATAATGTTACTTCTTGCTTAAAATAATAATACGAATATCTTATAACGTAAATAGTATATACTTCAATTGACAGAACCATGGGAATTATATAGAACTAGTACGATCTTCCGAAATCAACTCTAACAACTTTAAGTCAATAAGTATCTCCCACTTCTGTGTTTCAGATACAAAAACCTTTAATCCAATATGTATATCGCATTTAACTCATTTCATAAATTCCTAACGAGTTTCTTGGTAAATCATTTCCATAATCGGCGCATGAATTCCATAACTTGGGTGAGTAAGACGTCACTTCGTAAATAGAGTTTGAAATAACTTTTCACGAAACCACTTGAATACTCAAATACATATTCTATTTTCTTTCAGAAATCATATTACAATAGGGAAGAGAACACGAATAGAGTTGCCATCATGGCGCATTCTCTAAACTTTTACAAGGGACGTCTCCCTCTTCCATGTACTGCTTGCAAGACTTTTCAGAACATGTCCCCAGAATACAGAATGTTGTTCATCACTGCTCTTGTAGCTTCTTCCCCTCACAGAAACAGAATCAAAATTCGCAATTCAATAATTTCCAAAACTCAAATTCAAGATTCTCGAATCAGATATATCAAAATCTTATAACACAATTGCACTTAGGCATTTTATATACAAAACTTAAATTTGCTTGATAAATACTCTAGTTTCCAACAACTTAGTATAAACAACCTTTTATAAAATTTATTTGATGAAAACTACTCAAATGCGGACTCTAAAAGAAATGTGGTCTCAACCCTATGAGCTTATCAATTATCATAACTGAACTCAACAAAACACAGCTTCCCGAAAGATTATGATCCCATAATAGAACTTAAATCTTACATAAACTTTAAGTAGTCACAATGTAGTAATATCAAATTCCACATTGTTCATATCTCTAGATTTATGAATCATATCACATCTATCTAAGTCTCATAATATAAAACTTCATAGGACATATTTTTTTATAATTTAGGTGAAACTCATAAAGATCGGACTTATGTATCATAACTACAAGTAACTCTTCCATTAAAATAATTTGGCGTTTAACATTCCTCCTTTTTTCAATTATTTAGACCTCTCATACTTGAACTCCAACTTCTAGTAGCCCATTGACAAAGAATCTAAAACGATTAAACTCCACCCCATAGTTGAACTGACACCTCATTACTTTAGCCTTAGTATCATAAGATAGTTGTTTGGGTTCCCAACTTTATTGCCTCGATACTTTATACTTCCATAACCATTAATATATTATACCATATTTTATAATCTACAATTATTATTATAACTCAACAACATCTTATTTCATCTTTCCATGTCATAAATAGTTATACCATTATTCAGCTATCCGTTTATAATATTTATTATCACTTTAAATACTTAAACTCATTTATAACTCATAACAATATTTCTTAAATATTTGAACTCAATTCAATGTTCATATTAATCTTGACTCCTTTATTTTATTATTAAAGCCTATCACCACTGCCCATTTTACAAAATATTTATACTTCTCCCACTTTCCATTATTTAACTTACTCTTCCTATTAGAGGATGGTATCTCTAAACCCTTTTATTTATCCCCGTCCAATACTCATCGTAGAAGATTTTCCAATTCGGGTGTAGTCCTTCACAATTCAGCTATTGCAATTTCTTTATATTGTTTTGCTACTCCTTCAATCCGTCATTCATTTCTTGAGCTCTTATATAACTATTATAATCCTCACATATCTGATTTACTTCTCAATACTTGATTTATGTCATCCACAATTTATCACTACTTTACCCAGCTTGCTTTAATGACCCGTGAAGTTCTCATATCATATTTTCCATTAATCTACTTTCAAATTACAATCGTTGTTGCCCAACTTTAGCTTCTCACATAACAACTTACCTCTCTAAATAGAGCTCCTTAAACAACTATTTTATTCTTCAACCATTTCAACATAAACATCCAATCTCATAAACCCAATTCCAAAGATTCTTTAAGGATACCTATGTAATATAATTTAAGTTGTAACTTTACACTTCACTTTCTCCTAAAAACAGACTCAGAAAAGCTTACTTGATAACTTTACAAATTCATACTCAATCTAATTCCCCAAAAGATTTTATTGCTAGCTTCAATAGTTATCATAGACTTTCCAACGTATCACTAAAGTTTCCTCATATCATAATTTGCACAATTTTTAACATCTCGAAATAATAGTTCACTTTTGAAATCTCTAATAACAACCTTCTCATGATCCAGAGAATTTCAAACATACAAAACTCATAATAGGATTCGGAATCTTACATTATCATTAGAACTTCAAACTATTTCCCAAAAGTCAATTCTATATTCCTCAATGTTGATATACAATTATCTTTAAAACCTTGTATCTTATATTTCAGATTATATATAAGAAACTTGAAACAGAAGCCTCTTGACTATCACAATACACTTAGATTTCTAGTAACCTTGTATGAATCAACTCTTTGTATATTTCATATATTTACAACTATATATACATATACGAATATTAGTGCAAACATAGTTAAGTTTCATAAGCTTATATATAAGAAACTTGAAACAGAAGCCTCTTGACTATCACAATACACTTAGATTTCTAGTAACCTTGTATGAATCAACTCTTTGTATATTTCATATATTTACAACTATATATACATATACGAATATTAGTGCAAACATAGTTAAGTTTCATAAGCTTATCAACCTTATCGAATTAAAGTTAATTACTTATCGCAAAGCATACGAGATCGGACATTATATTTTACTTGTAGATACATTGAGAAATATATCGACTAACTCTACTTAAATTATTGTAATCCAACATCCATACTTTCATATCATGTCTAGAACGTGGGTTGCTCAACAATTATTAAGATTCGAAAATCAAAATATACTTCAATTCCAAACACGATTGGCTTAGTATAAGATAAATTGGTGTTGTTGGATAACTCTTATTTCCAAATATCCGAACAGACTATCGTCCATAACCGAAACTTATAAAGATATCTCAAATCATGATTATCAAACAAATGCTAAACTCAATATAATCTAATACTTGATGTCAAATCATATACTCTGAAAATCAGACAAACTCAGTACTTAAGAATCATACTTTCAAACAAGTTGAACTTTATAATTATAAAACAATAACAAATTCAAGTCAAAACTCATATTCCTTTTTGGAAAGTCATGAAATTCATATGACTTGTAATAGCACAAAAATGGTTTAGTTATAAGGTGGAGGGACAATGTGTACCTTTACTTAACATTCAAATATTACTGAAGACTTGAAATCAATTCCAATAATCCATTATTCTGGCTCAAATGATCTTGAACTCCACAATGATTCACCTCATCAACAATAACAACTATTAATCATCACTCCCACTACAATTCAAATTAAGAAATTGACTTGCTTATACTTTCTAAATTGGTTCAGGAACTAATCACAAACCCTTATATACAAACCATTTCACAATCTAACTCACATTATCAATCTCACATGGTAAATCCACTTAACCTCAATCTTGATTCATAGAGAATATAACTTACAAAAATATGACTTCGTAAAGTAACTTAAGAAAATCTAATCATATATTATAAACCCTTAAAACAAGTATCAATCCATTAAACAAGGACAAAGATTCAATCTTTAAATTTAACACTAACTGATTTGTAATCTTTTAATGAAAGTTCCAAACTCAATTCACAACTAATATCAAACATCTATAACAAATGAATATTAATTATGGAGAATGTTCTTATCAGATGAAATTTGAATTTAGGTTATTGGAATTAAATATGAAAAAAAAGGAAAGACTTAGGTCTAGGTTATACCTTGGAAAATCAGACTTGGTTTTCTTTTTATCAATATACCAAAATCATTCCCAAACACTTAAGTTGGGTCTATCTCAAAGAACAAAAGAAGGAACAGACAATAAACAATGGCAGCAGCCTCAGATATAGAAGAGGAAGAAGAACTCATTATACCTTTGATAAAAGTTACCCCAAAGCTGATTTGGGTTTTTCTTCAAACTTCAAAGAAGAGGCAGATCAAGGAAACGACACCAATTGAACAGCACAAGGTCGCGTTAGCTCCAGCGACCACCAGAACCAGCGGCGACATTCATCAGCCGAGTCGTCGGCAGCGGCGGCCTAGTAGAGATGGTGCAATGGGCAACAACCCGCAGACCCGATGGAGGAGAGGAATCTAAAGGGAGCAACAACGCGGGTCAATGACAAAGCTCTGATGAGCTAACGAATACCGCCAACACAGAAGCTAGTGGCTGGACGCAAAAAGCGAAGGGAGGACGAAAGAGACAGAGAGCCAAAGGATGAGGGTGAACCACGGAGGAGAGAGAATGAGTTGGGTTTCAATTGCTCTTCTTCCCTTTTTTGGATGGCCTAGCTTCAAAGATTTATATAAGAACATTACATAATAAGGATTTCTATAGAAATTTATAGAAGCCACGAGAGAAAGGAAGAAACATGAATTGGGTTTTGCTTATTTGGATTTTTATAAATATAATTTATTTGTACTCCACAAATGCAAAGACATTTTATTAAACTATTTGATTTTGAAATCATAATTTGATAATTAGTAATGAATTTTCCAAATATAATCATAACTAAAGCATGATTAATAACTAACCAAAATGGCTTAAAAATTTATTACACTTTATCTCCCCATCTCTTTCTATTTTGCATGGATATTTTGTCAAGAATGATTCAATTGGCCTCGGATATTAAGCTTCTTCAAGGCATAAAAGTTCAGAGAGACGATCCTGCTATTCTGCATCTTTTCTTTGCAAATGATGCAATATTCTTCTTTAAAGCTTCTCCACAAACATGTCACTCAATAAACGAGCTACTACAGAGGTTTTGCTCCATTTCCGGTCAAGTCATCAGCCTACAGAAGTCGTTCGTCAAGTTTAGTCATAACATCCCGATTAATGATCAAAACAATTATAAATTGATTCTTCGACTCTCTCAACAAACATCCCTATGCACTTATTTGGGAGCTCCTGTGGACATACAACATACCAAAGTTCAACATTTCACCTTCTTGCTGGATAAATTTGCAAAGCGCCTATCTAGCTGGGATCAACGCCATATAACTCAACAAGGGAAGCTTATTCTTATTAATTCAGTATTGATTGCCTCTCTTGCACATATTCTGTCAGTGTTCTTGGTTTCTAAAACAATCACAGACAAAATTGATGCAATGACAACAAATTTCTTTTGGGCCTCCTCCTCCTCTAAAGGGATCGCATGGCGTTGGAAGGGAATTCTTCACTTACCAAAAGGAATGGGAGGGCTTGGGATTCGGAACTCGGGAGTGTATAACAAATCATTATTGATGAAGAAAGTATGGCGAATCCACAACCATCCTTACCTACTCCTCTCCCAAGTCTATGCTAATATTGGGATTAATAAAACAGTAAGTGACAGCACGAGATTCTGATCCTCTTGGGGGAGAAAGGGTCTACAAGTTGCCTCCTCTTTAATATCACGTAACTGTGCATGGAAAGTGGGTAATGCCGCCTCCTAATCGCTTCTAAGCATAAATGGGTCAACGGTAATATTCCAATCTTTAGAGATAATATTGCTCTTAATACTGTGGCCAGAACAAAGGTAGAGCACCTCATCCACCCTGGTCACCAAGGATGGAATGCGGGACTGGTTCGTCAACTGTTCACCCCCTCTACAACAAGACAGATACTGAGTATGGAATTACCTGTCTTGCATTCAAAGGAAGACTCTCAATATTGGACACTTCACAGGACAGGGATGTATACAACTAAAACAGGTTACTACTCTATACTCATGGAAAATGAAATTCATAGCATGACATCTCCACAGGATCACCGGATTTTCCAACTGATATGGAGCTTGAACATTATGCCTAAATGGAAACTATTTTTATGGAAGCTGTATCACAACAGCATTGCAGTTAATGCTAACCTCTCTCATCATGGGTTTGACATTTCGGATCAGTGCCCTGTTTGTCATCATGCTCTAGAAGATCTCCAACATCGCTTTCGTCTGTATCCTCTGGTGGCGGGAGCGTGGCTCACTAGCCCTTTAGGGATTCTTTCTAATATCAACATTCATGTTCCGTTTCGGGACTGGCTAATAGCATGGCTCCTTTATTTTCGCCGGGAGCATGGGAGGCACTCTGAACGCATTCCGCAGTTCATTGGTGTACTATGGACTATATGGTGTACACGAAATGAACAACTTTTCCGGGGTATTAAAGCTGATTTAGAAGGGATACGAGCTCTTTTACTGGAAAGCATGGGACAACAGAGTATTTTTGAGAAGAGCAACGAGAAAATGCAAAAGAACCAGACTACATGACCCCCGTAGGCCGCCAGGGTTCCTTGTGGCCGTGTTTGGGGATAGGTCACATCACCACTATGAGATTAGTATCATAGTGGATGGGGTTTAAAACAAGGAGTCGCAACGGGGTTGGATTGCTTGGGTGGCTACAGACCCCTACACCATGCTTAAGACGAGGCACATCCGGGTTCTACAGTCTGCCACCTTCCTTCTCATGGAAACTTGGGCATGCTTCGCTCTCCAATGGGCCACGCAAGCGAGGTACAATCACATCTACATTTCTACGGACTCTGAGCAACTGGTTAAGTACCTTTCCCCTACATCTCATCCTAACATCCGCATGAAATGGATTATTCAAGACTTGAGCACTCTTGCTAGGTAAACTGCGTCCTGCAGAATTACCAAGGTTTCCAGAGCTATGGTTCAAGAAGCACATGATCTAGCTAAGCACTGTCGTCTAAACAAGATTCCTTGTTTTGCTAGTTAATTCCCGCATAATTTTCTGATGTAAAAAAAAACTACTTTCCCCTTATTATCCCTTATTTATTTTTATTCACCTTCCTTGTTTATGACGGTAATTCTAGAGCAATTGACCACCAGAATTCCCCTCATTAATTAGAAAGTGAACAAAAGAAGCAATGAGCATGAGCTCAGTAATATCGTAATGCATACATAAAGAGTAGAAGCCTATTACATACAACAACTGTGTAATCCCCAGAATTTTATGAATTTTATAAATATATTTAAAGTATATTTATAAGTGTTTTAGTATTTAAATAATTAATTTCTTAAAGTGTTGACTATTTTTAAAGTCAAAGGATTATTTAATATTTTTAAATCATCAAATATTTTATTGGGTCATATTTTTGAAGTTATTTAATAATTTAATTAGTTTGAGTTGTAGTATAAAAGATTTTAAAAGATGGGTTAGAGGAATCCAATTCAACTCAATCACCCAATCAACCAAATTTAAAAGTCCAAATACACTTTCCTAAGCGCACAAAGGTTAGTTTTGCAAACCTATATAAACCCATGAGAGCCCAAAAATCCCCACACAAAAATTACACCCTAATTTTCTATTCTCTCTCTCCCCCACTCGGTTCTCTTTCTTTCTTCCTCTCCCTCCACCCGTTTTCTTTTTCTCTCGGTTTCTAGCCAGCCACCGTCGCCAGCCGCCGCCACCTGCAGCCAGCAGCAGCAGCCGCCGCCGGTGCTCCTCCCTCCTCTCGGCCATGTCTTCCTCCTCCCTCCTCTTGGTTTATTTTCTCTTCCTCTATATTATTTTAATGATTAGTTTAATTTTTAAGTATTGTTTTGGTGGTTTGATAATTAAAGTTTGTATCTTTAACTATTTTAATATTAATTTCAAATTATATAATTAGTTTAATAAGGTAATTAAATTTCAGATTTAATATATATGTTTAAATTAGGTTTTTGAGCATGAAAGCATGGATTTTTAATGTTTTTAAGAGTTAGAACTATAGTACTATGATATAGTTTATGAAAATTGGGTACTTTAATCTTTATGACTATGTTAAAGTAAGTGTAAAAGAGTTTTAAAGATGTTATATGTTGCTGGAATTATTATTATTATACTTATGGTGGATTTTAAATGCTAAAGTATTGATTTTTAAGGGTTTTTAATGACTGGTATGGTAGTACTATATTAAGGGGTACTAAAGGTTGAAATTTTAATGTTTAAGAAAGTTTTAACACACTTTTTAAGAGAGTTTGAAGTATTTTAAAGTTGCTGTAATTTTATTAGATTATTAATACTTGGATGTTTTGGTATTTGGTAGGAGGAGACTTTACTTGGAGTGATTTCTAAGGTTGAGAAAGTGACCTCTCATATTGTCTACACAAGGTACATACATACCTATGTGTTATTAGACTAGTATCATGTCCTAAGATTATGATTGATGTAGTATCATGTATAAGGAACTTTTTATAGTCATATGTGGCTTATATTGAAGTGAAATTGCATGTTTTATGCCGTTGTGTGAAGCATGTTGCATGTGATGAATATTATATGTTTGTATGGATGATTGACACAAGCATGTGGGATTGGGAACGTTTATTTAATTAATTCACATGAGAGATTAATAAATATATTGTTTATTGGATCATGAATTGTATCATGTTGTTCCCTTGGATTTATTATATTATTTATTTTACACTAGTGGAAAAAACGTTATATGTCACTTAGTAACAGATCCGGTTTTTACCGGATTCGTAAATCCACGAATTTTTGGGAGGGGAAACTATGCTGATTAACTGATCCGGTCCGTGAGTGAACCGGATCAGTTAATCCGTGTCCATAGGATAATTTGGGCCTTAGAAATCACGTGGCCCAGCTCACTCGTCTACCTTCTTCTCTCACGCGGCCCAGCGTCCCTCATCTCACCACTTAAATGTTATTGGGCCAAACTCTCTCTCACCTCACCAACTAAAAGCTGCCCAGCTCCCTCATCTCTCTCATTAACCCTAACACCCTCCATTTCACGCCTCTCTTTCTCAACTCCCCATCTCTCTCTCAACTCCACATCTCTTTTCTCTCTCCTCCTCACCTAATTAAACCCTAATCAGCCGACTACCACCATCGTTCTTCAGCCCAGATTCTCTCCTCCCTTTCTCGTCGTCTTCATCTCAGTCGACCGATAAAACAAAAACCCTAATTGCATCATTCATTTCAAGCGACGAAGACCTAACTTCTGCATCATCTATCCCACGGCTTCGGTTTCGGCTTCCGAATTCTCCGGCAATTCCTCCTTAACGACGACTACGCTCAGCAGAGAACAAACCCAAAACCTCTTGGTCTACCATCTTTTATAGATTAAAAAAACGCTCTTTTTCTCTCTTTGTTCTTCGAGTTTATCAATGGGTTTTTTCTAGAAAATGAATGCAGTTCATAAATCATCATCATCATCCTCTAATTTACACTGCGCGATAAGCTTAACGAACTTTTGAAATCATAAATAATCATCATCTTCATCCTCTTCAGTCTTCACTCCTCAAAAAAAAAAACTTCCTCCGTTTCATAGAGGATATGATGAGAAGAAATCGTTCAAAGTAGTCAAATTTAGTTTGGTTTGAAGCGTTTTTTGAGGTGGGTTTTTTTTATATTAGGCTTGGCAGCAACTTTTGGGACTTGGGTCTCAAATTTTGCTTTGCCGTCAATGGTAATTTTCCTACCTTGAAATGCTCACTAAACTGGTTGATGAAATGCGGATTTAAGCCTCTTTAATTACCATATTCATGAAAAAGTGAGAAAGTTTTCATTTTTGAGATTTTTACATGCGGTTATTGATGAAATGACATGATTTTTTTTCATTTGCATGTGATATTCTAGCATTTATGTGGGTACAATTTTCTTTTTTTTTGGAGTATGTGAATTTCTTGCTTATTATGTCTGATAGATTGATAATTTGGCCGCACAATCTTATGTTGATGTTTCCTTCGAGATTCCTGATTATACTGCTGATGTCGTTGCTACTGGTGCGCTTCGTTTGCTTGAGGTTGTTAGGTTTCATATTGATGAAACGGGTCAGACTCATATTAAGGCTATGTTCAGTTCACCTTATTTTTGCTTATTTCAGATCAGATCAGTTCAGATCAGATCAGATAAGTTCAGATCAGATCAGACAAGTTCAGATTATACTTATATTTAAAAGCTTATTATTATTATTATTTTATTATTATTATTATTATTATTATTATTATTATTATTATTATTATTATTATTACTATTACTATTATTATTATTATTATTATTATTATTATTATTATTATTATTATTATTATGATTATTATGATTATTAGTATTACTAATGCTATTATTGTTATTGTAATTATTATTATTATTATTATTATTATTGTTGCTGTTATTATTATTATTATTATAATAATAATAATAATTATTATTATTATTACTATTACTATTAATATTACTTTATACAATTACTATTACCATTAATATTACTAATTACTAGTACATTTGTTCCAAAGGATGATTATTATTGTCGTTGTTGTACTTATTAATTATTAATATTGATAATTATTATTAATGTCGTTGCTATTATTATAAATGTCATTGATATCACTATTTGAAGCTATTTGTTTTCAAGAAGAAGAATGTTCTTTTAACATTTGTACGTGTTCTTTTTTATATTTGTTCTAATTAATAATTTTGATATGCGATTTTCTTTTTGATGTTGTACATGTAACGAACATGACAATAGTATATGATGTTTATTTTTTTAACAATTTTGACAGAATAATATAAAGTATATGTTACTATTTTATATAAAACATGAGTAGCATGGGATAACCTAATGGTGTTGGCATCACGTTCAAAATTTTCCCTACAAGGGATTTCAACTTATCTTTAAAAACAAAGTTTATATAAAACAAGACAACGATATAAGAAGAATATTTAACAATTTTGTTCAAGATCATATGATTATATATATTTATAGTTTTATTTATAATAAAAAAGAACAATTTATTGATATAACAAAGAAAATGTTGTTAGTTAAATCCAAACATGTCATCAATATAAAAATAACATCTACCTTTTATTTTTAGAATGTGTTCTTTAAATAGATTTTGTATGACCTTTCAGCATATGTTTTTTTATTTAATATCATTATATGTTCTTTTCATTACTACCTAAATTCTTATTATAAACGGACCTTGGACATGAACAATATGTTCTCTTTACCATGAACAATATGTTTTTTTACCTAAAATATGTGTTCTTTAATTCTAAATTGTATGTTCATATACTAATGTGTTCTTTAAAAAAAACTAATTATGCTATTATTATTATTATTAATATAATAATTATTATTGTTTATTATTATTATTATTATTATTATTATTATATTATCTATATTATTATTATATTATTATTATATTAATATTATTATTATTATTATTATTATTATTATTATTATTATTATTATTAAAAGTTGTGCATAGTAATAAAATGATAGTAATAGTAATACTAGTAATGAAATACAATAATAATAATAATACTAGTAATAATATGTTTTATAAAAGATAAGTTCAGATCTGATCAGATCAGATAAGTTCAGATCAGATCAGATCAGATAAGTTCAGATCAGATCAGATCAGATCAGATCAGATCAGAAAAAATAAGTTCAGATCAGACCAGATCAGATCAGATCAGATCAAATAAGTTCAGATCAGTAAATTTCAGGTGAAGTAAACATAGCCTAAGTCGCTGCTGGTGAAAATTTGTGTTCATTAATTTCGAAACACAAACTTTTTTCTTTCATTCCAGATTTAGGGTTATTTTTTTACATTTTCTAATTTTTATTTTCGTCCCATTTTCGTTTATAATTATGTTTGTAATTTTATTTATGTATAGTTTCATTTGTAATTTTCGTCCCATTTTTTGTATTTATGTACAACTTTGGGGTTTATTTCTAATTTTTGTTTTATGTATTTTAGGGTTTAATTTTGTAATTTTCTTTACTCTATAACTGTTGATAATTGTTGTTAATGAAATTTTAGTTTGTTACTTTGTGAAAATAATTTATTTACTGATGATATTAAGGTTGGCTTTTACAGTTGTACTAACATGAGAATCCAGGCATCCAAACTAGCAGTTTTTTATTTTAATTTAGAACATTACTAACTGATCTGGTTCATCCAGAAAACCGGATCAGTTAGTTTAACATTGCATACAAACAAGATGGCGCCAAGGAAGAAACTGATCCAGTTTTGAAGGAAAACCGGATCAATAAATGATTAACTAATCCGATTTAGGACCGGATCAGTTAATTTTTACAAACTGCTGCGAGCCCATCCGACCCGGACCAAAACCTGATCGGTAAGCCCGGTTTTGACCGGATCGGATGGGCTTTTTTCCACTAGTGTTATAAGGACCGTGGGCCTTGTTTGGTAAAGTTGGATATTCACCTATTGACAGGTTGGTTGGTTGTTGATTTAAGTCAACAAATAAAGATTGGTTGGTTATTAATTAATTAATGGGATCATTCTTGGATTAATTGAGTTGTTGATCACCATATTTAATCCTAAGATAAAAATGAGAATATTGTGTGTTATTTCACTTGGAAAACTACAAGAGGGGGGGTGAATTGTATGTGTAGAAATAAACGTAACTTTTTGCGGAATTTTAAAACTTATACAAAGAAACAAGCTAAAGGAACACAAGAGATTTTTACACGGAAAAACTTCTTGGGCCCAACAAGAAGAAACAACCTCGACCACTAGGGATTTTAAACTCAAAACTTTCACTAATTAGGCAAAACAACTCTGTTACAACCTAATTCTACTCACGGGCCAAACCTTGAGTTCCTAAACTCAAGTTTCTAAACAACTGTTCCCTTAACAGTTGTTCCTCTCAACTTCACTTGAACTATTCTCACTTTAACTGCTTCATTCAAAGCTTTCTCTCTTACAAGACTTCACTGAAAATCCCCTTACCCCAAAACCAAAATACAATGATCAATAAACTTAGTGGAATTAGAGTAAGAAGGTAAAGAACAAATGGCTTTTATGAGAGAATAAAGACACTCACACTTTACTTAGTTAAACTCACTAAATCACTTGGCCAGACACAAATTGCAACTTATTTAGACATAATTATTTATAGCAGTCATTAACTAGAACTTGGAATTAAATTTTGTGTTAGTGGTAAAAACATTTTCCCATGATGTTCCTCAACTAGAGGAACACGTTCCTTTTGTGACCCATGATTTCCACGATCTAATACAAACGTGTGTTATAGAATTACTGCTTCCTTAATTTTAGCAACCACTTAAGCAGCAAACAAAAATCTGATTTAATTAAAAAGTATTTTAATTATTAAAACCAAACCAAAATTAAATCCTTTTATCAAAATATTATCTTTAAAATTATTTTCTTTAAAACCGAAAAGGATTTTAATTATCTAATAAAAAATAAAATATTTTCTTCAAAAAGATTTTCCTTAAAATCAGATTTTTACTAAATAAAAACGGATTCCTATAATTAAGGCATTAATCACTCAAACGACATTATTTAACCATTGTACTTATTCAACATATGTTTAGTTCCTTTTAAATAGTTAGTTCCTTTAACTTAACATGACAGTGCCAATTCATCTGTTTCTTTTAAAGGAACAAATACTCATTCTCTTTTTAAATTGCTAGTGTTCCTTACCATGTCTTACTCGTTTCTTTACATTGGAACTAGAAACAAAAAGCCTTGCTTAGGTTCTCTTGTTCCAATTCTTCTCCAGTATCAGTTCCTTGAGCATCTTCACTTAGTCTTCAAAATCCAAACTTGATTTCTTTCTTAGACTTAGTATTCTCTTTGCTCTTTTTATTGATACCTTGCAAATTCTATTCACTTAACAGCTTGTTAGTTCATTACTTAGTTTGTATCTTTGTTCCTTTGTCATCATCAAAACTAGGGTTCAACAATTTCTCCCTTTTTTATGATGATAACAAAGTTACAAACTAAGGAAAATAAAACAACAAATAACATAAGGGAATGAAAGAAAAATAATAATAATACTTTATAATTTTATTAAGGTAAATTAAGGATTGAATTTTTTTTAACTTTTTTAATATTTCAACTTAGTTTGTTCCTAGTATGTTTTCCCCCTTTGGCATCTTAAAAAAGATCAAACTCTTGGTGATTTTAGAAAGACTGATATTTACAATACCTTTAGACCATTAACAAGCACCCAAAAAAATGGTTAAGTTAGGAATTGCAAAGGGTAGACTTGTTCAAACATCAATCACATAATACGAGCCATTCCAAGTAAGAAATTATGAAATTAAATTAGAAACGAAGACAATTTAGCAAAAGTCATTATATTTATAGCACTTGTTCCACAAAAGTACAAAAGATAAAAAGGAAGAAAAGAAAAGAAAACGAAACAAAAACTAGGAGTTCCTGTTCCTGTAAGAGAAACAGGAACTTAGACATTAGGAAGGGAAGGGGAGTTGTGTTCCTCTACTACTTCTTCTTCCACCACTTCTTCCAACTTCTTCATAACCTCCTCATGATGCACATCCAGTTGCTTCTTCATGGAGTTTATTGCTTGGACCATCATCTCCATGTTCTTCTGTTGCTCGATCACGTATCACTAAGGACTTTAATTATGCCCATCATCTTATCAGTTTTGTCATCTAAAGTCGAGTGAAGGTGATGGTAGAATTTGATTATGTGTTGAGCAGGAAGACAAACCTCATTAACCCACCCATAGTCATCTGAAGGAACTTGTTCCTTTCCCTTTGAACCAAAGTCAGTTGGGGGTTTGGGAGGAGGAACTGGGGTGTTTTCTTGTGATGGTCCTGCTGTTCCTGTGAGAGGAACAGAAGGTGAAGAGGTTGTATAGTGTGGAGGGAGAAATGGAGGTGTAGGTGGTAGAGTATCAGATGTAGAGGAGAAGAGGTTGCTTATTATTTATTGTTGGGGATATACGCTAAGTGAGAGTATGATTATTATAGTTGTCGTGTTCAACTGTAAACGGACATTTAGGCATGACTGATAGTGAAGCTGGCCGAGTAGGAAGCTACTCCAACCCTATTGTGTTTAGTGATGATGAGTATGACGTGGAGTCTAATAGTGAGAGCTACTCCAGTCTAGACCTTGTTATGTGTCGTGTTTTTAAAGTAGGCATCCCTGATAGCGATGATGAGGTAATGCAAGAGTTTGACCGTGTTAGAGGGCAAACTCGAAAGGACATTTACAGTGCTACTATGAGATCTTAATTATCTAGACAGTGATAGTGATTCAGAGTTAGAAGAGGATGGACCTCAACCCAAAAGGATTCGAAGATCTACTAGAGCTAAAAAGCCAAGTTATTATTATTATGATAATGAAGACATTGAAGACTTTGAAGATGAAATATTTACTCTAGAAAAATACAAAGAAAATAAGGATAGGAATGATGATGTTACTCCATAGAATATTTATTCATGTTCTAAGACTAGTTAGTTGAATAAGTAGCTAAGCTACAATAGTTTAAATTTCTTTCTTTAGCATCTTTATTTTGTTGAGGAATAAGTTGGTTATTTTGGATTGGAAAAATATTATTAACATAGTTTTAAGGAATAAAAGTAATTATTTAGTTATTCAAGCTGAGTAAGAATTTATTTTAGTACGCGAATGAGAAATATTTTATGTAATTATCGTGATTGATTTCGCTTGATCCTTTTATGATGTGAATATTTATACATGAGTGAATATATGATTGTTATGGTTTATAGTGATTGAACTTAGCGCTATTGTAATTCCATAGATTGCTATTTTGATACGATCTTGTATGATCAAATCGAATTGATGCATTCATAGTAAATGGCAAGTAGTTGTGAATCGAAACCTAAAGTAGACCTACGTTAAATTTTAGGTCGCGAAGTAGAATGGAGAACAACGATGCCGCTTTAGCCTCTACTATTCACCGTTTGGCTGAGAAACTGACTCAAGAAAGGGCTGAACATGGTTAGCTAAGATTAAGTCGTCGTTCTTTAAGGGGCAGGCTAACCCTACGTTCTTAGAGAGCTGGATTAGAGAGTTCGATAAGATTTTTGGGGCTGTGAACTGTCCTGAGGCAATGAAACTAGGTCAGGATGTGTTGTATTTGAAGGATGAGGCTGATTTATGGTGGAAGGAAAATGTAAATAGAATTAGTGCTGTGGAAGGTTTTAATTGGGATTCCTTTCCTGCTGCTTTAAGAGGAAAATTTTACCCTGCCTTTATGAGGAAGCAAAAGGCTCAGGAGTTCATAAACATTAGGATGGGGAGTATGACCATTTCTGAGTACTATAGCAAGTTCATAGCATTATCTAGATTTGCACCTAAGGTTGTAGCGACCGAAGAGCTGAAAGCTCAGAGGTTTGAGCAAGGCTGACTGAAGAGATTCAATTGGGATTAGGAGGTGAGACCTTTGCGTCCCTAGATGTTGTTTATGGGAGAGTTGCTCAAATTTAGGATCTTCAATCAAGGCATGATAAGAAGAATGCTATGGTAGGTGAGAAAAGGAAGGATTTCAATGCTGGTGGAAATCAGGGAAATTTTAAGAAGAATAGGAATGGAAATGGAAATTTCCAAGGAAGGAATGGCCAAGGCTTTAATGGTAAGGGCCGGTCTGAGGAGTTACAACTGCAAGAGGTGTAACAAGAATCACCCTGGTAGAGACTATAAAGGGGAACTAGTGACCTGTCATTACTACCAGAAGAAGGGGCATAGAGAATTTGAGTGCTTCACAAGCAGAAGAAAGAGCAGAATGGTAATGGGAATGGTAGTCAGGGAAGGTCTGGGTTCAATCTTCAAACAACCAAGGGTCGAAGCCTATAGGATCGCAGAACGGTCAAGGAAGCTATGGTAAGCCTAATAATGAGAACAATAACAACAACCACAGCAAAGCTCCGGGGAAACTGTTCGTGATGAGCCGCAATGAAGCTGGAAAGTCTGGCGACGTAGTTTCTGGTACTTTTTCTATTAACTCCATTTTAGTTAAAGCGTTATTTGATTCTGGAGCGACCTATTCATTTATTTCTTCGTCCATTATAAAGAGTTTGGGGTTAGTAAACTTTGAAGTAATCGACCTGCCCATAAGTATACCTACTGGAGAAGTTATAAGGTGTACGAAGATGTATAAGGACTTACCTTTGAAGATAGGAGAATGTGTTTTTCCTTCTAATCTGATAGAGTTCAATCTGGGAGACCTAGACGTTATTCTGGGGATGAACTGGTTAGGTTTCTATAAGGCCAAGATAGATTGTGAAACTCATAAGGTAGTACTGAGAAGCCCTTTAGGGAAGTTAACTTCATACCGATGATTTGGGAAGCCTAAGAATTTTGGGATCATTTCCGCAATGCAAGTGAAGAAGTTGGTAAAGAAGGGGTGCGAGTTATTCTTCTATAGTGTGCGAGATGTGAGCAAAGAGGTTTAATTGAAGATTGAGGACGTACCGATCGTGAATGAGTTTATGGATGTGTTTCAAAGAGAGATTTCTGGTTAAGAGAGCCGTTGAGTTCACCATATACTTATTTCCTGGTACTGCACCTATTTCTAAGGCACCGTATAGAATGGCACCTCTTGAGATGAGCGAGTTGAAGACGCAGTTGCAAGAACTGTTGGAGAAAGGTTATATTAGGCCTAGTGCGTCACCTTGGGGAGCTCCTGTGTTATTTGTGAAGAAGAAAGATGGAAGTATGAGACTGTGCATTGACTATAGGGAGCTGAACAATGTGACTATATTAAGAACAAGTATCCTTTGCCTAGGATATATAGATGACCTATTCGATCAGTTGACTGGAGTAAGTGTAACACCCCGTAATTTTCACTCTTTATTTTTGGTGTTAGTTTATTTTAAAATGATATTTTTCGTAAAAATAAATAATTTATTATTTAGATTATTTTGGAACGTGTTGTGAAAATGTGTATATATATTTATATGTTGTGATATATTTATATATATATTATTTTAAGTTGTTAGTTATTTATTTTAAAGGTTATATTAATTTCGTTATTTGTTTAGGCGTTTAGGATGCAGTTTTGTCGTGTAGCGTTTTTGTAACGTTGTTGGACCGACTTGGGTGATGAAATGTTGCATCGCATGTGGCGTGCTAATGTGTGCTTTATATTTATATTTATAATATAATTTATTATAATTATTTTCATTATTAAGTATTTTCAAAGTTTAGGCGCGATTTAGGAATTAACCGTTTTATCGCGTATCGGGCTTTCGGAGCATGGATCGTTGTTGAATTTGGGCCGAAAGTTTTGTGGGTGTGTTGGGCTTGGGGCAGCCGGCCAAGTGAAGGAAAAGGAGAGCCTCTCTTCTTTCTTTTCTTTTTATTTTTCCTTGTGACTCTTTGATGCCTTATAACCCCCATAACCCCCTTAATGATTTCTTTAATTAAAACCTCATTAAACCTCTTAATTCACTTCAAATTCTGATTAGAAAATCAGAACTTTTGGCTGCCATTCTTCCATATTTTCGTCCATCATCATCACCATCATCACCATCATCATTCTCTCAAATTTTCTTCGTTCCTTCTCTTTGATAATTGTTCGTGAATTGTTTTTGTGGCCTTTTTCCTTATACTTGGTGCTTGGAATTTGAAGAAGAAGAGGATCACACGCCTATTGTGGGGATTTCCAGAAGTTTTCAGCTCGCCTCCGACGATCCGAGGTAACTAGTTGTTATCCTAGAATCATAGTGATTAGAGTAGTATTCGGTATTAGATTAATACGTTAGGAATTATCTAAAATACTTTTTGAATGAGATTTTTGACGAATTTTACATGAACATACGTGACACATTCTGTGTGAATACTGTGTAGAGAAAAATAATTTTTGCATGATTTTTAATATTTATTTGATTTAATTAGTATTTTGTGCGTTTTTGGCTAAATTTCATAATAATTATTGAATGACTGTTGAAATTGATGAAATCATTTTTCATAGATCATGTAACATGCGTATAATGTATTCCATGCCTTAGAATAATTTTTATCTACTATTTACTGATTTAATTAATTGATATATCTATTTTTGTAATTTCTGTTCTGTCAGTATATAATTCATGAAAATTATTTGTAGAGGCATAAAAATTAATTTGTTTGAATAATATGTATTTTCGTGAGTTTTTACATGTTATGTGAATTTTTGGTAATTTTTGGGCGTCTGTTTATATTTTTTAATTATTATAATGGCTTATTTGAGGAATCTGTATATTAACTGTTAAAAATACTTTTTGAGTCCCAAAATTATAAATAAAAATCGTACCATGTCATTAGAGCTATTAGGGTTATATGATAATTTTTGTATGATTTTACTGCTCGAACTTGTTAGTTTAATAATTATTATGGTGTTTTTGTTGTGAAATTGAGGATACACTTTTAAATTGTTTGAAGGCTTGTAAATCAGATATAATTTATAATTTAATATATTCTGGGTTGCTGATTTTCAGTAGTATACAGTATGTATCATTTCGGTAACCACATGTTTAGGTTTGATTTATGGAATAAAATGATTTAATTGTTATTACTCTTTTAATGAATATGATTTAGAGTTAATTGGTGATGTATTTGTGATTGAGTGTGGTTGCTGTAAAAACCAGTATATTGTCATTGATGATGTTTGGGAATGTTCAAGTGTTATTGTGAGAGTTATTTGTTGATTATTGTATAAGTGATTTATTTTGAGGAATTATGAAGAACTGTTTGATGAACTGTGGGTATAAGGCCGGGTGGCATCCCCTTTTTGACGAATATTTTAGATGAATGATACTTAGATTGTATGCATGATTGTATTTTGAGATAAGAATATCCGGTGGGATAGATGTAGTCCCCGGTGAAGAACATGCCAACCACCTGGTTTGCGAACTAGGGGTACCCCTGGGTTAATTGTTGTCGTCCGAGAGGTCGGGGAGTTCTGCGTGTTCTACCCCCGCATCGGGAGTTTGGCCATTCTTAGACACGGGCGGTGGGGAACGTAAGCCCATAGGCCCGCACGGAGATTGCGATCGACAAACCTTAGGAAGTGATTTGCGAATCACTTGGCGTTCGGTTTCGACTCAATAACTTGTTGAATTCTTGATTTATTATTATTTATATATATTAGAATTATGTCACTCACTCTATCATGTTTACTTATTGTTGATGATCACTTGTTTCATCTATGAGCTTTATGATTTCTATGTGCATGCTATTGATGTAATGATTGCATGTTATTCCTTTCTTAATAATCTTCTTCTGAATCATGCTTTGATTGCTATTGTTCGGGAGAACTGCTAGTTACTCCCCACTGATTGTGGATATTTGTTGTATATTTTGCAGGTTTTGTTGATGGGGATTTTCTTTGATTTTGGGCTCGGGTTGAGATGCGAGAAATAATCTATTAGGGTTTTAGTTCTAGACTTCTCTTTAGTTTGAGATAGTTTTCTCTTTTCGATTTTAATCTAAGTAATTAATTTACTTATAGTATTTAATTATGTTTGGTTTTATCACTTAGTTATTTAAACAGTATTCTTGTAGTAGTGACATTCCCAGAAGACGATGTTTCCGCCATCGTCCTATCAAATATATTATTATTTCTTTCTTTTCCGCCTTTGAAATTACGGGGTGTTACGGTTGGTATCGAGCAAAACGCTCCTAAACTACGAAAAGAGTTGCTAATGATTCTTTAGAATTATTAGTTAGCCATAGGATATAAAGTTTGTTTAGAATTAAGTTTAGTTGTTTCACTATAATGAGAGTGTGATGGGTAGAGTAAGTAAAAGGGAAGCCTTATGGGAATGTGGTGTGCTCTCATGCTTATGGAGCATATGTTATATGTATTGTTACTTGTTTTATTGGTGGAATTCGTCTACCAAGTTTGTTAATCTTATTTGCAGGGCCGCTTGCATGTAATTTATTTTCTCTTTTATCAGAGTGCGCAGCGAAAGCGAAGTAATTTATAGCTTCTTCGGTCTAGTTGTGTGTTTAATTTATTTTGTGTTTTGCAATTTAAAGATAAACTTTAATTTTATTTTAATATAGTCTTGTGTGTTGCATTACATTTATTTTATTTGCTAGTTGCTTGATAGTATATGTTATTATGTGAGACAAGTATATATTTTCCGTTCTTTTTCAATTGAGTGTTGTTTTTATGTGAGTACTACGTATCTGTTTTATTATTTACAAAACTTTCTAGTTTGAATTTATATTCCAAATTATATTTTAGATCTTTGAACTTAATAAATTTTATACTTATGTTAGAGTTATTTTCTGACTTTCAAATTTTGTTATTGTTAATATTTTGACATACTCTTTTCAATTGTTTTATAATGGTTTGGAATAAGAAAGGGGTTTTGAAATTGTCTTTCAAGATATTCTTCAAATTTCTCTTACCGTTTTTGACCATCTATAGTTATAAATATTTTCCTTTTAATATTTTTATTTTTCATGCTAATCCTTATTTAGCCTTTAATTATGGTAATAAGTTTTGTAGTCTTTGAAAATAAAAGTACTTTAATGAGTTGTCTTGGTGTTAGTTTGAAATGTAGACGCAAACTATTTTGTTTTAAAGGATAACATTCAACAACTTTTATTTTACTTACTAATTTACTTTTCTTATTAGCATTATTTTTTTCAAACTCAAATGTGTGAAAGGATCTCGTTTACCATATGTTGTTTCTTGTGTAAATATTTAGTGCTTTCTCATTTCATAGCAAAATTTTGGTTGTTTTCAATACTTCTTATTTAATTCTTTGGTTTTGACTGATCTGTTTTATATTCTTTGAAAATGAAATTTATATACTCAGTCTAAATTTTTAAACTTGTTTGAGTTGATATAAAGTCATAATGGGTGATTCCTTTGACTTGTATGTCAATTTGATAAGTCTAAATTTTAAACTTGTTTGAGTTGATATTGAGTCATAATGGGTGATTCCTTTGACTTGTATGTCAATTTGATAAGTTGACACATTTTATCTGTTTTGATTTAATTTCCTTTTTCAGTTGATATTAAGTTTATATTGGGTGATTCCAGTAAACTCTAATGTTGATTTGATAAGAAGGCTTTCAAATATTGTTTTGTTGATACTAGATTGCAATGGGTGGTTCCATGCACATTTGTGTCGACTTAGCAAATTTTATAATTGTTGTTTATAATTTATTACTTTATCGCCTATTTATTATTAGTGTTTCGTCGTTGTGAAATTTATTTTAGAGTTTTCATTTTCTTTTGCGAACTTTAAATTTCATATATATGTTTAGGAGGCGTACGCTCTTATAACATATGTCATGACTTGTGTTCGTAAGTGCTATTTTAATAAAGCAGCTAGCTACTCTTTATTAAAGTATTCTTATCTCTTTAAGTGGAGTATAAGCCCGTGTGGTTACCTCTATTTAAATTGGTTTGCGAGTCTATTTACGAACTTTTTCTTCTTCGTTTCTTTTCTAAAAATATTTATGTATGGTCGGATTTATTCTTTTTATAATTTTACGTAAATATTTATTCTCGCTTCTCTTACAAAATTACTTATAGTTTATTGTGCAAACGTTTTTACCTTAAACTTTCTACTTGTCTTTGGTTCTTTCACATTTTATAAAATGATTGTTGTTACCGTGCTTCTTTACTGTACAACTCTTTTGGTCTTCCAAAATAAAATATATATTATTTGAGTTATCAAATTTTAAACCTGCAAAGTTGTTTAGTTCTTAACTAAAATCCATCGATTTCGTTTTCTTAATGTTCTTTATCTAGAATATTTTCTTTTGTCTCTTGGTTGTTTTGAAGTTTCGAGGACGAAACTCTTTTTAAGGGGGAGTGATTGTAACACCCCGTAATTTTCACTCTTTATTTTTGGTGTTAGTTTATTTTAAAATGATATTTTTCGTAAAAATAAATAATTTATTATTTAGATTATTTTGGAACGTGTTGTGAAAATGTGTATATATATTTATATGTTGTGATATATTTATATATATATATTATTTTAAGTTGTTAGTTATTTATTTTAAAGGTTATATTAATTTCGTTATTTGTTTAGGCGTTTAGGATGCGGTTTTTGTCGTGTAGCGTTTTTGTAACGTTGTTGGACCGACTTGGGTGATGAAATGTTGCATCGCATGTGGCGTGCTAATGTGTGCTTTATATTTATATTTATAATATAATTTATTATAATTATTTTCATTATTAAGTATTTTCAAAGTTTAGGCGCGATTTAGGAATTAACCGTTTTATCGCGTATCGGGCTTTCGGAGCATGGATCGTTGTTGAATTTGGGCCGAAAGTTTTGTGGGTGTGTTGGGCTTGGGGCAGCCGGCCAAGTGAAGGAAAAGGAGAGCCTCTCTTCTTTCTTTTCTTTTTATTTTTCCTTGTGACTCTTTGATGCCTTATAACCCCCATAACCCCCCTTAATGATTTCTTTAATTAAAACCTCATTAAACCTCTTAATTCACTTCAAATTCTGATTAGAAAATCAGAACTTTTGGCTGCCATTCTTCCATATTTTCGTCCATCACCATCACCATCATCACCATCATCACCATTTTCATTCTCTCAAATTTTCTTCGTTCCTTCTCTTTGATAATTGTTCGTGAATTGTTTTTGTGGCCTTTTTCCTTATACTTTGTGCTTGGAATTTGAAGAAGAAGAGGATCACACGCCTATTGTGGGGATTTCCAGAAGTTTTCAGCTCGCCTCCGACGATCCAGGTAACTAGTTGTTATCCTAGAATCATAGTGATTAGAGTAGTATTCGGTATTAGATTAATACGTTAGGAATTATCTAAAATACTTTTTGAATGAGATTTTTGACGAATTTTACATGAACATACGTGACACATTCTGTGTGAATACTGTGTAGAGAAAAATAATTTTTGCATGATTTTTAATATTTATTTGATTTAATTAGTATTTTGTGCGTTTTTGGCTAAATTTCATAATAATTATTGAATGACTGTTGAAATTGATGAAATCATTTTTCATAGATCATGTAACATGCGTATAATGTATTCCATGCCTTAGAATAATTTTTATCTACTATTTACTGATTTAATTAATTGATATATCTATTTTTGTAATTTCTGTTCTGTCAGTATATAATTCATGAAAATTATTTGTAGAGGCATAAAAATTAATTTGTTTGAATAATATGTATTTTCGTGAGTTTTTACATGTTATGTGAATTTTTGGTAATTTTTGGGCGTCTGTTTATATTTTTTAATTATTATAATGGCTTATTTGAGGAATCTGTATATTAACTGTTAAAAATACTTTTTGAGTCCCAAAATTATAAATAAAAATCGTACCATGTCATTAGAGCTATTAGGGTTATATGATAATTTTTGTATGATTTTACTGCTCGAACTTGTTAGTTTAATAATTATTATGGTGTTTTTGTTGTGAAATTGAGGATACACTTTTAAATTGTTTGAAGGCTTGTAAATCAGATATAATTTATAATTTAATATATTCTGGGTTGCTGATTTTCAGTAGTATACAGTATGCATCATTTCGGTAACCACATGTTTAGGTTTGATTTATGGAATAAAATGATTTAATTGTTATTACTCTTTTAATGAATATGATTTAGAGTTAATTGGTGATGTATTTGTGATTGAGTGTGGTTGCTGTAAAAACCAGTATATTGTCATTGATGATGTTTGGGAATGTTCAAGTGTTATTGTGAGAGTTATTTGTTGAATATTGTATAAGTGATTTATTTTGAGGAATTATGAAGAACTGTTTGATGAACTGTGGGTATAAGGCGGGTGGCATCCCCTTTTGACGAATATTTTAGATGAATTATACTTAGATTGTATGCATGATTGTATTTTGAGATAAGAATATCCGGTGGGATAGATGTAGTCCCCTAGGTGAAGAACATGCCAACCACCGGTTTGCGAACTAGGGGTACACCCGGGTTAATTGTTGTCGTCCGAGAGGTCAGGGAGTTCTGCGTGTTCTACCCTGCATCGGGAGTTTGGCCATTCTTAGACACAGGCAAGGGGGGAACGTAAGCCCATAGACCGACCCGGAGATTGCGATCGACAAACCTTAGGAAGTGATTTGCGAATCACTGACGTTCGGTTTCTGACTCAATAACTTGTTGAATTCTTGATTTATTATTATTTATATATATTAGAATTATGTCACTCACTCTATCATGTTTACTTATTGTTGATGATCACTTGTTTCATCTATGAGCTTTATGATTTCTATGTGCATGCTATTGATGTAATGATTGCATGTTATTCCTTTCTTAATAATCTTCTTCTGAATCGTGCTTTGATTGCTATTGTTCTGGGAGAACTGCTAGTTACTCCCCACTGATTGTGGATATTTGTTGTATATTTTGCAGGTTTTGTTGATGGGGATTTTCTTTGATTTTGGGCTCGGGTTGAGATGCGAGAAATAATCTATTAGGGTTTTAGTTCTAGACTTCTCTTTAGTTTGAGATAGTTTTCTCTTTTCGATTTTAATCTAAGTAATTAATTTACTTATAGTATTTAATTATGTTTGGTTTTATCACTTAGTTATTTAAACAGTATTCTTGTAGTAGTGACATTCCCAGAAGACGATGTTTCCGCCATCGTCCTATCAAATATATTATTATTTCTTTCTTTTCCGCCTTTGAAATTCTGGGGTGTTAAAGTAAGTGTATTTTCGAAGATCGATTGGCGTTCGGGGTATCAACAATTGAAGGTAGCTGATAAGGATATACCTAAGACTGCGTTTAGAACGCATTATGGTCATTATGAATTTATAGTGATGCCATTTGGATTGACCAATGCTCTGGCTATATTCATGGATTTGATGAATAGAATATTCCATGAGTTTTTGGATAAGTTCGTTGTAGTATTCATTGATGATATTTTGATCTATTCGAAGAGTCAAGAAGAGCATGGTGAATATTTGAGGATAGTTTTGGAGACACTTAGGAAGAACCAATTGTATGCCAAGTTCTCTAAGTGTGAGTTCCGATTGGAGAAAGTAACATTTTTGGGTCATATGTGTCAAAAGAAATAAATTGAATAGTCAATTGATAGAGTTGTCAAAACCAAACCATATCTTCAATTTAGAAGACGAAGTACGGGCACGACTCCGTACTCCCGCGACCAATGATATCGAGGTACTAATTAAATAAAATTGAACATGGTGATCAATCTGGTCCCAAGAAAAGCCATGGGCTACCACCATGTACTCCAACTCATACTAGTCCAACACTTCAGACGTGCACAAGTCTAAGGCTTATTGTTATTCACTTTCCACTTTCAGTATTAATAAATTATTTATTTATTGTGACTCACAAAATAAGACAACCAGCATAAATATCATGGATACACAAAATTTCCATTTTTATCTTACGATTAAATATGGTGATCAACAACTCAATTAATCCAAGAATGATCCCATTAATTAATTAATAACCAACCAATCTACATTTGTTGACTTAAATCAACAACCAACTAACCTGTCAATAGGTGAATATCCAACTTTACCAAACAAGGCCCACGGTCCTTATTAGAGGTGATCATGGGCCGGGCCGGGCCGAGCCAAAAAAAATTTGCCCGTTGACCGGGTCGGGCCCAAATCCGGGCCAAAAAATTGTGCCCAAAGCCCGTTATTTCAGGTCGGGTCGAGCGGGCTTTTTCGGGCCAAAACGGGGCGGGCCAAAAAATTAGACTAAAACGTCTTTTTTGGCTTGTCCAAAGCTCGGCCAAAAAAAAAAAACCGGGCCCGGCCCGCCCGCGGGCCAAAAAAAACTGCCCAAGCCCGCCCAAAAATCGGGCCGGGCTGGAGTTGATCAGCTCTAGTCCTTATAAAGTAAATAATATAATAAATCCAAGGGAACAACATGATACAATTCATGATCCAATAAACAATATATTTATTAATCCCTCGTGTGAATTAATAAAATAAACGTTCCCAATCCCACATGCTTGCATCAATCATCCATACAAACATATAATATTCATCACAGGCAACATGTTTCACGCAATGGCATAAAACCTGCAATTTCACTTGAATATAAGCCACATATGAACTATAAAAAGTTCTCTATACATGATACTACATCAATCCTAATCTTAGGACATGATACTAGTTTGATAACACATAGGTATGTACGTACTTTGTGTAGACAATATGAGAGGCCGCTTTCTCAACCTTAGAAATCACTCAAAGTAAAGTCTCCGCCTACCAAATACCAAAACATCCAAGTATTAATACTCTAATAAAATTACAGCAACTAAAACTTTCTTAAACATTAAAACTTCAACCTTTAGTACCCCTTAATATTTTTTTTATAAAGGTAAGAAGAAAATAGGTTAGGAGATCTTCCACACGAGGGAAGCTCCAACCTTATCGTTTACAAAAAATAGTATTGAGGGCCGAGTGATTACAATCATGAAAAGAAAATTGATGTTGAATAAGGTGACCGACATTAGCTATCCAATCTGCTGCCTTGTTTGCTTCCCGGTAGATGTGCCGAATGGACAAAGAGTTGAAATTGTGGAGTAGGGTCTTGATGTCCATAATGATGTGTTGTATTTGCCAAGGAGGAGACCAGATGCCTCTGATAGAGTTGATGACTAGAAGATTGTCGCCTTCAATGATTATGTTGCTTATGTTTTCCTACAAGGCAGTACGGATACCCTGATGGAGAGTCGTGGCTTCAGCTACAAAGACAGGAAAGGTGCCACAGTTGAAGGTCGTAGCTGTGAGGAGTTGGCCCATATGGTCTCTGATGACGATGTCAGCTGCCGCAGAAGAATTGTGAACGGAGCCGTCAAAATTTAGCTTGAAGTGGTGGGTGAGAGGTGGCTCCCAAAAGCCACGAGAAGAGATGATGGGTACACTGGCTGGGGAGGATAGGACAGAGAAGAAGGAAAGAAAGGGGTGCCTGAGGAAATGCAGTCATTAATTGCATTCCTATGGCTCCATTCAGAAAAGAGGAATTTTGCTTTATGAAAGATCTGGTGGACATTGAGAGATTCCTTACGAAGGATGATAACATTTCTTTCTTTCCATATGCTCCAAATTAGAAAAATAAATCTGCGCATGGAAAGAGCGTTATGACGGAGGTTAGAAAGGGTCGTGAGAGGGGGTCTTGATTTAAAGATGAAGGAATCCATTCTTTTAGTTCATCTATATGCCATAGGGGCGTAAGTTGTTTACATTTCCCAAACAGGTGATCCATGGTTTCCTCTTCATTATTGCAAATGCCACAATGGTTGAGGGGTATTATCTTACGGTGATCTAACGTAGATCTCACCCCAAGGCTTTTGTGGCAAATTTTCCACATAAAAATCCTAAGTTTTGGTAGAATATCAAGCTTCCAGATCCAACGGTAAGGCCATTTTTAAGTGTTTGAGGGCAGGTTGTGAGCAAGCCAATTTGCAGATTTGACTGTGAACGATCTTGAGATAATAAGTCCCCAAATAGGTTCATCGGGTATAGGGTTAAATGGTAAGGGGATACCTTTAATAATATTAATAATATGATCTGGGAGGTAGCTCTTTAGTTTAGAGAAGTTCCAAGATCTAGTTGGAAGGATAAATTCTTCTAATTTAAGATTGGAATCAATCGGTTCAAAAGTGAGATTGAGTTTGTCCATATGGTTTTCCTCAGAACACCAATTGTGTAGCCAGAAAAGGATTTGGGAGCCATCTCCAATTCTCCACCTTATACCCTGTTGAAGGATTGGTCTTTGAAGAAGTAACTTTTTCCAAATTATGGAGTCTGGGGGCTTTGCCTTATAGTTAAAAAACGATTGATCTTTTAAGTATTTACTTTTAATTAGTTTATCCCAGAAATTGTCTGGTTGGGTAGAATTTTCCATCCAAGCTTTGCTATGAAGGCTTTGTTCATGGGGAGCGTTTTTAGAATACCCAAACGTCCTTGAGATTTGGGGGCACAAACTTTGTCCCAACAAATAAGAGGGATAGCATTTTTGTCTTTAGATTGTCGCCAGAAGAACTTATTATGTAAACATCAATCAACTTAGCAAGAGTTGATGGGAGCATGGTGGAAGCACAAGTGTACGATGGGATAGCATTGAGATTGTTTTGGATGAGGTTAAGTCTACCCGCTTTGGAAAGAAAGCCATACTCCCACAAATTGATCCGGTGTTGGATTTTTTGCATGAGATTTTTTAGGTATTATTTAGTTTGGTGAAATGAGCTAAAAAAGATTCCTAAATAACGGCCCAAAGAGGAGTTAGGTAACATGTTGAAATGGCTTGCGAGCATTACATTTTTGGTAGGGGCGACCTTTTTCGAAAAAATAATAGAGGGCTTGTGATAATTCACTAATTGGCCGGATAGGGAGCAAAACCGGTCTAAAGATCTTTTTAAGTTATGACAAGCTGTGGTATAGGCCTTGCAGAAAAGTAGGCTATCATCTGCAAACATAAGGCAAGGGATGTTAGCCATTCTTGGGTGAATTTTAAATACCAGAGTTCCTAGATTGGGATTGAAGATAGAGTTGTCGAATAAGAACTTCCATACATAGAATGAAAAGGTAGGGTGAAAGAGGGTCACCCTATCTTAGACCTCTGGATGGCTTAAACCATGGTGAAGGCTGGCCATTTACCTTTATCGAATATGAGACATTCGTAACACATTCCTTAATCCAAGAAATCCAAGAGGGTGGGAAACCAAAGGCCTGGAGAGTTTGCCAGAGGAAATCCCATTTTATTCTGTCATAGGCTTTTTCCATGTCTAATTTAAGGGCACACCAACCAGTTTTATTTTGAGATTTCTGGAAAGTATTTAGTGATTCTTGGGCAATGAGCAAATTGTCATGGATTGAACGGTCTTATGTGAAAGCATTTTGGAGGGGGCTAATTTCCCTCTGAAGAATTGGACTGAGGCGGTTTACTAAGATTTTGAGATGGCTTTGTAGACAGTGTTGATTAGACTTATTGGTCTAAAATGGTCAGGGGACTCGGGGGCGTCTCTTTTAGGGATGAGAGTGATCAGCGTATGGTTCAAGGACGGTGGAAGTTTGCCATGGAAAATGAAACTTTGGACTGCTAAGGTGACGCCCTTCCCTATGATAGGCCAATATGCCTGATAAAATTTTCCGCCAACCCCATCGGAGCCTGGGGCTTTAAGTGGATTAATAGCAAAGAAAGCGTATTTTATCTCTTGAGGAGAAACGTCGGCAAGTAAAGCCTTAGCATCTTCTGTTGTTATAAATGGTTGAAGAAATTGTAGATCGAGGATTCTTGGGGTAGAGTGAGCGATTTGAAATCGATTTTTGAAGGAGTCGGATAAAAGTTATGAGATGTCTTCATTGGTATCAACCAATTGGCCGAGCACATTTTTGAGTCTAAATATGGACATATTAGCCATAATTTTCTTCATTTGGTTGTGGAAAAAACGAGAATTACGATCATCTTGAGTTAACCAGGTTTTTCTTGCCTTTTTTCCCCAAGATTTTTGGTTGAAGAGAAGTAATTTTTCCCTTTGTGCAAGTAAACGGTGCATGTGTTTCATAAGAATTGTATTAAAGGGTTGTAGCCATAATTTTTCCTGAAGTTCTTTGATTTTTTCGTCACTTACGACTAATTTGTTGGTCGTATGTTCTATCTGCCGTTGGCCAATAATTATAGGTCACATTTGATACGACTGAGTTTTTGCTGGATTTAATAAAATCTAGAGCCAGAAATTTGTAGGTTCCATTATTTGTTGACAATACAGTGGGAGTGTGTATCAAGAGTCCAAAAATTTTGGAATCTAAAAGGGGTGGTCGATGCTTTGAATTTTCATTTGTGGAGAAGATGATTAGCGCATGATCGAAGACCGTGAAGTTACCATAACAAATGGTGCTCTTAGGGAAATCGTTGTAGAAAGGATTACTGGCAATGGCCCTATCTAATCTTTCATAAATGTAGTTATTGTTGTAAATACCTCGTCAGGAGAAAGCTTGTTGGAGGCAAGGAGTATCAGTTGCCATTGTATTGGTCATGAGTGATGGTAGTCGATGTAGTTGGTTGGATTTAAGGGCAAAACCCCCCCATTTTGTCATTTGCGGTGAGCATTTCATTGAAGTCCCTAATAAGGAGCCAAGTAAAGGGAATTGTACTGATATAGTTATTAAGGAAGCCCATAAAATGTCTTTTTCAGCATTTTTAGCCGGGCAATAAGTACCAATAATAGAGTACATTTTATTGCTTGGCTTATATAGTATATCAAGATGTACTAATCAATCGTGAAGAAACTGATTTTGCAAGGTAATGTTGGAATTGTTCCAACAGATCCACATACCTCCTGTATGATTGACTGGGTCAATGACAAGTTTATTGTGAAAGTGAAGTGCTTTTAGGATTCGGTAACTATTTAAGTTATTGTGAGTGTTTCGATAATAAAAAAAATATTTGGATTAAATTTATTTTTCAGAAAGATAAGTTCACTTAGAGCTTGGGGCTTTTTTCCCCCTTGGATATTCCAACATAGGACTTTCATCTTATGACTGTTTGCAAAGAAGAGGGGCATGTGGCGTTAAAGACTTCGACGCGGGCCTTTAATAAACTAAAAAAAACGAAGGGCCCATATGCATGAAACAAACCCCAGAGAAAGAGGGGGGAGAGTTTGGCGTCGCTAAAACGATTGGGCCTGACCCAGAAAAACTGGGCCCTGAAAGCTTTGAACACCTTCAAAGAAACCTGAAAAAATACGAGCAGCTTGTTAGGGGATGGAAAAACATCCCTATTCAATAACAAGTCACAAAGGACTCGATTCCATAAGGTTGAAACAACCCGATCCATAGAAGAAATCAAATATTTCTTTGGCCAAAGACCATTAGAGGTAGTAGATACCCAGCAGGGTGGGGAGTTTTGCGGTAGATTGAAGATCAGGCAAGTGTCCTGAATTTGCTTCCGAACCTGGAAAAATGCAATATGGTGATTAACAAATTACGGGAGAGTAAAATGAGACATAATTAGGGTGATGACATCAAAGGCGAAGTCCCGGATGAAGGGAACCTAAAAACAAAAGGAGATGAGGATAGCAAAAGGTGCCATGATACATTGTGCACAGGAAATTAAAGTTAATCATGGCAACATCATACAAAATTACAAAAGTCCTCAAACTCAAACAAGAAACATAGAACTTAGAGCTAAAACCAATCATGGTATATTAAAGTTGGGTGGGGTGGAGGGAAAGCCCTCGAAGTCTTCTCTCTTGTGCCTCTTTTGCCCATCTTTACTGCCATCTTCGTCAAGAATGGAGTTAGAAGGGCTGCCTATATTAGCAATATAGTCATCCATTTCAGCATCAAAAGAAGGATTAGGGTGGTTGTAACACCCCGACTCTTCCGGAGTCGAGTCTATCGTCACCAATGCGCATCTAGGGCCAATCATTGTCCTCAATAACCAACACAAGTTCTTCCGGTGCATTTTATCCTCACTCATGCGCACCCTAAGAAACTTCCCAGGAGGTCACCCATCCCTGGACTACTCCCATCCAACCACGCTTAACTGTAGAGTAACTAAGGAAATAAGCTCCCTAAAAGAAAGATGCATCTTGTTGGAATGAGTAGCCTGCTAAATCCCTTTAAAGCAATCATGAGAGGTATTACATACACCCCCACTTGAGAACAGCAACGCCCTCGTTGCGCCTGAGGACTCCACATATTCGGCATACGACCTGTGGGTCGCCCCAGCCTGGAAACTAATCACATATTCGACACGCAGCCGGTGATATAGCCCCAGAATCCTCCCCCGCTAGACGACTAACCTTGGATTAATTATCCACACGATCAACACACGGTCGCAGGGTTGCTCTAATACCATTTGTAACAGCCCAATTCTTTCGGAGTCGAGTCTGTCGTCACCAATGTGAATCTAGGGCCAACAACTGTCCTCAATAACCAGCACAAGTTCTTCCGGCGCATTTTGTCCTCACTCATGCACACCCTGAGAAACTTCCCAGGAGGTCACCCATCCCTGGATTACTCCCAGCCAAGCACGCTTAACTGTGGAGTAACTAAGGAAATAGGCTCCCTAAAAGAAAGATGCATCTTGTTGGAATGAGTAGCCTGTTAAATCCCTTTAAAGCAATCATGAGGGGTATTACAGTGGTGGTGGATAAAACCTAGAGCATTGAGGAAGGCCTCATTAATCTCATCTTCATTAGGGGCGCTTAATTCAAGATCCTTGGAGTTATCATCCCTAAGCACTGGAGGGTTAAGGTGGACCCTATTATCACTGTTGACTTGGAACTCAGTTAGGGATGCAAAAGCATTAGCTATGGAGATGTTGGTATCATGATGATTAGGAGAGGTGGGTTGAGAAGATGTGATAGGGTGTGGAGCTGCAGTTGGAAGGGCATTGCGGTGATGTGGGGCATTTCTGTGGTGGGCAGGATTTTTTTCTTTGTGGTTGTGGTGCGAAAATAGGTGGGTTCTAGTTCTCCTTTGGGGCTTGACAAACAGCCAGTCAGTAGAGGTGGAGGAGGAGGAGGGTAAATTAGGGTTTAGGTTGTTAGTTTCTAGCTGGGCTACGACAAGATCAATGCATGGGGTTGGTTTCTTAGGGCAGTTTGAGAGGGTATGGTCTTTATTGCCACACAAAGGGCAAACTTCGTGAACACCCTCGTAGGAGAGGAAGTATTCGGTGTCTTCTTCATCAGAGGTGATGGTAATTGAACGGGGAACGGGGCGGGTGATGTTGATATTGAGGCAAACGCGCGCAAACTGCGCCTTATCATCATTCTGAAGCGTAAAGCGATCAAGTTTGGTAATGTGACCAACCTTATGGGTAAGGATAGCTAACCTGGGCCACGACGAAAACTCGTTGGGTAAGAACGGGATTTGCTGAAAAATGGCAACACCACCCACGATGATCAACGTGGGTGGTGTTGCTGAAAAATGGCTTGAAACGCGGCCTCCAAGGGAGGAGGACAAAGTTGAGTCCTTGCACGAACCATGGACGCTTGTCCCAAACATCCTCCTTGTCAAGGGGGTTTGAGAACTTGATTAGGAACCAACCGTTAGACGGGTAGCGCAGGGAGAACTCGCCATGAATGAAGCTCCAATCTCTTCGAAGGCGAGTGGTGACAGCTATGGTGGGAATGGGATCCCCCCCAAATTTTTCCAAAGAGACAAGTGGAATTAAGGGTAGCAAGATCGGTAGCGTCAATGGGCGGGGCTTCAACAGTTATGCTGGGGGGAGTTGGACTTGGAATGTTTGCGAGAGGAGGACATGTGTGCCTTGATTGAGGGGGAGAGGAAGGTGAACTGTCACTGTTATTAGCCATGTTTGGAACATTTAAGGAGGTTGGGGGATGGGTCTCACTAGGATTGTTATCCAGAGAGGGAGTTGCAATGGGTATGGTCCGATTAGAGTTAGCGGAAAGGTTATCATTAGAGCTAGTGGATTTGAGGTACTCGGCATAGCTTTTGAGAGGTTGGTTATCAGACATTAAGGGAACCAGGAAGAGAAAGAGCGAAGGAAGAGAGACAATAACTAAGATGTGAGAAGAGAAGAGAGCAATGCTAGAAAGAGTTGTGGGGGTGGAGTGAGTTCGAATGATGTTTTTATAGGGGATAATAGTAGTAGTTATGTTCTTATTAAGGAGAGGAAGCAGGAGCATTAAAATAATAAGATAATAAGCATAGTGTTAGAGAAGGAGAGGAGGAAACAAGGATCTAGAATAGTGACCAAACACACATCCATACACTCAATGAACTGGGTTAAGCAAAGGGAAAGATTGGCCAACTTAATTACCTTATTGAAGAAGGAAGGGTAATTAGATTGAAAATAATCCCTTATAAAAATATAATTTCGCTGAATCTCGATGCAAAAAAAAGAGGGGTTGCTCTCCATCACAGGATGGTAATGATGATAATCCAGGAAAGATTTTAGCGTAAGGCAAAGGGAAAATTTCCGGCTTGAAATCCAGGAGAGAGAGAGAGATTTCTTGAAAAATTGCGAATTAAGGTCATAATGAGGGTCTATTAGTGAGAGGACAGTAGAGTAAGGGTAATTATAAACATGAATTTAGGTTTGAGGATGTCAGGGTGAGAGATCCTAGCAAGGATAGCCATGGAACGAAGGCGAAAGGTTGGATGGCTGGAGGAACAAGTTGAATGAACAGTGGGTTTTTTTTCTTTTTTTTCTTTCTTATTTTCCCTAGGAAGAGCAATAGCATCATTTTGGGACTCTCTCTCTCTAGTTTAGTACCCTTAATATAGTACTACCATACTAGTCATTAAAAACCCTTAAAAATCAATACTTTAAAATTTAAAATCCACCATAAGTATAATAATAAAAATTCCAGCAGCATATAACATCTTTAAAACTCTTTTAAACTTACTTTAACATAGTTATAAATATTAAAGTACTCAATTTTCATAAACTATATCATAGTACTATAGTTCCAACCCTTAAAAACATTAAAAATCCATGCTTTCGTGCTCAAAAACCTAATTTAAACATATATATTAAATCTGAAATTTATTTACTCCATTAAACTAATTATATAATCTGAAATTAATATTAAAATAGTTAAAAATACAAACTTTAAATATCAAACCACCAAAATAATACTGAAAATATTAAACTAATCATTAAAATAATATAGAGGAGGAAGAGAAAATAAACCAAGAGGAGGGAGGAGGAAGACATGACCGAGAGGAGGGAGAAGCACCGGCGGCTGTTGCTGCTGGCTGCAGGCGGCGGTGGCTGGCCGGAAACCGAGAGAGAAAGAAAACGGGTGGAGGGAGAGGAAGAAAGAGAGAGAACCGAGTGGAGGAAAGAGAGAATAGAAAATTAGGGTGTAATTTTTGTGTGAGGATTTTTGGGCTCTCATGGGGTTTATAGTTTGCAAAACTAACCCTTGTGGGCTTAGGGAAGTGTGTTTGGACTTTTAAATTTGGTTGATTGGGTGATTGAGTTGATTTGGGCTCCTCATCCATCTTTTATATTCTTTTATATTACAACTCAAACTAATTAAATTATTAAATAACTTTCAAAGTATGACCCAATAAAATATTTGATTATTTAAAAACATTAAATAATCCTTTGACTTTAAAAATAGTCAACACTTTAAGAAATTAATTATTTAAATACTAAAACACTTATAAATATACTTTAAATATATTTATAAAATTCATAAAATTATGGGGAATTACAGTCTACCCCTTTTAAAAGAAGTTTCGTCCTAAAACTTGACACGAAAACCCTCACAGTTTCAAATTTTTTACTCAAATCTTCCATTCGTAAATACTTGTGTCACAACTTGTGCACACTTTACCAATTTTAAAAACCACTTGTGTTACCTCATGAACACATTTTTGAAGCGAAGAACCAATTTATTTTGCACCAACATGTGCAAATCGCCAAAATAAGAATAAAATGCATTTCACCAAAAGAAAATAAGAACAGAAAAGAAAAGAGAAAGGGAGAAAGTTGATATAATTGACCTCCCTCAAACCTACGGCACCCCGACATCACCGTCGCTCATCTTCTGCTTTCTCTCCTCTTGTCCCCTAACCTTGCTCCTTAAGTGAAAAACCACCACTCATGGTTCAAGCCACCTCTATTTTGTCCCCTTAACACCATCTAATACCCCCATTGATTCAAGGATGAAAAACCACAACGAAAATCAGCAACATTTAGAACTTCTTATGCTCGAAACCACCATGGTCACCATCGGCGCACCACCACTAGAACCCACTCCAGCACCGCATCCCGCGCTACACACTAGTAGAATAAATACTTATTGCTGCTACCAAGTTGCTGCAATTTTAGCTGTACGCGATAATAAACTACGTTTGGAGGAAAAAAGCGTTTACAACAACTTCTTGTTGCGGTTTTTCTAGAAAAAATAATTTATTGATCTATTGCTATGTTTTTCTATAAGACCAGCAACAATAAAATCTGCCTTTGATTAAGATGTTAGGGTTTCATGGCTTTCACCCTCTATCCTCTCATTAGCCTATAAGCCGTTTTCTCTCACCTCTCACCCTCCTCTGAACTCGTCATCCTCTATCCTCTCACTCTCCTCACTCTATTCTTATCCTCTCATCCTCTTAGCCTCTTACCTTCTCATCCTCTCTCGCCGACAATCGTCGCATCGGCAGCTCGCCGGCAACCGTACACACGCGTGACCTATGTCCTCACGCGTCCTCTAATCCTCATATCTCTCTCATCGCCTATCTTCCTTCATGTCGTCTCCTTCACTCTCTCTCTTTCGCCTACTTCTCATGCCCTACTTAAGCCTCCAGCCGGCTTACACACGCTCCTTATAGCGCCAAGTCGTTGTCGACACCCTTCTCTTCTCGTCATCAAGTGACACTAGCGCCGCCTCTCTCTTCTCGCTCGTCGCTGTCGCTCCAACAGAAAGCGATACTCGTCGCCGCCTATCTCTTCTCCATCACTGTCGCTCCAAGAGCTTCTCCTTACTCACTAGCTGTCGTTGCTCCAACAGCAAGCGATGAACAGATCTTTGGTTTTTGTTTTATCTCCGGCGATGTTCGATTTTTTCTGTTTCAATTTGCTGCATTCTTTTTTTTGTTTTAGTTTCTTAGTTTTTTTTGGATCTTGTTTCTTAGTTTGTTCATTTTAGTTTCTTTGTTTGTTTTTCTTAGTTCTTCTTCGTTTTAGTTTTTTTTCCATTTTATATATCTTTTGTAATTAGTGTTTTGTAACTTTGTACCAATCTGCAGTAAATTGTTGTAGGTATTTTGTATTGTAATTATTTAATTTAGAACATGTTATAAATATTTTATTGCATTAGGGGGTATTGTATAAACATCTTTGGTTTCCACACTCTGTTGATAATTTAAAATTGCCAGAATTTCAAAAAAAAATTAATTTTTTACCAGTATTGTTGACACATAATCGTGTCTCCCCATTTAAGGATCCAATGATGAAACATACCGCGGCATTAGTTGGCGCGACCCAACGGAAGAGCAATTTAAAGAACTATTCCAAAATGTGTTTCGAAATGATATTCTAAAGCCCAATTAATTGTTCATGATGATTAATTGTATTTCAAGAAAGCCCAATCAAATATTTATTATTTTAATGGATATTGTCTTTGATAAATAAATTAGATTTTTGATCCGTAAAATTCCATCTCCGGAATTTTAGGGATAAAAAAGTATCTTCGAAAGACGCGCAATGGAATATGCTCGAATATTCCAGAATATGCGCAGGACCCGGGGGCTGCGCTCAGCGCGCCACATGCGTCCAGCACATTGGCCATATCGCGTCAGGCGAGCCAATGAGCGCCTGACACGTAGATTTTGTGACTCACACAGGGTCCTGCGTCAGACGCAAGTCTTGTGTGAGACGCAACATACTTTTCTATCTTTTCAAAACGCGTTTACACATGTGCATCTTTGAATGGGCTGGCTGCGTCAGGCACACCAATGTGCGCCTGACGCGTGGCACTGCGCCTGGCGCAAGGTTTATTTTCTCTATAAATACCCGTATTTTCCCGAATTACGGACGGCTTTTCATATTATTATTTTCACGCACATAAATTCTCTCTTATACTCCGAAATACACTTCGAATACTTCAAACACTCAAATACTTTCAATCAATCAATTCTTAATCACTGCGTTCTTGGTTCCACGATTGCTCCGCCTAAAGATCGTTGCGCTCCTCAATCTAAGCCGCATTGGTATAATCCTGAGGATCCTTGAATAAATTCTATTTTTAAATTAAAGTTACTAACCATTTATTTCATGATGTAGATCTTTAAGTAATAATCGTTCTACTGTACATTTTAAACCTCCTCCTTTCTTTTTATTTATTTTTCATATTATTATCATGGCTGCCTGAACATTCTATGCCTATCATATGATTGTCTTGCTTTACTATTTTTATCATCCACATGTTATTTTTGCTAATCAAAGACCTAAAGAACTGTTCTAATATTAATCAGATTAATTTGGACAACTTGCTAGGTTCCCTGTAATATTGATTGCATAATAACATATCACTAAAAAATAGTCTTTTTATGTGTTTTCTGAACCTACTTAGATTAAATATTTTTAGGGTGTATAAAAATATTATATGATTATTCTTTGGCATAAATTCTGCAATGAATCGATATTTAGTAGAGACCAACTATGGGCGAATGTGGTTCATTATGACTATATTCGTACCCTCACCCTCGAACTCAACCTTTGGTTCACTTTGACCATCTATGGAGTCAAGACGGGGAAATTTACATTGGATAATTTGTCCCTATGTTTTCCCATATCTAATTAGGTTTATGATTCTTCCTAAAAAGAATTGTTGGCGACTTCTTTCAATACATAACAATTTTCAATAAAACCTTTACAGTGGGGTAGTCAAATCTAATACGCGCTCACACCGCGTAGGCGAAATAAAAACACGCCTACAATTTGGCGACTTCACTGGGGAAGATTTTAAAAATTAATTTTTTTAAAATGAGTGGGTGAAACTTGAAAAATACGATTCTTTCTTATTTTATGCCTTAGAATAATATACAGTTTTGCATATGCATGGCTATTGTTCAGCCACCATAAGGACAATCTACCTTGCTTCATTAGCACATGTTCTAAGTGTGAGGTCACCCCCATGGGGTTTGCGCTTTGTCCTTCCAAAAAGCTTCCTGAGCGATAGTGTTGGATCTTAGTCATAAGCAAACCTACCCAACCATGGCATTGTTCTCTTGTTCCTAACTTGAGACTGGAGTGCGTCTTACACGTGGCCACCTTTTTAAGCAGGGGTACGAAGCGTGGGATCAATCTCTTAGTCATGGACTCTTTTCAGACTGAACCTAAACCTGACCAATAGTTTTAAACATAGAACCGGACTTTAGGCTGGAACTTTTGCATCCATGTTATATGACATTTGCCTGTGATTGCAATTCTTGTCTGCTATTATTATGTCAAATTGTCATTATTATGCGTCGTTTCTAAAACCGCGTCTAAAAACAATAAAAATTCATCAATCGGCCAATTCGTCGCCTTAATCCCCGAAAAACGTGTCGGGGAGTAGTGCGCCAAGCACATTAAGTTACGCCTGGCGCACCATTCCCGCGCCAGACGCACGGCTGTGCGCCGCGCGCAGCAATGCTGCGCGGCACGTAGTCTGTGCATCGCACGCTTTTCGTCAATTTAGCCGTTGTAATTGTCGATCCTATGTTCAGTCCTATGTTGGCTATCTGCATCCGCGTAATACATGGTCTAATTAGAGGTCTCACCTAATCAAACATTCAAAAAAGGTCTTTTCATTCAAGGTCGAGTCTGTCATAAAAAAATGCATCTAAAGGGTCATTGTAGAGCTAGAGTTGTCATGCATGTCTACCTCTTCCCATTTCTTCCCTGCTGTTCAACAAGTCTTTCCTATCATTCTTACCCTACCATATTCAATCAATTTAAAAGAAAAACATACATCTTTTCAAAATCGATCCTACACCATATTCTATTCTACCTTTTTCGAAAACATTTACTAATCATCATCGTACCACGCCATTTCAAAAAAATATTTTTCAAAATGAATCCATCATCTTTTCCTAACAAAAGATAAAAACAAGGGGTTCCTTTCAAAAACGAATTTCGAAAATTCTAAGCCCAGTCTAAACACCTTCAATCCAATCCAATCCAATCAACTAAATCCAATTCACTTGCATTCATTCTAGGCCCATATGCATTAGAGTCCATTTTGCATTCATATTAGGCCCATCTAATTCGAGTCCATGCATTCATTAGAGTCCATCCTAGGCCCATATAAGTCTAGTTCAAGTCAAAGCTAGGCCCATTTGCATCTCTATGTGAACCCTAGTCTATGTCAAGCCCAGTCCAAGTCTAATCCCAGTCCATTCCTTTCTAAGTCCAATCCTAGTCTATTTCCACTGTCAAGCCCATATGCATCTCCAAGTCTATATCAAACCTATATGTTAATCTAATCCAAACTTAGGTCCATTTAGGCCCAATTCATATCCTAGGTCTAGTTTGCATCTCCATGTAGGCCCTAGTCAAGTCCAATTCCTTCAGAAGTTCATAATAACCCAAATTCCTCCCAAGTGTAGCCTGCTTGCTCACCCGTAAGTTCAAGGTCTAAGCATTCCTTAAAGTCTATAGGCATTGTTGTGTCTAGCCTGCTTGCTCACCCGTAAGTTCAAGGTCTAGCATTCCCTAAGTCCATAGGCAATTTTTGTGTCTAGCCTGCTTGCTCACCCGTAAGTTCAAGGTCTAGCATTCCTTAAGTCCATAGGCGTTCTTTGAGTCTAGCCTGCTTAGTTTAATGTAAGTTTCGGAGTCTAGTTGCCTAGCCTGCTTGCTCACTCGTAAGTTCAAAGTCTAGTTGCCTAGCCTACTTGCCTTAAGTTAAGAGTTTGGTCTCTGTTATTGTCCAGCCTTCCTTAATGTCTAGCCTACTTGCTCACCCGTAAGTTCGAAGTCTAGCATTTCATAAGTCCATAGGCAATTTTCGAGTCTAGCCCGCTTAGTCTAATGAAAGTTCCGAAGTCTAGTTGTCTAGCTTGCTTGCTCACCCGTAAGTTCAAAGTCTAGTTGCCTAGCCTGCTTGCCTTAAGTTAAGAGTCTAGTCTCCCTTATTGTCCAGCCTTCCTTAAAGTCTAGCCTGCTTGCTCACCCGTAAGTTCAAAGTCTAGTCTCTCCTAAACCCAATCGTAGAGTCCAGTTTGCTTGCATAGTCCAGTCCAGTCCATGTCTGCATTTGCATATAGTTAGGCCCATGTCTCCATCATGGTCAAGTCTATACTAGTCCAAATCCCATAACCATTTCCATTTCCATTTCAAAATCATTTTCCACTTCCACTTCTCATTTCTCATTTCCCACTTCCCATTTCCCATCTCCCTTTCTCATTTCGAAAACATTATTTCTTAAAATTTACGAGGTCCATTCGATTTCTGTTCAGGACGGATCGTGAGATTATAACTTGGGAACGTCCAACAGAGAGGCAACAAGGTCGACCTACTCCCAGACTCGTCAAGCGCATCCTCACCTTTTCAGACGAATCGTCCCACTCTTCTGAATCATCATCTGAAGACACTAATGAACAGCTTAGTGCCATTATGGCTCAACTCACACTGATGAACTCTCGTCTTGAGGAACAAGACAAAGAGATTAAGGCACTAAGGGAGAAGCTAACTGAATAAGACGAGCAAGGCGACACTCCACCACCATTCAAAACCAACACAAAATTGAGATTCGAAAAACTCGAGCAATTGATCCAGTCAATTCCTGCACTCGAGAGTCAAGCTCATGGCCATGACATCATTGATCCTGAACTAAAGGAAAAACTCCCTAAAAAGGTAACCTTGGGTGACCTCCCAAAATTCAAGGGGGTCGAAGACCCAGATGACCACTTGAGAGCATTTTCCATCTTTATGGCTCTCAAAGGCATGAGCATGGACCTGTTTGCTTATGTCTTTCCTTTGACCTTGGATGCACATTCATCCAAGTGGTTTAGATCACAGAATAAGGCCAAGTTGAATGACTGGGACTACATCAGAGAAGAGTTCCACAAACAATATGTATACAATACTCAGCTTCCCATTGGCCTTCGTGAGTTGGAGTTAACCAAAGAAAACTCCAACGAAGACTTCGTCACCTTCCTTAACAGATGGAGGAATAAAGCTGCACAAATGATTAACATGCCATCTCAGGAGGATCAAGTCCGACTGGTGATCCGTAACCTGCAGCCGAAGTATGGGGATCATATCAAGTTCCAACCCATAAAGTCTTTCACGAAGCTCTATAAGGTAGGCCTGCTGATTGAGGAGGAGATACAATAAGCCAACAAGAATAAGGCTTCTAACAACAACAACAACTCTTTCAAGAAGAGTAACAATAACTCTTCTAGCTCCAAAAGCAATGAGGTCAATGCCATAGCTACTGAAAAAAGAGGTTATCAAAAGCCTCAAAGAACATTCACACCATTAGGCATGTCCTTAGAAGAAGCTTTCACCAGACTTCATGCAAAGGGAGCACTTCAGCCTATTGGCCCTACTCCAGATCCTGCTCCCGAAAATAGATCCAAGATGTGGGATCCAGATGCCTACTGCAAGTACCACCAAGGGAATGGACACCCAACATCTGCGTGTTGGACCTTAAAGAATCACCTGCAGGATATGGTTGAAGACGGTAGATTGCCAATTCCGCCTGCAGCAAAAGTCAGCAATAGCAGCAACCCCTTGGGCAGCACCTAAATAACGCCGGGGCTTAGTCATTTAACGCTAGTTTTCTAGGTTGATTCGAAGAGTCCCTCCCCTAACTCCTTCATTTCCTTTCTTGTCGAGTCTATGGCATTTAGGTTTTTATTTCTAATAAGCCTTGTTTAATTTATTTCTGATTAATAAAAGAATTTCATTTCATTTTCATTTTCATTAGCCTTCCATCATTTTATTTATGCTTCTAATTCAATGATGAAACTTAAATCACCTAATGAACTTGACTACAATAATAAAAAAGAGATCTGAAATAAAAATGATAAAAAAAAGAGGACATACTTTGGATGAGGAGTTATTCCCCTCTCCCTTCCATTACCTTTCATAAGCCATCTTCATACAACTAAGGAAAAACAAAAATCCTTTAAACCATCATCTCCATCAGCCAAATAGCCTTTCAATTCAAAAACTCCATAAATATCCTGCAAACCTTCCCATTTCCTTAAACTATAGCTTGTGTGCAAGCCCTACTACACAAAAGATCAATGCCAGGCAAAAATTCAAAGTGAAAAAAAATTCAAAGTGCGAAAGAAAAAGCAAAAGCAAAAGAAAACGCACATGACAAAAAAGAAAAAAAATGCAAAAAGAAAGAGCCAAAGGCAAAGAAATAAAAAGTCAAGCTAGGGGGCTTGCACACAAGTTCTACCCGTCATTCAAATCCTTCAATCCATCAAACCCATATAACCCAAATCCATGATCCTTACCTTATTTCAACCATAACTCCTTTTTCAAGGTATGTCCAAGCCCGCTAGGTTGAAAACCCGAAAGGGCGGCCTAGGCAAAAGTTAGGGCACATAAAAATAATAATAATAAATCAGATTTGGAACTACGAATGGTCTGATTCCGCAAGGATACGTAGGAATCCTCATCTCGAGGTCCGACCGCGTTAATAAAATAAAGTTAGTCATGGTCTAATGATTTGACTTTCTAGAATGTAGGAGCATAATCTCTTTCTAGATCCCGACATAGACTCGAGTCTGAACCTAGTCTCGTCAAAGCCTTTTCCCACCTATATGCATTTGAGTCATAAATTTAAACCTTTTATTTGTCAATCCAAGCTCTCCTTTTCCCTGAAGGACTCTCCGACAATTCCATGATTTCTGGCGATATTTGACTTTGCCTAATCATCTTCCCAAAGAAGAATCCACAGTGACAACTTTCAACGTTCAAGGCAGATCAACTACATTTCAATATCAGACCAAGTACATTTCAATCAAGGCTCATAATGCCTAATTCAAGGGAAGCTCACCCAAAGTGGGGGCTTCCTATGTGTGGTGGTTCCTCCAATTCATATCAAACTCCCGAAAAGTTGTAATCCGCGGACCTCGTTTACGGACCCCAATCATTTACTAAAAATGATTTTCGAAAATTATTCTATCTATTTCTATTCATGCTATCATTCTACACATCTTCTAGCCTTGCAAAATCTTGACCTTGCATTGCATCACATCTTCTAGCCGTGTAAAATCCTGACCTTGCACTGCAGCCTTGCAAAACCCTGACCTTGCATTGCATTTCATACATTCTAGTCTTGCATAACCCTGACCTTGCATGACGTGTCATCCCTTAGCTTTGCATAACCTTAATCCTTGCATTGCGTCTTATGCATCCTTAGATAGTCTAAGTTTGCATTTTTGCATCATTATGTGTTTATCTGAGTTGTTTGCACCTATCTGCTCACATCTTCTTCTACAGGTAATCAGATTGCTTGTAGTTATTGTCCTGCATACTAACTTTATTTTGCAGAGACCGGCGTATATAGATTAGTTCTAAACTGCAGAGCGTTTAGAATCGTTCTCCGTCCCGACACCGTATACTTTGACTATCGGTTTCCTGAACCTCAGTTAAAGTGGGGGCTTCTGTAGACACATAATCGTGTCTCCCCATTTAAGGATCCAATGATGAAACATACCGCGGCATTAGTTGGCACGACCCAACGGAAGAGCAATCTAAAGAACCATTCCAAAATGTGTTTCGAAATGATATTCTAAAGCCCAATTAATTGTTCATGATGATTAATTGTCTTTCAAGCCCATAAAATGTTTTAATTCCATTTTAAAAGCCCAATCAAATATTTATTATTTTAATGGATATTATCTTTGATAAATAAATCAGATTTTTAATCCGTAAAATTCCATCTCCGGAATTTTAGGGATAAAAAAGTATTTTCGAAAGACGCGCAATGGAATATGCTCGAATATTCCAGAATATGCGCCGGACGCGGGGGCTGCACTCAGCGCGCCACGTGCGTCCACCACATTGGCCATAACGCGTCAGGCGAGCCAATGAGCGCCTGACACGTAGATTTTGTGACTCACACAGGGTCCTGTGTCAGACGCAAGTCTTGTGTGAGACGCAACATACTTTTCTATCTTTTCAAAACGCGTTTACACATGTGCATCTCTGATTGGGCTGGTTGCGTCAGGCACACCAATGTGCGCCTAACGTGTGGCACTGCGCCTGCCACGTAGGCTTACGCCTGGCGCATGGCTTGCGTGGAGCGCAAGGTTTCTTTTCTCTATAAATACCCGTATTTTCCCGATTACGGACGGCTTTTCATATTATTATTTTCACGCACATAAATTCTCTCTAATACTCCGAAATACACTTCGAATACTTCAAACACTCAAATACTTTCAATCAATCAATTCTTAATCACTGCGTTCTTGGTTCCACGATTGCTCCGCCTAAAGATCGTTGCGCTCCTCAATCTAAGCCGCATATGTATAATCCCGAGGATCCTTGAATAAATTCTATTTCTATATTGAAGTTACTAACCATTTATTTCATGATGTAGATCTTTAAGTAATAATCGTTCTACTGTACATTCTAAACCTCCTCCTTTCTTTTTATTTATTTTTCATATTATTATCATGCCAGCCTGAACATTCTATGCCTATCATATGATTGTCTTGCTTTACTGTTTTTATCATCCACATGTTATTTTTGCTAATCAAAGACCTAAAGAACTGTTCTAATATTAATCAGATTAATTTAGACAACTTGCTAGGTTCCCTGTAATATTGATTGCATAATAACATATCACTAAAAAATAGTATTTTATGTGTTTCCTGAACCTACTTAGATTAAATATTTTTAGGGTGTATAAAAATATTATATGATTATTCTTTGGCATAAATTCTGCAATGAATCGATATTTAGTAGAGGCCAACTATGGGCGAATGTGGTTCATTATGACTATATTCGTACCCTCACCCCCGAACTCAACCTTTGGTTCACTTTGACCATCTATGGAGTCAAGACGGGGAAATCTACATTGGATAATTTGTCCCTATGTTTTTCCCATATCTAATTAGGTTTATGATTCTTCCTAAAAAGAATTGTTGGCGACTTCTTTCAATACAGAACAATTTTCATTAAAACCTTTACACTGGGGTAGTCAAATTTAATACGCGCTCACACCGCGTAGGCGAAATAAAAACACGCCTACAAGTATCTATTGCTGCGGTTGTAGGCAACAACCTCAACAATATGTCTTAAACCTATTGTTGTTGTTTTAACCTATTGTTGCGCCATGATTTACGGCGGTGCGAAATCTATAGCAATAGACCATATAAAAACATCAGTAATATACAATTATTCTACTAGTGACACCTTGCAGCCCCACTACGGCGCAACACCATGCAGCCTCAATGCGGCGCAACACCCCCTGCTTCTCTCCTTCGCCTCCTCTATTCAGTCTACCTCCCTTGCTTCGCTACTGCTCACGCCCGCGGCTGCTGGACGGCGTAGCCATCACCACCACCTTCCTGCTTAGCATCGCCATCGCACTGCCCAGTTCTCCTCTTTCCTCCCTATCTTCTCTGTTTGATCTCCCTTCTCTGCTTTGTGTTGTAGCTACTATTAGGAGCCCCGTCAGATTCGCGTCGCACCACCAGTCCACTGCTGCAGCCTCGCCGGACTAGTGTCACGTCGCGCCTCCAGTGCCGCTGCTAGCCTCACCGAAGCTCTGAGCTCCCCTACGGTCTGACTCATCCATGCTCCTTGAGAGCAGAGGTATAATACATACCTCTTTAAACGTTTATTTTTATGATTTTGAGATTGAGTAGTTAATTCCAATTTACAATGCAGAATTAATTTAACTCTTGGGATTAAAAACTGATTAGCTTAGTTAAACTATTTAGATTAATTTGTTACTTCAATTGTTGGCCTTAGTCTAATTTGTTAAGTGTTAATTAAATTCACTTAATTAACTAATTGAGCTAATTTTATAGAAACTAAACTGAATTAGTTTCCTATTTAGCCATTTTAGTCTAATTTGTTTCTTCAATTTGTTGGGCTAGACTTGTATTAGAGGCTAAACTGTTTTTATTTTATTCCAAATTTAAATGATTGGAAAGTCCAAAATATTCTCAAGACTTATAATGTGATTTCACGCAAATGACTTAAAGTTGAAAACTAATTGTTTTCAAAATAACTTTTGAGGTAGAATCATAGTTTTCTAAGTTTAATTATTGCTTTATAAGTAAACGACGTTTGATTGAATTTCTAAAGCCTATAGAAATTAGGGGAGATTAAGCAAGAATTATTTTTCTAGTGGGTAATTTCTAATTATGGGTTTTATTGTTATTATTTTGGAGTTATGACTTTGAGGAGGTTAAATTAAGACGATACTTATGGAGTAAAGGAAAGGAACATCGTATGAGGTAATCTTTATGTCCAACAACTATGCATGCCCGTATATGTTATGTGTAACAATATGATCGGATGTGTGGATATGACTATGTGATGATAATTATATGATATGGTTATATGTTATAATTTATGTGTGGCATGATGAGATACATTATGATTTGGTGATGCACATGAATACGATGAACGATTATGTTTATGACTCATGGAATCTGGTTGTTATGATTTATGGGTGTTGTTTGGAAATATGAATATATGCAAATTTGTAAAAGTGGATGGTTCTGCTGGTTTGGCGTTATAAACTGAACTGATAAATGGGTGAGTTACAGGTGGAGGAATTATGTTTACGATATACGATAAAGACCAAAATAGTCAAATGATAACGTTAATGCTCTGTCCAAAACTTGTACTTGCCAATGAACTAAGCTCAAACATATGGTCCTTGCCAGTAGACTATCCAAAGATAATGTTTTCTGATAGTATTTTCGAACAAGTACCAAAAAGATATGATATATGCATGTGCATGAAAAATGCTTACGAATTAAAACCGTTTTTACGGGTTGGAGTGAAGTTACTGAGTTTTCAACTCATTTTAGGTTATTTTTCGTGTTTTTCCTTTTCTCTACTTTTATGAAATTATTCATGTATTATAAAGATAGAGCAGGATCAGTTATGTCAAGGATGCTTCGGAAAGATTAAGTTGAAGTGACTTTGTATATATTTGGGATATTTAGGGTATTCTGTACCAAGGATAATCATTATTACTTTAAGTTGAGCATTTGTATGTTTAAAAGACCATTTTAGGCTATTATTTTATTAGTGGGCCCATAACCCACAGGCTTAAGATTTGTTTCCGCTGCCGATTAAGGTTATGTATTTTCGAGGTGTTACATGAAGACCTAAGATGAACCAATAAAAGATCCTATATTATCTTCATGTACTCTAATTCTTGAAGCTTTCCTTGAATCAACAAATCAACACTTGTCTTTTCCTCGAACATCTTCGAGATGGCCTCCTAGCTTCAAATCTTGGAATGGATTTGTTTGGCACGCAAGTAACGACATATCATAGCAAATAGTCCTTGACTGTTTCATTATACATTTAGGAACAATTAATTTCCTAGTTGTTTCCCAACAACTCATAAGCATCTGTAAGAACTATTGTTCCCTGCAGCAGTTTGTCAACATACATAACTTAGGGGACTCACGTGTAGGACGCACTCCATTCTCAAGTCATGAACAAGAGAGCAATGACATGGTTGTTATGGGTTGCTAATGACTAAGATCCTACACTATTTCTCAGGAAGCTTTATGGAGGGATAAAGCGCAAGAGATACTCAAGAGGGGGGTGAATTGAGTATTAAAATAGACTAAATTATTTTTTGATTTGAAATGTTGATGAAAGGAAGACAAGTAATAGAACTGATCTGTTGTAGTGGAATAAATTAATTAACACACAGGTTTATCGAGGTTCGGCTCAACTTTAAGCCTACGTCCTTCACTACTCTAATCACTCTTATTAATCAACTGAGATGAATAAAAATGATTACACTCAATCAAAATCTCCACCTATGAAGATAATGATTCCCCAATAGTTAACCTTAAATATTCAATGAAGTGATTCCCATAACCACTTCCCCAACCACACTGCACACTAGCAGGTAGTTCAATACAAAGAAGATCCCCCTGAAACTATGCTTCAACAAGCTTCAATGGAAAATATTTTTTACTTTCTACTATTGTACTTATCTTGACTGTGTTTATGGGGTTTGGAAGAAGTGTAAGAAGCTTTTGGTTAGCTTAGAATTTTTCTGGGGAAAAGTTTAATGAATTTCGTGCAATAATATTTGCTTAAGTAGGCCTTAAGTTATAAAGTCGGAATTGTCCTTATATGGAAATATATTTACCTAAATTGTTATTTGCAATTTTTGGCAAAAATATTTCCCTTGACTTTATTCTTATTTTTCATAATATAAAATCAATAGGACACCATCTGATTATAACTCATACTTAACCAGCAACATATATAGGCAAAGCCCGTCTTTGAAAACATATTTTAGGAAAGTATCTTAATAGAATCTTTCCAAAAATATTTTAGGACTTGAAATCCTGAACGTAGTACAGTGAACTGAAAATGATCTCAGAATAGTTTACTAGACTACAAAGAAGTGTATGTTCAGAGATCAAGTTTGCAATTGATCTCAGTACACACATTCCATAAACTTCTTTGCATACCAACAACACACCCAAAACTAGTTTAAGATTCTAATAAACATTACATCTTAAAGAGCTAATCACTAAGTATTACAATATTCATGATACCTTCAAAAGACTCTTGCTCCAATGACTTCATTCAATGAACTTGGGAGCATTCTTGAACTCGAGCCTTTTACTATCCATTTGCTGTAAAAACATGGTTAGATACACACATGCATATATCATATAGAACACAACAATGGATCAGTTTGTCATCATTCAAAACATAGGCTTAGAAACCCAACAAGCCCCCCGGGGGTGGCTCACGCATAGAACATGTGCTAATGAGGCAAGGATGTCGACCTTATAGTAGCCAAGAGAAATAGTCATGCATATGCAAAACTGTAATATTATTCAAAGACATAAAGCTAGTATGAATAGTATTTTTCGAGTTTCACCCACTCATTAGAAATTAGCTTTAAATCCTCCACACTAAAGTCTCTAAATTGTAGGCGTGTTTTTATTGCCTATGCGGGATGAGCATGTATTTGACTACATTATTGAAGGATTTTACTAAAACACATTTTTGAAGTCGCCAACAAGTCTTTAAAGGAAGTCGCCAACAGGTTCGAAGGGTGTTGTTATGGTCTTAAGGGTGAGTAACTTCACTAAACTCAAAGGTTGTCGTTATGGTCTTAAGGATGACTAGCTTCGCTAGATTCAAAGATTGAGAGATTTTAGACTTTGGACTTCGTCTTGTAGGGGTTTGAAATTGGGATTGACTAGGGCTTACATTAAGATGCAAACTAGAACTAAGATTTAAATGGGCCTTTATGGACTTAGACTTTGTACTTGGTCCTACATTAGTTTGGAATAGGTTAGACCTAGGATTTGGATTGGACCTCTATGGGCTTAGGCTTTGGACTTAGTCATATATTAGTTTGGAACTAGAATGGGATATGCATATAGGTTTAACTTAGATTGGGAGACGCCCACGGGTTTGACTTTGGAATGGACTAGGATTAGACTTAGATTAGGCCTACATGGGATTGACATAGACAAAGGTTCACATAAAAATGCAAATGGGCCTAGATTTTGACATGAGCTAGACTTATATGGCCTAAGATGGACTCTACTGCTAGTGGGCCTAATATGAATGCATGGACTAAAATATAAATGGGCCTAATAAGAATGCATGGACTCTAATGCATATGGGCCTAAGATGAATGCAAATGGACTGTAATTGGACTAGTGGATTGTATTGATCGGATTGGGTAGATTGGATTGAAATTTTTGGACTGGGCTTAGAATTTTCGAAATTCATTTTTTGAAATGGATCCCTTTGTTTTTATATTTTATTAAAAAAGATTATAGTGATTAAGGATGGATTAATTTTGAAAAAGATTGTTTTTTGAAAGTGTGGTTGAATGATAATAAGTAAATGTTTTCGAAAAAGATAGAATAGAAGAAGGTGTGATAAGATAGATTTTGAAAAAAAAAATTTTTTTTTAGAATAGATGGAACATGATATGATAGATATATTAGAGAAGATTGGTTGGATAGAAGAGATAAGATGGGATAGGATGACATGCATGAAAACTCGAACTCTATCATGACCACTTATCTCGATGCACTTGTTAGGATAGACTCAACCTTAGATGTTATGCGTAAAAAAATCGATTTTTGTCTTTGAATTAGGTGAGTTTTATTTGAAAAAGATGACTTAAAAGTGATCATGAACGATAATGCGAATATGAATAATAAACCGACAAATAGATCTACAAAAATGACTTGCTGGGATTTTTGCATATTGCATGCCACCAAGCATATTGCGTGCCACGCAAGCATATTGCGTTCCATGCGAGCATATTGCGTGCCACACAAGCTACTTGTGCCACACGCCACTGGCTTGTGTGCCTCGCATTCTGGTTCGTCAAGCACAAGCCTCTTATGTGTGACACAAGGTGCTTGTGCTTGGCATACGATGCGACGCAGATTTTTCGTTTTTGGCGATCTATTGGTCGTTTTTTTTTATGTTCTCTAGCCTAATTCGAGGGGATATGGAAGGGGAAAGCATGTTGAACATAACAAACAAGCAATCAATAATGTCATACATATAAAAGAAGTATGTAGTTCCAACTTAAAGTCAAGATCTATATTTGATACTACGGTTAGGCTTAGGTTAAGGTTCTAACAGGGTCCATGACAAAGAGATTGATCCTACGCTTCGTATCTTTACTTAAAAAGATGGCCACGTTATGACGCACTACATTCTCTCGTTAGGAACAAGATAACAATGCCATGGTTGCACTTAGGGGTGTGCACCGGTCCAGGACCGGACCGGACCGGACGGGTTTCTTGGACCGGGACCGCACCGGAAAAATTCCGGTCCGTCCGGTCTGGATCGGAATTTTTCCGGTCCGGTACGGTCCTGGACCTCTTGGACCGGAATTTTTTTTTTTCAAAAAAAAAAATCTTTTTTATTTTATTTAAATATATTTATAAATTATATACATTAAAAATTAATAATTTTAATGTCAATAATCCTAAAAGAATAAATAGTAGATTTCGAGTTTCTAATTTTCTACCTTTTAATTTTTTTTTAACATATACATTTTTTTTTTTACTAAAATAATATAAATTCCGGTCCAACCGGTCCGGACCGGAATTTTCCGGGTTTGGACCGGAATCCTGATTTTCGGCGGACCGGGGACCAGACCGGAATCTCCGGTCCGGTCCGGTCCGGTCCAAATTCCGGTCCAGACCGGTTTGTGCACACCCCTAGTTGCACTAGTGGAAAAAAGCCCTACTGATCCGGTCAATTTGGGCTTAACTGATCCATAATTGGACTGGATCAGTTTGGCTAGAAGCACTTAACTAAATACAACTGATCCGATTTTCAACCAAATCAGAAAATAATTAACTGATTCGGTTTAGTGTGAAAACCGGATCAATTGTTCTACTTAACTGGTCCGATTTTCACACTAAACCGGATAAGTTAGGCCCCTTTTATTTAAAAAAAAAATCACATTCACCAATCATCAAGCCATCGCACAACCAGAATTATCTATCTTACACTTAAGTGAAGTAAAAGTGAACAAAACTAAATGAAAGAACATTACTCCAAGTGAAAAAAATTGAGAGGAATCAAATAAGACCTCACATGACTATATTTTTTCTTATAAATTGAAAAAAATTGAGAAGATTCTCTCTAAGTATGAATAGTGCCAAGATTCCAAGTGAGAAAGATAAAAAAAAACAGAGGGAGTATCTTACAACAAGTATCAATATCCAGTTTTTGTACAACTCAGAATTACAAATAACAAACTAAAACGAACTAAGGAAAACATTAAATATCTATAAATTACAACGAACCGAGAACTAAAACGAACAAAGGCAAAGAAATCACAAACGATATTAAAAATTTAAATGAAAAAAAATGAATACAATATCCTTAAATTACAAGCGAAGAATTAAATGAAAAAAAAAATCTATACATGGACGAAATTAAATAGAAGATAAGACCTAAAATCGAAGATTAAAGCAAAATCGAAATAAATTACAACCCTAAAAAATCAAACTTACATCGGAATTCTATATGTGGAACGAAATTAAATCGGAATTCTAAAAACACAAAAAAGACCAAAAAAAAAACTAAACCTTAAATTGGAACGACGACGAGAGAGGAGCAACTTAACAACATTGAGTGGAGGGGAGGACATCTTGTGACTGGGCGACGGAGAATTGGCGAAAAGGAGACGAAATGTGGTGGCGTGAACGACGGCAACGAGGAGACAAAATATTCGTTCATTGACTGGCGTTTGAGGAAAAGAGAGAGGAGAGGTTGATTTCGGTGGTGGTGTTCGTTGACTGGAGAAACGAAGCGGCGGACGAGAGGTTGATTCACTGACTGGTGTTCGTTGAAGGGGAGAGAAGAGAGAGATTAGAGGAGATGATGAGAACTAAAGATGAGAGAAAAGGAGATCGACGAAAATGGAGATAGGAGATGAGTGGGGGGCTACGTTTTCAACCAGATCAGTTGACTTTAACATATATCTGTTGAGTTGTATCTTTTGACGTTTTTTCTACTAGTGTTGGGTAGGTTACTTATGACTAAGATCCAACACTATAGCTCATAAAGCTTTTTAGATGGACAAAGCGCAAACCTCCCGAGGATGGTTATATTGGCCCAAAAAAATAGCAAAATTGTAATGTTATTTAAAAGCATAAAGCAAGTATGAATCATATTTTTCGAGTTCCACCCACTCATTAAAAAATAATTTTAAATCCTCCCCAGTGGAGTCACCATATTGCAGGCGTGTTTTTATTGCCTACGCGGGATGAGCGCGCATATGACTACCTCATTGTAAATGTTTTGTTTTTGAAATGAAGAAGTCGCCAACAAGTCTTTAAAGGAAAACTCATAAAACTATTTGGATTTTGGAGAACCATATATGGACAACTTAGGGACTTATCCAATGTAGATTTCCCTTTCATGACTCCATAATTGATCAATGAATCAAATATTGAGTTCCGGGGAGAAGGTACGAATATGATTAGGAATTAAATTCCCCTATTGATGGCCTTACTTAATATGATTCATGTTTGAGATTTATGCAATTAAACAACCATGCAATATGTTCATGTATCACTACAAGAAAACACGGCCAATTGTGACGCTTTTTCGGTAAATTTTTAGCGCCAAAAAGCGTCACAATTTTGTTGAGTGATGCTTTATAAAAGCGTCATTATTTTAGGCGACGATATATTGTGACATTTTTGGGCCACATTGTTTTAACCCATAGAAACACTTTATATTGTCTATATGTACAATTTCGACACTTTTCGTGGTCTCTCTAGTAACCAATTGTGACGCTTTTTGTTGTCACTAATTAAATTGTGACGCTTTTGGCCGACACAATTTTAACCTATAGAGGAGCCTCATACTTTTTATATATATACTTTCGACATATCTCTTTAGCATCAAATTATATGGTCATTTTTGTCGTCACTAATTATGTGCACTCTTTTCGCATATATACCTTATTTTTCCCGATATCGATGCTTGTGCCAAAATATATTCACAGCACCACAATTAATTGTGCTTCCTATACCATGTAGCATCCATATAATATGCACACTTCTATATAATAAATGAAGCGAGTGGTCTTGAACCTTTTTATTCACTTTCATTGATCTAAATAATGTATAAATATCAAAAGTCTAATTACTAATACTAGTTGATCAACATAATAATATGTGCTTACAAAGTCTTTAATTTATTCAAAAACAAGTAGCTTGAAGTTCAAATTTTAGAAGTTAAGTACTTCTATGTACTTACTTTTTCCTCAAACTAAACAATTTGGAGGAAATACCAAAAATCAACTACTTCCTAGACTTAAATTCTACTAAGTAATATTCTACTATATATGTGCTAGTAAGATCCCGAAATCCTGATTGCCTTTTTGCTTTCTAAATCTGCAAATAAAAATTAAATATAATATGTCAAATGTTTATATATATATATATGGAAATATTGCACAAAACATCAAAAGTATTTAAATAGATGATAATGGGAAGTTAATAAATAGTAAGGGGTTCAATGAAATTCTTTATGTTTGAAGCAGCGAAAAATAAGTTTAATCAATAAATTAATTATAGTTCAGTAAAGTTAAATAAAGTGAAAAGGCCGAAATTGAAAAAAAAAAAAACCTAAGTTAAGTTCTTAAGAAGTACAAGATCTTAGACACAAGTAGCTCAAAGCCTCAAACTATTTAGTAATTACCCAGCAGCACATGATGTCCCAAATGACACTCATGGGAGCATCTGTTTTTAGACCAAGAGGACTCGCGTGTGTTCCTGATATACGATACCCGACATTCAGTACTGCTGATCTCAATATTACAGCTGAAGGAGACGTGCATTTCAATGTGCCACAAAGGTTATGTAAGAATTAGTCTACGTTGGTTCATTAAATACAGAAAAGACTAATTTTTGGTGACATGTTATTAAAGCAATCAAATTACAGGGAACCTAATCGAATTGTTCCAATTATCTGAATTTAGCATTAGATCAATTATTAAGGTCTTTGATTAGTAGAAAATAAACATGTGCAGTGATGAAAACATTAAAGCATGGATATGAATAATAATATAAGAAATATAAAAAGAAAAGAAAGACTATAGTTTAGAGAACAGTGTACAAGAAAGCGTTAATTCCTTTAAGATCTACATCGTGTAAAGTAGGTTGTTAGTAAAATAAGAAATTAATTTGATTTGACCCACATAAAGTATACTTTGCTGCCTGGGTCTTGTATACGATCCGCAAAAGGAGCAATATTGAAGCTTTAATGGAGTGTGAAAGTAAATCGATGGAGTTTGAATGCATTTGAATATGTGTTTGTGTAGTATGAAAGTGTATGCAAGTATGTTGTAAAGTCGTATGAAAAGTGTGTGTGAAAGTCCGTAAAATGTTCGTTGAAAATAGGCTATTTATAGGAGAACATGTTCGAAAATCACGTGCAGAAGGGCGAAAGAGGCGTGCGCCTGTTGCATGCAACCACCCTGCGCCTAGGGGTGAAAGTTATTCGGATAAAATCCAAAATCCAATCCAATCCAATCCAATCCGAATTAGTAATTCGGATCGGATTCAAACGGTGTTCGGATTGGATTCGGATTGAGATTTTTTGAAAAATTGGATTTTCGGATCAGATTGGATTGAGGATAATTGGATCCAAAAATTCAATATAACCGAATAGTAATATGCCTTGTATTATGTATATGGATTGGGCTTAAGTGCTTAACTGATTTTTTTTTTAAATGCCTAGTCCATAGCCCAATAGGCGTAGCACTTCAACCCTTTTCCTAAAACCCTAACATCACTTAATTCCTCATTTCCTAAATCTGCTAGGCTGCTGTTGTGCTTAATTTATTTCATCGAAAAAATAGAGTTTTAAAAAATCGGATTTTCGGATCGGATCCAATCTAGAGTATGAAAATTCGGATTGGATTGGATTGGATTCAAACTCTAATTGGTTTGGATTCGGATTGGAAAATTAAAATCCAAATTTTGTTCGGATCGGATTGGATTAGGCCCTAATCCAAACCGTACACCGAACTTTCACCCCTACCTGCGCCTGACGCAGCAAGGTTGTGCGCCACGCGGGTGTTGCATCAGACGCAACCCCTAGTTGCGATCCCGTGCTTTGTAAACTGGTTTTGTGGTGCGCGCGACGCAACACAGATTTGAGCGGTTTTCCTAAATTAAAAGATTTCTTTTATCTTTGATAAAGTATTATCTTTTGAAGTGCGAAATCAGTTATCTTTAGGAACAAAATTCTAATTTTTGATATTTTTGAATTTAGAATATATTTATTAATTATCAAAAATAAATAATTTTTATTGAAAATACAATTAATTATAAAAATAATTAATTGGGCTTTATGAAAATGGGCTTGAAAATTCAATCAATTATTAATTGGGCTCTTTAAAGTGGGCTCAGAATCGTTTTAAACAAATATTCTCTTTTTAAAACGACTTTAGACTTAACTTAGTTGATTGCTTTTCATTTGGATCGGACCAATTAGGACGACGGTATGTTTTATTATTTGGTACTCAACGGGGAGACACGATTTTGCGTCTAAAGTAGTCAAATACACTCTCATCCCGTGTAGGCAATAAAAACACGTCTACACATGAGAAAACATTTTGTAACAAGGGTATATATTGGGCATTAATAAGTATACTTAAAAGATTAGGAAGCCGCATAAGTTGCTAAGGTTTAAGAGGACGACCTCCTATTTGTCGGTGTAGTTTAAAAATTCATTGAAATTTCCAATGGTAAACCAAATGGGTGAGTGTGTGTCCAAGATATGACTCTAAGTAATGTTAAAATGAGTTTTTTTTTTCTAGTTCTTGAGCCAGACGATAAATCCTATATATGAGTAAATCAATGTCCAAGGGTTTGAATTTTACATACAAGTGGACACATTATTCGGTGGTAAGGTGGTGGATAAGGTCGATATTGTTATTCTTCCATACTACCAAATGCCTCTATAATGATTAGAGGGATCAATAATGACTTTGTTATCAAAATGAAGAGTTTTGAGGATATTAACACTATTTTGCCGATCGGTCATAATTTCAAGGATGAACATTATATCGGGTTTAAAATTATTCTTTAAAAAGATAAGTTTGGCAAGAGTTTTGATTTTCTTGCCGCCCTGTATATTCCAACTAATTATGCGCATAGGGGTGGAAGGAGGGGCTCCAACCAACTAGGCCAACCTTGATTCTTTATATAAGAAATATATGAATAAAACACTTCCATTTCATCTACTTCTCTTACTCATTCTCCTCCACCCTTTAGCAGTTATTAACTATTTTTTAGGCCCAAGTTACGCCCAAGGTAATTACAGTTTTTCATTTATTAATATTGTGCTCTAAAATTATAACATCAAATATCACTTAATTTGGTGGTTAAGACTTTAGTATATACTTCAACTTAAAGTCATGGGAGAGCACCACATGGCACCATTCCTTCTTTAGCCTTTTAATATATTTTTACTAGCAAATTATGCACGCGGTGTGTGCCTGATTTTTTTTAATTTTTTCAAACATAAATTTTAGACTTCATTAGACATTTTTTTGGGGTAAATTTCGTAGATTAAGTCTCTATCACTTAACCATTATTTTATTAATTTTTTTACTTATTCTTTCTTTTAGGTTTTTAGAATTAAACTTGATTAAAGATAAAAGAATGTTAAGTGAATTTATTTAGGATTTCTTATGTTGTATTAACATAGTCTTTTGTGTTAAAGAATCATTTTACATTGTTAATTGATTGACTTTTCCTTTTTTATTTACTTGATTGTGTTTGTGAATAGATTGATAAGATATTTGATTGATGTAATATTCATTTTTATTTTTTTCAACATAAATGTACTAAAACTTATAGTGAATGTTTCTTTTTTTTGTAGCTCAGTTATAACTAGATTGTCTTTTAACGTTTAAGTTAATTTTTTAATGCTATATTTGAGTTTGACTTTGTTTTTCTTCTTTTTTTTAGTAGTAGTTGATAGACTAATATGTAATTTAGTAAATTTATAGGGGGAACACCATAGCTCCATCCCTTCCTTTATATAATAAAGATGAGTATCCCTGTTATATATGGCAACAGGGGTGAGACACGAAAAAATAGAAAAAGGAAAACATAAAAAAAGATGTAACTATCTAATTAATTAAAAAATAATAAAAAAAGAAAAAAGGCATAATAAAAGGAAAACACTGAAAATTTCCAATACAATTAGTTACTTCCATCTCATTTTTTAAAAAATTTAAAATTCGATGATTTACTAAGATAAACTGATTAAAAGTTTAAAAATCCCTAATGTATTAGAAATAATTAGCAATTAATTTAATTTTCTATCTTTTTTGCACGAATCGCGTGCATATAAACGGTAGTAGATATTATTATAACCATTTTGATGTTTTTATAAGCATTACTCGAGAAAAAAAATTCCCTAAGCGATGGTGTACCTAATAACACCGTTTTTGATTTTTTTTTTAAAAAAAGCAGACACAGTTCTTAATGTCTGATTAGAGTTTAAATTCCTTTGAATTCACAGAAAATTTGATTCCTTATTACGTCAGTCACTGACCATCGAAGCTTCATGTGTTGGCATGTAGCTTAACAAAAACTTACCCTCATCTTTTCCTCATTGTCCTTTCATTCACTGGTCAAGTGCCAGAGAATTAGATTCTTTATCATTTCTCTTTTTATAATCTTCTATATTTCGGATTTATGGTTCATAAATTCTCATACTTTAAAGCTGGATCTTTTGACCCTGTAAAAGTGGGTTAAAAAAAAACAAGGCTGGAATTTTGCTCTGAAGGAGAATTATTTTGTGGGTTTATTTAATGGGTTTTTTCTGGGTCAGTAAAATGGCACCCTGAATCTGAAAAGTTTACAGTTTTATTTTTTCAGATTTGGTTGCAAAAATGGAAGATCAGGTGATTTGTTCTAACAATTTAGTTGGTGAACAATTGAATTTAGTTGTAGAAGAAGAGGAAGAGGAATTTAGAAGCTGTTATGGGGAGGAAAGTGAGTGGAAGGAAAGGGATGAATCTGTGAAGGAAGAATCTTGTGATGAAGAATCAACAGTGAAGATGTATTTTAAGGGAATTTCAAGATGTGGGTTTGGTGAATCTTGTTCTGGATTTACTGGAATTGGGGTTGTTGTTGAAGGTTCTAGAGATTTTTCTGTTACTTGTGTTCAGAAGAATCTTGATTTTTATGTTGAGGATTCTATTGCGGATTATTTGGCTTTGATTGATGGTCTGCTTGAGGTTCTAAAGACGAATATTCGGCGTATTATTGCTATTAGTGATTCTAAGATTATATATGAACAGGTATTTCTATGTTGCTGTTCGTGTGGTGTTACATAATTTCCTTGTTTCTATTTTGTCCGTTGAGGGAAAATTGACATGAATAATCCGAACATGGATTATTTTGAGTAGGTACCCTAAAATTGGGATTATTTCGAAATAATCCCAACCTAGGCTTATTTTTTGGGAGTTGGGTGAAAGTTGAGATTATTTATGTCAATCTTTACATTATATTGTCCATTGAAACTTTTGTCAATTTTTATTGAGTTAGGGTCTAATTATGCTGCTGAGATTTGAACATATTTGATATTCAACTACTGTATTTCTAACCTTTTGTTTTGATATTTATAATGAAATAAATGGTAGAAAGATTATAACAATATGAGAAAGTTACTGTACTTTGCTTTGATGCAAGATTGGATTTGCTTACAAGCTTTTGAAACGAATCTGAATGAGCCTTTTGTCCTTAATGTAAATAGGAGTTGTTAATAAGCCTATATGAATGAGTATCTATATGTTCTTGTAATAAGCAAATTTGGAAAAGGAGCTTCAAATTATGTACAAGCTCAGTTCATAATTAATAAACATTAAACAAACAATAATGAATTAGGCCGAGCTTGAACTCAAGTTGTTTCCGAGAGTCTCGGCTCAGTTAGACCCCCATGGACATGGTGGTTTAGGCTGTGCATTATGATATGCAATGTGAAGGGGCACATAGTAAAGGTTTGTAGGTTTATCTAAATTTGTTGATTTACATAATAATTTATTTTGGTAGAAATTTTCTTGCACATACTTGTTTATCCATTTCCTTGTGTGTGTCAATATACTACTAATATTTTGTTTTACAGGTAATGCTTAAGGAGAGCCTTGATATCCCTCTCATGGCAGCATTGAGAGAGAGGGTTTTTGAACTTGTAGGTCAGTTAGATGCTTTTAGTTTAAAACTTGTCCCAAGTTCTGAAGTGGAGAGGGCTTTACAACTGGCTCAGGTGGCAATTGGTTTGGTCTCTTTACATGAGGAGAGCCATGGCTCACTTCAAAATTGTTCAAGATGTTCCGATGACAAGCCACTATCAATGATGCTCACGTTAAGATGTTCACACAAGTTTTGCTCCCAATGTCTGAAGACGCATGCTAATGAGAAAGTAGAGGCTGGTCAGGTCCCAATTAGATGCCCTCAGATTAGATGCAATTATTTACTCTCAACCTCTGAATGCAAAGTATTTCTTCCGGTTATTTCCTATGATGTTCTAGAAAAAGCAATAGAAGAACACAACGCCCGTAGTTCAGAAAAAATTTACTGCCCCTATAAGAACTGCTTGGCCCTGCTTGATCCTCGTGAATGCTTACCTGCTGTGGCAAGCTCGTCTGATGAGTCTGATGATTGTTGCATAGAGTGTCCAGTTTGTCAGAGATTTATCTGTGTAAATTGTGGGGTTCCTTGGCATAATTCATTGAGTTGTGGAGAGTATCAGGATCTTCCATCGGACGAGAGAGGTTGCGCAGATCTTGCTTTGCACTGTTTGGCGCAGGATAGGAGATGGAGGCGTTGCCAACTATGCCAGAGGATGATTGAGCTGGCGCAAGGTTGCTACCACATGACCTGCTGGTAAGGCTGCCTATTTCATGAAATTTTTCTTACAATATGCTATATGCAATATGATATCTTTTGAGGTTTTGTCAATTAAGAAAACAACAATCGCAAGGTTGGTTCATACATTAGAGAGACAAGATGAATCCCAAGTTTGAGTGGTCTTCTCATATGTATCCTTATAGCTACACATCTTTATGTGCTCAAAATTGACTCACCCACGACGTTATTGAGCTTGTTTTACCCATTACTGTAACATGTGATTTTATAATACTCCTGCCATCCCGTACTAGATCACATACTCTCAATTGATAGGTACTCTCAATCGATAGGTGTCCCTAATTTTTTTTGCGTACTCCCCTTTTTAAGTGTGCTTTGTCGTAATTTTTCTTTCTCCATCCCCTATTGGTTAATTAAACTCTAGACAGTTTGTTCATTTTGGTTTCGCCATCTGTTATTGGGTGTGTTATTTTTGCAGGGAATTTTGCTGTTTTCTATGTTTTATACTTCCTCCGTTTCTTTTTACATGTTACACTTTTGAAAATTGCGGCTACCTAGGCAAAAATTTAATTGGGATTAAGTAAAAGTAAAGATGGGGATTAGAGGGAGTGGGGACCACCACTCCCCCCACCCACCTACCCAGCAGCCCCACCCCTTCCCTCTCCCCTCCACCCCAGCCCAGCCCCCCACCCCCTCCCTCTTCCCTCCACTCCACCGCCCCTTCCCCGTCGACTTCCCTTCGAAGCCCCCTCCATTTCCCCGTCGATTTCCCCCTCCCCTTCCCCTCTCCCCTCCACTACCGGCGATGACATACCCGCCATTAAAGAGATGTGCCAACGGCTTGAAGCTCGCCTCAATCTCTTCCCCTCTAATCCCCATCTTGAAGCTTGAAGCTCGCATTGAAGCTCGCCTCAACATACCCTCCACTACCTGGGCGATGACAAACCCTAGTTCCCGACCTCGTCTCTTCCCTCAATCGCTCTCTTCAAGTTATCTCCACCTTCAATGGCCGCCCTTTCACCCTCTCTCTCCTCCTCCTAACCCTAACCCTCGCCGAACAACAACCTCCTCCTCCGCCTTCCAAGCGAGTCTCGAAATCGGAACCTCAAACTCGCCGAAAAGACGACACTTCGAGAAGTCCGATGTCGGTGGTTCGCTCAATGGTTGCGCGTTTCTTGTGCGATAGGGATCACGGTGCTTTTGAAGTTGGAAAAAGGTCGACAATGTCGACGGTGCTTCCGAAGTTGGAGAGGGAAGGGGTGAGGGAAGGGCCGGGTCACATGGGAGTGAGTGGGGGAGGGGGGGGAAGGGGGTTGCGTTCGTGGGGTGGGTGGGGGAGGGGTGGTGGAAGAGAGAGAGGGAAGGTTTAATTAATTTAGATTAGTATATAATAAGGTTAAAGTAAGTAGGTTTAAATTTGGTTAATTGTAGTAAGGGTAAGTTGGTAATTTCACAGGGCAAAACTTACCAATTTGGGAAAGAAAAAAAAGTGTAACATGTATTTTGAAACATTCCGTTTTAGGAAAGTGTAACATGTAAAAAGAAACGGAGGAAGTATTATCTTTTACTTCTACCCCCAAGTTGGTTTATATCAGTGGCGAAGCCAGAAATTTATACTTGCGGGGGCCAGATGACTATTTTTTAAATAAAATACATAGAGAAAACGAAAAATAAAAGAGAGAGAGTAGAATTTTTGCTGTCAAAAGGACTCGACCTCCCAATCACAAGAACTTTTACCAGGGCATTAACCACCAGTTTAGTATAGACCTATGAAGTTGACTATCACAGAAATGGTCTTGGCTTTCTGTCGAGCTTGGTATATCTGAGTGCATGATCTCAGCTAATTTTTATCGAGGACAAGGGCATAAGTGAAGGAAACAGGTGGTTCCTAGACAAGTAATTACTTACCTCTTAGAATCACTCTAAGAAACTAACTAATTCTTGTTGGATCAAGCTATTTTACGCTAAAGATGTAACACACTTCAAAAACTTAATTCACTGGCTCACCACCGTACAGATTATAGAAATAGATTTGAGGTCTCAGGTATTAATAGTAACTTTTCAATTTTCTTAGTTCATTAAAAATGTTGTAATTTAAGGATCTTAGCTACTTGTATAGGGATTTTGAGTGAAGTTCCTCGAGTTGCATAGTATAATGAAAAAGCACCTTGCACCTTTTTTTTGTTGGAAGGTCTGCTGCTTGTGATGTTCTTTTTGCTCCAATCAACGTGAGTTTCCTCTATAGCCTCCCTGCCTCTTCTCTTAACCAATGAGAATTCGACATTCTTAAGAAATTCTTACTGGTTGATGAACCAATGTTCTGGGTCCATCATCTCACCAAAACCAGCTTCTGAATTTCGCTTCAGCATTAATTATCATTAATAATGCTGAAGCTGTTGTTAGGTACTAATGGTTCTCAATAATTTTCTGTGCTTCAAAAATCTTTACGTCTGTTTCCCAATTTGTTATTAATTAAATTAAGGAAAGAGGCAATTCCCCCTTATTGATTTGCTGGCTTCAACTGTTTTTTGTTTGTGGAACTGAATCAAGCATTGCTCCATTGACTGCTCTGGAACTCTACTATGCTTGAAGCTTTTATCAGTTTCTGTTTGTGGAAGAAGAGTTGCCCTCAAGTCTGTTTGAATTGCGTCTTCATGTAGTGTAAGATCAGCCACTTGGTGATTGAGACATCATAGTCACCTGCAGCTCTGCCTTGTAACTTGTAAGCATACTCATAAACCATCTCCAGGATTCTGAATGTTTCCCTTGCAATCTACATCAACTTAGACTTCCTCCTGCTAGCATGAACCTAAATTAGATCCGTTAGTTGAAAAGCAGCTAGCTTTCTATGCTTTTGGCGTTGTCCCTGTATCTCTCATTGGAACTTCTGGATTTCCTGCACCTTTTGATTGGCTCTTACCACCTGGTGTAGCAGATCTTGCAAGGGGGTTTTACAATCCCTTTGATAAAAAGCTTGGCCAACAATCTACTCATTCCCGGCTACGTGCTAGTAGACACTGAAACATTTTGTCCCATCCAATCTTGAGGAATAGATATATTTGCTTGTGTGGGACAACTTTAAATGCGGAACATTAACCTTTCACAAGGACTCTCAATGCTAGGTGACCAATTACATGTTTAAAGGATCTGTATAGTTAGTTCTGCTTAAAATCTACAAGGAACTCAAAGCAACATAAGCCTGTGTGGAAAAGTATAACTTTCAAAGATAACCGAGAATTTGTAACCAGCACATTTCTCAACAATTATTATTAGGAAAAATCGAGATGGGGGTCCCAACTATGGGCCATTGTCTTTTATAGGTCCCAACTATTGATCATTCTCTGTAGGACTTAAGTATGGGCTGTTGTGATTTAGTTAGGCCTAGATTACTTATAACAGGTTGCGCAAGTTAATTTGCCCAGTGGGTCCCAGTTATATCCCACCTTTTTTTTTGGTTAATTCATGCGGTTAATGAAGAGTAAGCCACTAATCAATCATCAGAATTCACTATTTCTAACACCTTAATCACCGGGGGGCGATCTTTGTGGGTTTGAAAATTCCAAAACAAATGGGATTCATTGTTGATGGAAAAGAAGACTCCTTAGCTTGGTTTCCATCAGAACAATGGCCACTTTCCATGTGAAGGTTCTTTGCAACTCATCACTTCACCTTACTCAGTTATCGTCCATTTTCTCTCTCAAATCTAAAGTGGAGAGAGAAAAATAAAGAAAGAATCAAAGAATGCCTTGCTTGCTAAAGTATGGGCCATCATCAATTTATCAATACATTTATGGTGGTTTAGATCTTGTTATGGAGGAGACCCATATGTGCTTTATGATTGGAGAGTTTCATATATCCTGCCGTCTTCTTTAATTGCTTACCTGTTGGAGTGGTGGCTATGGTGGTGTTCACCTGTATTAATGAATTCCGCATAAGGCCGGGTGAACCCGTTTTTGATGGAGTGGGTATTCGGGTCTTTGTCGAACAAGATTAGATCCTCGATAGGTCGGATTGAGAGGAGTAGCCGGCGGTCGGGAACTTTAACGGGTTCAGAGGGGAGGTGGCAAAGGCAGAGCCCAGAGGAGGAGAGAGATTGTGGCGGAGATCTGAGAGGAATGGGTCGGATGAAAAAAGGGAGTTCCAGAGTTTGCAAATGGGTGTGAATATGTAGAGGATTTAATGGGGAGGTGTGCCCACTGCCCAGATTTGGAGGAGGGAGTCTGGTGGTAGGCGGTCATTGATAATGGGTTTTCTCCAGTGTAGAATTGGGATTGTTTGAGTTTCAAATGATTAGTTGGCTTCCATGGTTTTGGCTTTGCTGTGTTTGGTTTTTGGGTTTTGTGTTAGATACAGATGAGAGGATAAGTTATTAAAGGGGGTAGATTCATTTTTGAAGTCATGTGCTGATTAAATGAAGTCGCGTGAGTCGTGACATGGTTACTTGCCACAACAGGTTGGTTACAGGTTTGTTACGTGGTAGACCCAATTAAAATCACAACCCATACTTAGGTTCTACATAGAATTATCAAAATAGTTGGGACCTATAAAAGACAATGACCCATAGTTGGGACCCCATTATTAATTTTTCCTTATTATTGAAATTGTTACATAAGTACCTCTATATAAAGAAAAGTTGCTGCTAACAGTATCCTAATGTTCACCCGAATTAGATATATAAGAACATCTAATTCAAGAATTTAAAATCATGTATTCATATGTAAGTAAAACCCTTCCCCTAGTAGGAAAGTAAAATCGCTTGTCCTAATCCTAATAGAAATCAAAATTGGAATGTAAATGTACTTCTAATTACTTATGGAATACTCCAGTTACAAAAAAATAATAATTACTTCAGAATACTAAGGCTTCTTGTAAAAATGAATCTTACTCCATCGAAGCTTCTTTTTAGGTCAATACAACTTTAGTCTCACCTTGTTGTCCATGTTCATGTTACATCTCTTGCTCAAAGCTTTTTCTTTCATCCTTGGTGTAAGCAACATCTCTATCTTGAGCATCCTGAATTGCCATTATTCTCTTTTAGGGCATTCTTTTTGGTAGTGGCCATTAGCCATGACATTTGAAATGGATTTTGTTGATCTGCTGGTTTCAAGTTACTAGGAGCCTTGCCTTTTGAGACTTCCCTTTATTAAATTTTGGCCTAGAATTTGTCCCTCTTACAGAAAGCTTCAGACTTATCTCTTATATGGTTTTCAATATAAATTTTCTTAGGTTTATTATACTTCTCCACTGTCAAAACTGTCTTACAAACCTTGTCCAAAACACGAGGATCCAAATCAGCAATAAAACATGCAGTTTTGTCTTTCAGTTGTTCTTACATACCACACATCACAACTAGAAAAGAAATTGTGTTCAAAAGTTTTCATATCTAAGTATAAATCTTGTGTACAATTAGAAGTTGTTTCAAACATGTTTTAAGTTTTTCCCGAGTTTCAATCTTAACCCATGTTCATGAAGAGCGGTCGCTCATCTCTCTTTTCGAGTTCTCAGTCTCACCTACCGTAAATGAGTTGTATTGCGGAGACAAGTTGGCTTGACTACAAACCCACGGAGGGTTGTGACTTTGTGAGAGACTGAACTAGGTAGGAAGAATGAATCCCCCATTTTTTAGTCGGAAGACCTGGAAAGATGCTTCTCCAGTGCGAGTCGTTTTCGGAGGGACTTCCACAGACGATGAGAAAATCCTAACTTAACTAACGTAATGGGTTGTTTACCGGGTGAACCCCATTTTAGTGATATCCCTTTCAAGCATGAGTAGGGTGGGATCTCTGATGTTGGTTATAGTAGATTGAATAAGTACAACAACTTTGGATCTTTTTTCTTGTGTATAAATATTTGCTCTACTCATCTTTCCGGATGAAGATATTATGTGATTTAGGCTTCCTTCGAACATTTGAAATCTGGCTTCAAACTTCTATCATCAAATACTTTAGTACTTCTCCTCTAACTTAAGTAAATCTATTTGATTTTGGTGAAGGATCTCGTCTTGTCAAAATTTGACAAGATTTTCACGTATGCAAGCTGTCAAGCCACTCAAATCTCTCAGTCTTGTCTCGTTTTGAGCTTAAAGCAAATTTGAAATCCTTTTGATGTCATCGCTCACAGCTAGTTTCACAAACGGATTTACTAACTCAAGCTCCTATAAGGCTTCTCGGAAACAAGTGGCCCTACTCCAAGCAAGCTTTATCAAGCAAAAATATAAGGAAATTGATTAACATAAAAAATAGCTGGCCTTTATCAAATTGAAAAACATGTATATCATATGTTTTGCAACAAATCTTTTCAAGAGTCAAGTTTCTGTGAACAAATTTAATCAGCTATGAAACTATAAGCGTACTTAAACACCAAGAAAACACCCATGTAGCTAAGATAACACACATGAAATATGGCACACATCAGTCATGAGCATGTCACTAAGGCCCATGAATCTCTTGAATTCACACTATCCATTGATGCTCCTGCATTACGAATGCACAACTGATTCCTTTTAAAATGGAAGTCTTTGCTGAGCTCACTCTTTCTTAGGACTTCCACTGCTTCCTGAAGTTGGAATCTATGCTGTGTTGCTCTATCAGATGTCAAAGCCTAACATTGTGGCCTCTACCTGTCTACCACCCGTATGATTAAGTGCCTTCTTTACAAGGCATCAGCTACCACGTCACCTTTACTGACTTATGCTTAATGACACAGGTAAAGGTTTGCAAGACTTGTTGAAATTCTACTCATTTGGCATGTCGCAAACTTAGCTTTTGTGTTGCTCTTGAATATACTTCAAGGCGTCATAATTTGAATGGAGACATTGTTCTAAAGCTCTATTGATGTGATGTCATAGATTTATTATCACGGGTAGAATACTACCTCTTCGCATCATTCGGTTTCTACATAATAGATCAAAAGCCACCTTCTTGAAAGAGCTTTGCTTTTATGCCTGCTCCTGCAGCATCACATTCCGCGTTAAGACCTTAAAACCAGGCAAAATTTATGGGGTTCAAACTGGCAAGGCCTAGCCAAAGTCATGTGATAGGCATCCATGGGAATAACATTACACACTACATTATGTGAATTGGCAAATTGTATGAGATTAAGAATTTCTTGTTATCTTTTGTGTGGAACAAGTTCTCTTTTTTGGTCTTTCCCTTCAAGCTTCCTTAGTTCCTTCTCTAGCAGAGTTATGCTACTTAAGGACCTCTCTGTTAGCCATCTGTTTATAGGACCCCTTGTCTCCAATGCACCCTGAAGATGTTGGACCTTCATCCTTCGCTGCTCTCTTCCCTCCAATACATTTGAACTTGGAATCAGAACAACATCATCTCAAATGCAAGGACATTCTATAACAGATATTAAACTTGTTAATCCAAAATGTTCCATAATGGGTGTTTGAAATCATGTTGCCGACGGCTAATTTCTACCACATTAGCCATTAGATCCTGTTATTAAATCCACAAAGTTTATTGACAACAGTTGAATTCACATACTTCATCTTTTCCATATTAATTGCAACATATAGGGGACACGTTTTAAGGAAGCCATGTGAAGAAGGAGAAAGATAGATATAATGAGGGACCCATGTGATAGGAAAGAGATAGAAAGATTACCAAATAAGGTAATGTTGCAATTATTGTGAAACTTCTTAATAAAAAAAAGGAAAATTTGTCTGAAAGAACCTTTTCAAAGTGACATTTTGTGAGAAACAACCTTATAATTTTTTTTTTAAGAAACAACCTCTAAACTCTAATTTCTTGTCAGATAAAACCTCACAACCTTATCCGGCATTGACCATATTTTCTCTGGCATTGACTTTTTTTTGTATGTACCAATCTCCTCATTTTCCCTTCAATATCTATCTTATATACCCCACCCTCTTTTAATTCATTTACTGGGTATTGATGAACTCCATTGAATAATTAATCTCACACCGACAACGTAATCAATTATTGTCTACAACAACAAGTAACAATTAATCTCCCCTCCCCCTTTCAATAACAGTTTGAAGGAATACTCTAATTCAATTGAAAAGAGAAGCCCTAATTGTTTTGAAGTTTTTTAATGAATTGAGATGAAGAACCCTAAAACATAGAAGCAAAGAAGATTGTAGGAATCAAGAACCCTAAACTTACCAATTGAAGATCCGGATTGACGGGATTTTTTTGGGAAAAATTGAATTTGGGGTAAGGAGTGGTTAAGTGTGGAAGAGTAGGAAAGAAGATTATATATGGGAAAATATGGAGGGAAATGAAACTCCAACTGAAATAAAAGAAAGGGAAAGAGGGGGGGAAAGGTTTATGGTCCCTTGTGAGGTTTCATCTGGCAATATATTAGAGTTTAAAGGTTGCTTCTCACAAAAAAAAATTATAAGGTTGTTTTTCACAAAATGTCACTTTTAAAAGGTTATTCCTGACAACTTTTTCTAAAAAAATGATGTAATTAATATGGATCCATAAGATTTCTGCACAAAATAACAATGGGTTAAATAAGTACTCCATCTCATATTAATTGGTACACTTTGATCGACACATAGTTTTAGGAGTTCTATTTGACTTCTTAATTTGTTGTTGGTAGTTGTGAGGCTTTAACTTATTGAAGGATGAGTTTGTGGGTGCGTTTCTTTATTATTGTTTGGACCCCCCATGAAAGAAATATAATATATAAGTGGTGGGACGTTGCCGTTCTAGGAAGTGTCAATTAATGTGGGACGGACGAATATGGGAAGTGTCTCGATTCATATGGGTCGGAGGGAGTCCTTTTCCCCCCCCTCCCCCTATAACATGCATATTTTCCAAATTTCGTAAAGTATAATGAAGTTAACCCTCTTTTAATGAAGATTGTTAAACATAGCCCCATTCTTAAAATCATCCGGGGCCCAACATTACTTTCCTATTTTAGCCTTGTTTTTCTTTACCCGCCAACCCCCACCACATGCCACCCTTAGTTTTAAAAAGCGCGCCTAGGCGCTAGGCGAGTGCAGGTGCGGGCCAAAACGCCTCCAACAAACCAGTCGCAGCGCACAACAAGAGGCGCATGAAGGCGTGCGCCTCGAGCTCTTCTGGAGAGGCGCAAGGCGCGCGCCTATTAGAGACGAGGCGAGGGAAAAAGGAGATTTGAACCTAAAGCATTTAATTTTTTTTTTTTTTTAGAAAAGTAACTCTTACCTAGTCTTTATCATGCAAATTCGAACTAAAACCCTCAATTAATTGCAGGAATTTACTTCATTTGAACCCCTAAATTGAAAACCCTAATTACATAAAACCCTAATTTGTGAATTGGGTAGGAACACCACCAAATTGGTGGTTGTGGATGGGACAGAAGTTGCCGGTGACAAGTCTCCGGTGGGCGTCTGACTTCCCGGTGGCTATCTCCGGTGAGAATTCTCTCCCTCTCTTCGATCTATTCACTACCCAGTTATCTTCCTTCTCTCTTCTCTTTCACGTGAGTTCTGTGATCTGCTTTTTTTCTTTTTTTTTCTCCTCTCCATTTATTACTCAGTACCACCCACCTTCTATTATATAGCTAGTCACGTGATCCCCCCCCAGATTTTTTTTTTTTTTAAATGCCCCTTTGATTCTTTTAATTATTTTTTTTGACAGGCCGACTCTTTTAATTATTAAACCTTGTTTTATTATGCTTATATTTGAGCCATTTCACCAAATATTTAATACCAAAAAGGAAATAGAATAAGAATGAAATGTAAGAAACTATGTTTGCTTTTCTTTCCGACTTTTTTTTGGTTGATTGAAGTTTGGATTTGGTACTTTTGAACTTTTGTGGTAGTTTATTGATGAACTATGCTTTCTTAAGTCCTTTTATGCATCTTAAATATAATTATTAAGTTGTTTATAATAAAAAATGTTATATAATTGATTTTTAAGAATTTTGGCATCAAAGGTGCGCCTCGACTACGAGATGCGTGCGCCTTCGCCTTGCGCCTCCCTTCGCTTTGCACCTCACGCCTTGTTGCGCCTTGCGCCTTTTAAAACTAAGTTGCACCCCGCCAACCCCCACCACGTGCCACCCCCGCCAACCCCCGCCACCCGCCACCCCCGCCAACCCCCGCCACCCACCTCTGATTTTTTTTTTAAATGATGGCTGCAACGTTTGGCCAGGACGTTCCAGCCATCATTTAAAAAAAAAAATCCAGTTAATGGCGGTGGGGCTGGTGGTGGTGGCAATGGGGGTGGTGGTGGAGTGAGGTGGCTGGTGGTGGCTGGAGGTGGTTGGAGGTGGTTTAGGGAAAAAGAAAGAAAAGGTTATAATAGTAATTTCAACTTTTTTTGGGAGGCGATTTTAAGAAGTTTTGGGGCGATGTTTAGCATTCCAGCTTTTAATCTGGCAAATTACGCCACAATGGAAGAGATATCACTTGCACAACATTGTGACTGGTACCATAATCGTGATTACAGCCGATTGCATCTCTATGTTTTTGAAAGAATAGGGCCAGAAACTGTAATTTTATAATGGTTCTACTGTTATCATTTTATCCCAAGTCTAGATTTTTCTTTTGTGCTCTTTTTTCTCTTTGAGGCTTTAGATTCTCCCACTATTGAGAAGCATTTGTTTTCAATTAGACCTCTATTAGTCTATTTTGAAGATTTTCTCTGAAATCAGAATCTGTTAGAAATTCAAAATCAGAATCTCTCAGAAATTTAGTCTTAAACTCATCTACATCTGTATTTCCTTTAAATTGTGGAATATTACTCTTGAATTTGTTTCTTCCACGTTGCTTATCTTTGAAAGCATACTTTCCTTGAGTTCTTGAACTGAGCATTTAGACTTTGGTTCTCTAGCCAGTCAATGACGATGACCTTGCAGTTTCATGGCCTCTCGTTTAAATTCTAATTTAGCCTTGGTGCTGAACTGCTGACCAACCAAAAGCTTGTACAGCTCTTCCAACCTAAAGCTCTTATACAACTGTACTCTGTCGAAGGGGGAACTCATGCCTATACAAGCACCTAGCTCACCATGTGCCTAGAAATCTGATTAGCACATAAATGGTCTGAAGAGCATGTAGGATAATCTTACTCTATCTTGGCGAGGTTCTTTGCTGGTTTTCTAAGGAGAAAGAAGATGGATGAAGCTTAAGACCAAACGAGAGGAAAAGGATGTAGACTCTTGGAACTAATTAGCTCCCTTCAAAATTAAGCTTTGCAACTACTTTTGCCGGATCTAGCTTATCCACACTAAGCATGGAACACAGCTTAGATACTAAGCTTACTAGCTCACCACTTTATTTTGCAGGCTAAGGATTAGCTAAAGATTAGATAAATTTGAAGTTTCCAGAGAAATTTCATTTGTTTTTTTTCTAGGAATGGCTATTACTGAGTCAAGCACTGTTGCACTGACTGCCATCTGTGCCGCTTATGAAATTCCCATGCTTGAGCTCCAGCACCCTTTTTTATTGCTCAGAAATTAACCCAATTAAAGTCATGCTCTACTATTGCTACCTTTTTTGCCATCAAATTGGACTCCCATGCTCTTATCTCATTTATGGATCTTTGTGAAATAAGCAATAATATTGTTGGGTATATAACTGTATGCTATCGATGCTTTCTAAAATATAAGTACAAATATAGGCATATAGGTTTCTGATCTAGTTAAAGTGTTAAACATTGGGGGGTGTCATCGTTGATCATAATTGATCAAGCACCAAACTTTGGGGTGGACCCCTTCCATCTTGTTTTGCAGTTTATTTTTTTGGGAATACGAATTGAGTAGAGGATTCTTGGGATTAGGAGTCTTTGGTTGAACATTTAGGTATATTAGAAGCTCTTTTTTAAATTTTCTTTTCTGTGTTGGAAATGTGTTATGCTGTATGTAGTTTTTTGCGAACTTTGAGATAACAGAGTGGTAATTTTTCTCATATAGTATAAACGTGGAAATGTTCTTATTGTTTTAGTGACTGGCAAATCATCCTTACTAATCAAACCCTAAAAAATTGGTGGCCGTAAGAGTTGATTATGGGGTTTGACTCCGTATCCTTAAAGACTAAAATATCAAGCATGAACTATCAAAACCTATTTAACATTGTTAAAGCACTATTCAGTAAATATTTCATGAACATATTATTTTGTCTGTTGTTATAACGCCCCCATTAACAAATTGCTCTGCTTTACTCTCTTTGCCTGTCGAAAGCTCTAGCAATTGTGTATTTGTGGTCTTCCCTATCTAGAGGAGAGCTGCATAGTCTTGGGCTTTATCCATGTCAACCTTGAAGCTGCATAATAGTCTACTTGTCATGGTCATGGGCGAAACTCATATAATGTACACAAATCATCTATTTTACTTCCGCTGTATCTTAAATCGTTCGTTGTGCTCATATTCCAGTCAAATGACCTATTCTTTTCTGACTTGTTTCAAACTTGGCTAAGATCAAGGGCATCTTATTTTGATTTGGGAGGTTGTTTCCAGTAACAGTACATTGTTTAAATATGCTATATACTGGAGTTCCTTTGATATTCGGAAATCAGAATCATCTCACTCTTGTTTCAATTACAAAGCTAAAAAGCCTCTTCTTCCAATTCTTGATACATGTTTTCTAATCAATGGCCCATTATTATTTATAGCACACACTGTTATAGTAGTTTACTCCAGTGCTCTCCAAGCTACTGAGATAATTTGAGACATGGTTGATCTGTTCTGTGGATACATCCAAATGTCAAGAGCTAAATTAGCAATTTATTCTTTACTCGAACACCAGTTTTTATCTTGATGGGGCTGCTGCTTTGCATTCTGGTGCAGCACAATTGACAATCTTTGTGTTATCCGAAATAAATAGCGGTTGATTCTAGAGATGAGCATGTTACCACTAGACTTTTGACTTTTGACCCCTATATGACTTGGGTTCACATGCTGTTATAAAAATAATCATAAAAAGGATTATAGTAAGAAAGAATTAATGATACAATAATTGATCGAAAACAAATATTATTGGAAAGATCATGTATGATTAATAATTTCAACTATTTTTCATACCGTTGGTCTTATAAGAGACCGCCTACTTTTACTTTAAATTAGGCAACAACCGAAGTCCAATATTAAGAAGAGAACGGACCATCTTCTAAATAAAGTGACTAGTTTAATCTATTTAGTGATCAGTTTAATTCATTCATTAATCACATTCTTTAATCCATTTAGTGACTAATTTAATCCATTCGATAAGATTGTAGACTTATTTTTTAAAATTGTCGGTTGTAGTTCGAGATTTAAAGGGAAACAAAGGAAGGAGAAGAGACGAATAGGTTAGTGCAAGATGTCTAGGGATAGTGTTGGATTAGAATGAAATGGAATGGGCTTGTTAGGTGAATGTAGGCTTGGGTTTGTCTAATTTTATGTTAAAATGGCTATTCTAACAATTTGTGTTTTTTATATTATATTGAGATATCTACTTATGTAGTTATATGATTATAGATAAAATTATGGAATGGTTCTATATGTTTAATTATATCAAATAATTTCCACATATACCAAATAAAGGTTCTTATCTATTATATGAATCATGGTTATGCTATAATTGACAGAAGATGCACTTTCCTAAAAAATATACAAACACTTGGCATTTGAAAGAGACGCCAATCCTTCGTGAATATATCCGATTTTATATAAACTCCTTTCATTTCTTTTTAATTTCTCACTTCACTTTCGGGGAGAACCAAGGAAGTCCAAAAGTGGGAGAGAGAAACTAAAAAGTGTGAGAAAGAAACCAAATAGGTAGAGAGGGAAATTATAAGGTGGGATATGAAAAAAGAGGAGAAAATAGATGATACATGTTACCAAAAATAGAAAAAGCAATAGTGTGTTGATTAAAAAGTAACGGATATAGAAAGAAAAGTGTATAGATTAAAAAGAAATGAAGTATATAACTAGATGATTAGATTTGATGTCACTGGTGAATATGCTTTATTCAAGTGCTCAGGAAGACTCTTTACTCCTTTTGTAGGTTTAGTAGTCTTGAACCCCATATTAGTTGATGTATATAATTCATAGTAGGTTCAACTTAGCTGATTGTTATTTTATTATTTCCTCAATTGCAGGTGTGGCCATGAATTCTGTTATTCCTGTGGCGTGGAGTATAGGGATGGGCAACAAACATGTCAATGTGCTCTCTGGGATGAAGGCTGTTCCGAAGATTCTACTGGCCCAGCAACTTCTGAGGCTGACCATTGGACATGGAACTCGTTCGATACATTTCCCATGATCCTAGATGCCTACTCCGATCAAGAGCGTTCGCAGTTGGCTATCATTCAGAGATTCCTTGCTGGTGGCTTCAGTCTTAGTGATCATCACTCGTGTCAGTTGCCTCCACCTCCACCCTGTACAGATTCTTACATTGATGCCATGAAAGATCTCCATCAGCTTCCTTGGCTGGAGAGATTTGTATCTGTGATTAGTGATAACTACTACGATGACTACATCCATTGACACAGCTATTAGGATATATTGAGCAATTCAGCAACATTGGGGAATTTTATTAATTTTAGATTTCCCAAATATGCCATCATGGGGTAGCGAGTTTCTTGCACTCTCTCCAATTGTTGAATTGCATAATTCACAACTCTTCACTTCAAATGTAGTTTTCATTGATAATATATGTGATTATATACCAGCGAAAGAACTTGGCTATTCTGAGATATGTAAATGTAGGAAGTGATTAAAAGTGTAAATGATTGGCGGTAGACTCTTGTAGCTTCTATGTGTAATCACTGCTTTATACAATGGGGACAGTGCTTCTATGGTGCTCCATGTTCCCTTCAATCTCTCCAAAATTGATAGGGATGGTGTTTATTTAAGAGGGAGGGTAAATGGATCTCTTTTCCGTCCTCCCCTTGTCCACACAGTTTTGACCTATTTGGTTTTGTTGGTTGACCAAGACAAAGAAGTTGAGCAGACATATTCCATTCATACCATTTGGATTTTTCTACATCATATTCACAATTGTTGAATGTGTCGTGTCACTCTACTCCTCTATTAAACCATAGGATGGATTGTCTCAATTCTTTTGGCTTAATGAGGAAGACAAAAAAAGTGGAAAAGATATCTTCTATTCATACCAATTTCTACACCTTCTTCTGCCTCTTCTTCAATCGGATACATTGGATTTCTCAGCTGTCAAATCTTTTCCTCCTTTTATTAAGACCATGGGGTTGTTTCATAGGTTCTAGAAGAAACATAGGATATATCAAATCCAAAGTTTATACCACAGACATGTTTGAAGATCGAAATGAGAGATGTCGGAGTCTTTCTAAAGGCTCATATGATGTAATTAAAATAACTTTTTTCTTGAATTTCTTGGATTTTTACTTTTGTTCCATACATCTTAGTGTTATTATTGTGCCTTTTCACTCCATTTTGAATGACTGATTGACGAGGTTTAATCGTGTAAGGCAATAGTAGTTTGTTTCTTGATTTGGAATGGAAGCTTTGAGAATTAATTAGTGATGAAGTACATTCGTAGATGCTATAAAGCTAGAAATGGCCAATGGTGAATATAGACTGGCAGTGTAAGTGCATTGTTTATTGGACATTGTGATCTTATTTCCGACGGATTAAGTGAGCTTCGATAGTTGCATTGCTTAAGTGTTAATTAGTGTTAGGAAGTCCATAACTTTTCTTGAATCCTCTAGGGTATCTTCCATCATAAATGGGAATCATCAAGCTGTAATTTCACCGACATTTAATCCATTGAAATTTGAAACATGTTTACCTTCAGCAAATTACTATTTAGTGATTTTGGACCAAATTACTTGGGATTTTTACTAGAATAATCCGACTTTAGTTTGGTAAACCTAAGAGCTAATCTATTGTCAAATAAATACCCTATTTTTATTTTCAAGAGCTAATCTTTTTCCACACCAAAACAACTGAATTTAATTGGGAGTAAAAGAGCTAATCTTTACCTTATAGATGAACCTATCTATCTGAATTGCTTTAGATCTTACTTTAGGATAAATTAAAAAAGGATTATGATTATTATAATGATCACTACTTTGCATAAAGAAATAAAAGCCTAGAAGGGACGAAACTAGTTGCCTTGAAGGCCAAGCGCACATACGACCTTAAGGAGAGTATCCTAAATTCGGGCTAGATAGTGTAGGAGGCAAACTTGCACTAAGATAAAAAGCTCACTTGACGTGTGAGACTTATATTCCTCCCAAGTAGAGCTGCCACCTCCCTTACGCAATGAATTGGGACCCACGTAAATCCTAATAGACAACTTGGAACCATCCATCCTTGAAATTCAACCTTAACAGCAAAAAAGAACTTAAGTAAAACAACTCTGAAATCTCAAATTACTGCCTAAACAAAAGTGATAAAGACATATTTTTAGTTACATGTAAAACCTGAGTCCTAATTATCAAGTGAAACTTTATTACAATCATAAGAAAGAAATATAAATATAGTAACAGATATCATTCGACCATTCTTAAAGATGAGCTTACCCTCAATTTCTTCTTCTAGACATGGAACAAGATTATTATCTGCATATAGTGATACAGAAGCCATTGTAATTGAAGATGATAAAGATATATTACTTGGTCTTAATCATTGCATGGCGATTTTTGTAGGAAATAAAAGTGTGATTATTCATGAAGAACAAGTGAATAAACAATATTGATAAACAATGATAAGGAAGACTCTTATCTGCAGAAATCAACCAACTGAACTTGATTGAAACCATTAAGATAGATCAACATGGGTCTGGCCCGGAAATGGGCAGGTTTTGGGCACAATTTTTCGGCCCGTGGTTCGGGCTGGCCCGACCCGCCTTTTGGGTAAAATAACCAGGTCACGGGTAACTTAAATATGGAATATTAGGCTAAATTTTATCCCGACCCGAAAATAGCCCGAAAAGCCCGCTGGCCCGACCATAATTAGCGGGTTTTGGAGTGGGAATTTCGTCCCGATGCTTGGCCCGACCCGATGCTTTGGCTCGACACGAGTACTTTTTTTGGCCAAAGCCCGGCCCGGCCGACCCATGATCACCTTTACATTAAGAGTAGCATTGCGCTGTGGTAAGGAGACTACTTTAGAAGCGAATTCGCCACCATCCTGGTGGAACGATTGTAATGACGAGTGCCCCTCCGACGTGAACACAACTCCCTAGAGTTCTATACCTCGAACTCAAGGGTTGGAATTGCTCAAGAACTGCTTAAATCTCAGATGAATAAGGTAGCCTTATGTTTTAGGTTACTGAACAATGATATATGAGAGAAAACGGCCAAGGAGCTATTTGTGAAGGAATAAGAGAACTCTGAAAAGAAAAGAAGAATTTCAGAACCCCGAAAAACCACCCGGTCAGGCCAAATTCGCTAGGTCGGGCGGCTTTGGCTTGGTCTGACCATTTCAGCCCGGTCGATCGGGATAAGCCAATTTACGCTATTTTGACTTCAGCGAAAACAGGAAAGCAGATTAGAAGGAAAGGTTCAGGCGCACCGCTTTACAAGGTGCACGGGCGTTATACAAGGAAGAAATCAAACAATCCTCACAAACGAAAAGTCATAGAACAAAAAATGAATTGTAAATGGAGGGCTTGACACATACATGATAGTGTCCAAGGATTAAACTAACATGTTAGTGAGATGGGGTGTCCCTTCACCTACAAGTATCAAAAGATTGAACTTGCAGAAGAGAGAATGGACTCGACGATAATACATATCTTACCCTCAGAGCTTGAGCTAATTCCACGGTATCCACGAATTTCCATATGAATAACATATAGCATAGTTGATCATAAAATTTAAACTTCATTAAAGAGACACAGTCTTTAATACCTTGATGACATATTACAGTATTCCAAACGGTTGTGAACACATTACAAGTCCAACAATCCTGGCCATTACCTTGAGATTTTAGTGAGCACCTCTAGAAATTAAAGCATATTACGCAAAGAATTCGACGGAAGGATGTTTCACACTAACAAAGGTGTTCCCCGAACAATTAGAACAATTAAGTTCAACCTCCATACATCATCTCTTTGTATACCACGGTGTGTCTATAAGTCCTATCACATGACTATCCCATCCGGAGATTTCTAAACGTACAAATGCAATCACTGCATAGCTGAGTGTAGGAACACTAAGGACAACCACTGTCTAACCTCACATCTTCCCATCACGAGACCTCAAATTATACACACTAGAAGGCACGATGTATCTATAAGTCATATCACAAAACAATCCCATCGTGGGATCTCAAATCAAGTACAATCACTATAATGTTGAGTATAGACACAACATGGACAAACACTATACATCTTCACAATATCGGTGAATCCATCAAGTCCTGTCAAAGGACCACCACACATGTTATGGATCCATTACGAGAAATCACTACTCATCCTTACAACAATGACGGTGAGTCCATCAAGTCCATCTCAGAACACGCTAGTAAAGGACTATGGACCCATTAAGAGCACACAACTCAACCTCTCAAGAAGCGGTGAATCCATCAAGTTCCCTTTGTAACCCATCTTGCTTTGCATCGTCTCAACAAACCATCACTACCCCATTGAATTAAATTCCTTAGTAGTGTCATGAGTGTATTCAATCACTGCATTGTCAACTACAAAGCAACCTTAAGTCGAGAACAATCTGCTAACACATAAACTTATAAACATATAAGTGTAGATGAATTGTGTCTCTCCATAGAGTACCTAATGATGCAACATATCCTGGTCCTAATGGGTCCGGTCCAAAGGAAGAGCGATATGAAAACCTAAGCCTAAAATCATTTTAAAAACTAAAGTCTATTTATTTGTTTAAAACAATTTTGAGCCTACATGTGAAACCCCAATTAATTATCCATGATAATCAATTGCATATTTTCAAGCCCACTTTTATAAAGCCCATTTAATTATTCCTAACAATTAATTGTACTTTTAATATTCCTATTAATTATTCTCGATAATTATTTTCGAAAGGATATTTCGAAAATCATATTTTTATTCCTAAAGATAGGTGATTTCGGGTTCAAGAAGCTAATATTTCATCAAAGACATGAAGTAATCTTAAAACAAACGAAAACTGCACAACTATGCGTTGCGTCAAGCGCACTAGGGTGTTGATGCAACAACACAAAGGCAGTTTACAATCCACAACAATGCAACAAGGTGTGTAAGCATGCAACCTTGCTGCGCCAGATGCATGGCGGTTGCGCGACGCGTAACGGTCGTGCGCCTAATGCACCACTGTTTGCCCTATCTCCGCATGATTTTCGGATGTCTTTCCCCCTATAAACAGCTTTGTCTTCGACGAACGTTTTAGATACTTCAACATACACTTTCAACCCACTTTCATACATACTTCATACGCTTATATACTCATGCTATGAAACACATTCAGACTTATATTCAAACACTCAAAATCCATTAATTTACATTCAAACTACATTAAAGTTTCGAGATTGTTCCTCTTGTAGATTGTTACAAAAGACCCAGGCGACAAAGGTATTATTCCTGAGGGTCAATTCCAATTTAATTCTTGGTTTACTAATAATCTATTTGTCATGATATGGTTCGTTAAAGGAATTAACAGTTTCTTGTATATTCTTTTCTAAACTCTAATCTCTTATTTTTATTCTTATATATTATTCATATTCGTAAGCATGCTTGCATGTTTTAATACTTAACAGCAAAAAAGAACTTAAGTATAACAACTTTGAAATCTCAAATTGCTGCCTAAACAAAAGTGATAAAGACATATTTTTAGTCACATGTAAAACCTGAGTCCTACTTATCAAGTGAAACTTTATTACAATCATAAGAAAGAAATAAAAATATAGTAACAGATATCATTCGACCATTCTTAAAGATGATCTTACCCTCAATTTCTTCTTCTAGACATGGAACAAGATTATTATCTGCATATAGTGATACAGAAGCCATTGTAATTGAAGATGATAAAGATATATTACTTGGTCTTAATCATTGCATGGGAATTTTTGTAGGAAATAAAAGTGTGATTATTCATGAAGAACAAGTGAATAAACATTATTGATAACCAATGATAAGGAAGAAACTTATCTGCAAAAATCAACCAACTGAACTTGATTGAAACCATTAAAATAGATCAACATGGGTCTGGCCCGAAAATGGGCAGGTTTTGGGCACAACTTTTCGGCCCGTGGTTCGGGCTGGCCCGACCCGACTTTTGGGTAAAATAACCAGGTCACGGGTAACTTAAATATGGAATATTAGGCTAAATTTTATCCCGACCCGAAAATAGCCCGAAAAGCCCGCTGGCCCGACCATAATTAGCGGGTTTTGGAGTGGGAATTTCGTCCCGATGCTTGGCCCGACCCGATGCTTTGGCTCGACACGAGTACTTTTTTTGGCCAAAGCCCGGCCCGGCCGACCCATGATCACCTTTACATTAAGAGTAGCATTGCGCTGTGGGAAGGAGACTGCTTTAGAAGCGAATTCGCCACCATCCTGGTGGAACGATTGTAATGACGAGTGCCCCTCCGACGTGAACACAACTCCCTAGAGTTCTATACCTCGAACTCAAGGGTTGGAATTGCTCAAGAACTGCTTAAATCTCAGATGAATAAGGTAGCCTTATGTTTTAGGTTACTGAACAATGATATATGAGAGAAAACGGCCAAGGAGCTATTTGTGAAGGAATAAGAGAACTCTGAAAAGAAAAGAAGAATTTCAGAACCCCGAAAAACCACCCGGTCAGGCCAAATTCGCTAGGTCGGGCGGCTTTGGCTTGGTCTGACCATTTCAGCCCGGTCGATCGGGATAAGCCAATTTACGCTATTTTGACTTCAGCGAAAACAGGAAAGCAGATTAGAAGGAAAGGTTCAGGCGCACCGCTTTACAAGGTGCACGGGCGTTATACAAGGAAGAAATCAAACAATCCTCACAAACGAAAAGTCATAGAACAAAAAATGAATTGTAAATGGAGGGCTTGACACATACATGATAGTGTCCAAGGATTAAACTAACATGTTAGTGAGATGGGGTGTCCCTTCACCTACAAGTATCAAAAGATTGAACTTGCAGAAGAGAGAATGGACTCGACGATAATACATATCTTACCCTCAGAGCTTGAGCTAATTCCACGGTATCCACGAATTTCCATATGAATAACATATAGCATAGTTGATCATAAAATTTAAACTTCATTAAAGAGACACAGTCTTTAATACCTTGATGACATATTACAGTATTCCAAACGGTTGTGAACACATTACAAGTCCAACAATCCTGGCCATTACCTTGAGATTTTAGTGAGCACCTCTAGAAATTAAAGCATATTACGCAGCAATTCGACGGAAGGATGTTTCACACTAACAAAGGTGTTCCACTGAACAATTAGAACAATTAAGTTCAACCTCCATACATCATCTCTTTGTATACCACGGTGTGTCTATAAGTCCTATCACATGACTATCCCATCCGGAGATTTCTAAACGTACAAATGCAATCACTGCATAGCTGAGTGTAGGAACACTAAGGACAACCACTGTCTAACCTCACATCTTCCCATCACGAGACCTCAAATTATACACACTAGAAGGCACGATGTATCTATAAGTCATATCACAAAACAATCCCATCGTGGGATCTCAAATCAAGTACAATCACTATAATGTTGAGTATAGACACAACATGGACAAACACTATACATCTTCACAATATCGGTGAATCCATCAAGTCCTGTCAAAGGACCACCACACATGTTATGGATCCATTACGAGAAATCACTACTCATCCTTACAACAATGACGGTGAGTCCATCAAGTCCATCTCAGAACACGCTAGTAAAGGACTATGGACCCATTAAGAGCACACAACTCAACCTCTCAAGAAGCGGTGAATCCATCAAGTTCCCTTTGTAACCCATCTTGCTTTGCATCGTCTCAACAAACCATCACTACCCCATTGAATTAAATTCCTTAGTAGTGTCATGAGTGTATTCAATCACTGCATTGTCAACTACAAAGCAACCTTAAGTCGAGAACAATCTGCTAACACATAAACTTATAAACATATAAGTGTAGATGAATTGTGTCTCTCCATAGAGTACCTAATGATGCAACATATCCTGGTCCTAATGGGTCCGGTCCAAAGGAAGAGCGATATGAAAACCTAAGCCTAAAATCATTTTAAAAACTAAAGTCTATTTATTTGTTTAAAACAATTTTGAGCCTACATGTGAAACCCCAATTAATTATCCATGATAATCAATTGCATATTTTCAAGCCCACTTTTATAAAGCCCATTTAATTATTCCTAACAATTAATTGTACTTTTAATATTCCTATTAATTATTCTCGATAATTATTTTCGAAAGGATATTTCGAAAATCATATTTTTATTCCTAAAGATAGGTGATTTCGGGTTCAAGAAGCTAATATTTCATCAAAGACATGAAGTAATCTTAAAACAAACGAAAACTGCACAACTATGCGTTGCGTCAAGCGCACTAGGGTGTTGATGCAACAACACAAAGGCAGTTTACAATCCACAACAATGCAACAAGGTGTGTAAGCATGCAACCTTGCTGCGCCAGATGCATGGTGGTTGCGCGGCGCGTAACGGTCGTGCGCCTAATGCACCACTGTTTGCCCTATCTCCGCATGATTTTCGGATGTCTTTCCCCTATAAACAGCTTTGTCTTCGACGAACGTTTTAGATACTTCAACATACACTTTCAACCCACTTTCATACATACTTCATACGCTTACATACTCATGCTATGAAACACATTCAGACTTATATTCAAACACTCAAAATCCATTAATTTACATTCAAACTACATTAAAGTTTCGAGATTGTTCCTCTTGTAGATTGTTACAAAAGACCCAGGCGACAAAGGTATTATTCCTGAGGGTCAATTCCAATTTAATTCTTGGTTTACTAATAATCTATTTGTCATGATATGGTTCGTTAAAGGAATTAACAGTTTCTTGTATATTCTTTTCTAAACTCTAATCTCTTATTTCTATTCTTATATATTATTCATATTCGTAAGCATGCTTGCATGTTTTAATACTTAACAGCAAAAAAGAACTTAAGTATAACAACTTTGAAATCTCAAATTGCTGCCTAAACAAAAGTGATAAAGACATATTTTTAGTCACATGTAAAACCTGAGTCCTACTTATCAAGTGAAACTTTATTACAATCATAAGAAAGAAATATAAATATAGTAACAGATATCATTCGACCATTCTTAAAGATGATCTTACCCTCAATTTCTTCTTCTAGACATGGAACAAGATTATTATCTGCATATAGTGATACAGAAGCCATTGTAATTGAAGATGATAAAGATATATTACTTGGTCTTAATCATTGCATGGGAATTTTTGTAGGAAATAAAAGTGTGATTATTCATGAAGAACAAGTGAATAAACATTATTGATAACCAATGATAAGGAAGAAACTTATCTGCAGAAATCAACCAACTGAACTTGATTGAAACCATTAAGATAGATCAACATGGGTCTGGCCCGAAAATGGGCGGGTTTTGGGCACAACTTTTCGGCCGTGGTTGTGGCCGGCCCGACCCGACTTTTGGGTAAAATAACCGGTCACGGGTAACTTAAATATGGAATATTAGGCTAAATTTTATCCCGACCCGAAAATAGCCCGAAAAGCCCGCTGGCCCGACCATAATTAGCGGGTTTTGGAGTGGGAATTTCGTCCCGATGCTTGGCCCGACCCGATGCTTTAGCTCGACACGAGTACTTTTTTTGGCCAAAGCCCGGTCCGGCCGACCCATGATCACCTTTACATTAAGAGTAGCATTGCGCTGTGGTAAGGAGACTGCTTTAGAAGCGAATTCGCCACCATCCTGGTGGAACGATTGTAATGACGAGTGCCCCTCCGACGTGAACACAACTCCCTAGAGTTCTATACCTCGAACTCAAGGGTTGGAATTGCTCAAGAACTGCTTAAATCTCAGATGAATAAGGTAGCCTTATGTTTTAGGTTACTGAACAATGATATATGAGAGAATACGGCCAAGGAGCTATTTGTGAAGGAATAAGAGAACTCTGAAAAGAAAAGAAGAATTTCAGAACCCCGAAAAACCACCCGGTCAGGCCAAATTCGCTAGGTCGGGCGACTTTGGCTTGGTCTGGCCATTTCAGCCCGGTCGACGGGGCTAAGCCAATTTACGCTATTTTGACTTCAGCAAAAACAAGAAAGCAGATTAGAAGGAAAGGTCCAGGCGCACCGCTTTACAAGGTGCACGAGCGTTATACAAGGAAGAAATCAAACAATCCTCACATACGAGAAGTCATAGAACAAAAAATGAACTGTAAATGGAGGGCTTGACACATACATGATAGTGTCCAAGGATTAAACTAACATGTTAGTGAGATGGGGTGTCCCTTCACCTACAAGTATCAAAAGATTGAACTTGTAGAAGAGAGAAGGGACTCGACGATAATACATATCTTACCCTCAGAGTTTGAGCTAATTCCGCGGTATCCACGAATTTCCATATGAATAACATATAACGTAGTTGATCATAAAGTTTAAACTTCATTAAAGACACACAGTCTTTAATACCTTGAAGACATATTACAGTCTTCCAAACGGTTGTGAACACATTACAAGTCCAACAATCCTGGCCATTACCTTGGGATTTTAGTGAGCACCTCTAGAAATTAAAGCATATTACGCAGCAATTCGATGGAAGGATGTTTCACACTAACAAAGGTGTTCCACTGAACATTTAGAACAATTAAGTTCAACCCCCATACATCATCTCTTTGTATATCACGGTGTGTCTATAAGTCCTGTCACATGACTATCCCATCCGGAGATTTCTAAACAAATGCAATCACTGCATAGCTGAGTGTAGGAACACTAAGGACAATCACTGTCTAACCTCACATCTTCCCATCACGAGACCTCAAATTATACACACTAGAAGGCACGATGTATCTATAAGTCATATCACATAACAATCCCATCGTGGGATCTCAAATCAAGTACAATCACCATAATGTTGAGTATAGACACAACATGGACAAACACTATACATCTTCACAATATCGGTGAATCCATCAAGTCCTGTCAAAGGACCACCACACATGTTATGGATCCATTATGATAAATCACTACTCATCCTTACAACAATGACGGTGAGTCCATCAAGTCCATCTCAGAACACACCAGTAAAGGACTATGGACCCATTAAAAGAACACAACTCAACCTCTCAAGAAGCGGTGAATCCATCAAGTTCCATCACAGACTACACCCATAAAGGGCTATGGATTCATTAAGATCAAACAGTTCAGCCTACCATCATCTGGTAAAAGATGAATACGAGTGTGGGCATCACACCCTTACTTCTCAATGAACCAAGCACCAAATGTGCATAGTAACATATGTGCCTCCATTGCCTTCACATGACAATGTACATAAGTACTTTAAAAATCACAATGTAGAGTAGTGAGAATCTCAATACCCCCACAATGGACAACCTACCAAAAGATTCTTTCATCGATCAGCTTCTTGACTCAACCAGTTCAATTCAATGAACTCAGTCTCATCGTTCCCTTTGTAACCCATCTTGCTTTACATCATCTCAACAAACCATCACTACCCCATTGAATTAAATTCCTTAGTAGTGTCATGAGTGTATTCAATCACTGCATTGTCAACTACAAAGCAACCTTAAGTCGAGAACAATCTGCTAACACATAAACTTATAAACATATAAGTGTAGATGAATTGTGTCTCTCCATAGAGTACCTAATGATGCAACATATCCTGGTCCTAATGGGTCCGGTCCAAAGGAAGAGCGATATGAAAACCTAAGCCTAAAATTATTTTAAAAACTAAAGTCTATTTATTTGTTTAAAACAATTTTGAGCCTACATGTGAAATCCCAATTAATTATCCATGATAATCAATTGCATATTTTCAAGCCCACTTTTATAAAGCCCAATTAATTATTCCTAAAAATTAATTATACTTTTAATATTCCTATTAATTATTCGCGATAATTATTTTCGAAAGGATATTTTGAAAATCATATTTTTATTCCTAAAGATAGGTGATTTCGGGCTCAAAAAGCTAATATTTCATCAAAGACAAGAAGGAATCTTAAAACAAACGAAAACTGCACAACTATGCGTTGCGTCAAGCGCACAAGGGTGTTGAGGCAACAACACAAAGGCAGTTTACAATCCACAACAACGCAACAAGGTGTGTAAGCATGCAACCTTGCTGCGCCAGACGCATGGTGGTTGCGCGATGTGTAACGGTCGTGCGCCTAATGCACCACTGTTTGCCCTATATCCGCATGATTTTCGGATGTCTTTCCCCTATAAACAGCTTTGTCTTCGACGAACGTTTTAGATACTTCAACATACACTTTCAACACACTTTCATACATACTTCATTCGCTTACATACTCATACTATGAAACACATTCAGACTTATATTCAAACACTCAAAATCCATTAATTTACATTCAAACTACATTTAGAAGCGAATTCGCCACCATACCGGTGGAACGATTGTAATGACGAGTGCCCCCCCGACGTGAACACAACCCCCTAGAGTTCTATACCTCGAACTCAAGGGTTGGAATTGCTCAAGAACTGCTTAAATCTCAGATGAATAAGGTAGCCTTATGTTTTAGGTTACTGAACAATGATATATGAGAGAATACGGCCAAGGAGCTATTTGTGAAGGAATAAGAGAACTCTGAAAAGAAAAGAAGAATTTCAGAACCCCGAAAAACCACCCGGTCAGGCCAAATTCGCTAGGTCGGGCGACTTTGACTTGGTCTGGCCATTTCAGCCCGGTCGACGGGGCTAAGCCAATTTACGCTATTTTGACTTCAGCAAAAACAGGAAAGCAGATTAGAAGGAAAGGTTCAGGCGCACCGCTTTACAAGGTGCACGGGCGTTATACAAGGAAGAAATCAAACAATCCTCACAAACGAGAAGTCATAGAACAAAAAATGAACTGTAAATGGAGGGCTTGACACATACATGATAGTGTCCAAGGATTAAACTAACATGTTAGTGAGATGGGGTGTCCCTTCACCTACAAGTATCAAAAGATTGAACTTGCAGAAGAGAGAAGGGACTCGACGATAATACATATCTTACCCTCAGAGCTTGAGCTAATTCCGCGGTATCCACGAATTTCCATATGAAAAACATATAACGTAGTTGATCATAAAATTTAAACTTCATTAAAGACACACAGTCTTTAATACCTTGAAGACATATTACAGTCTTCCAAACGGTTGTGAACACATTACAAGTCCAACAATCCTGGCCATTACCTTGGGATTTTAGTGAGCACCTCTAGAAATTAAAGCATATTACGCAGCAATTCGACGGAAGGATGTTTCACACTAACAAAGGTGTTCCACTGAACAATTAGAACAATTAAGTTCAACCTCCATACATCATCTCTTTGTATACCACGGTGTGTCTATAAGTCTTATCACATGACTATCCCTATCTTCGCATGATTTTCGGATGTCTTTCCCCTATAAACACATTTGTCTTCGACGAACGTTTTAGATACTTCAACATACACTTTCAACACACCTTGTTACATACTTCATACGCTTACATACTCATACTATGAAACACATTCAGACTTATATTCAAACACTCAAAATCCATTAATTTACATTCAAACTATATTAAAGCTTCGAGATTGTTCCTCTTGTAGATTGTTACATAAGACCCAGGCGACAAAGGTATTATTCCTGAGGGTCAATTCCAATTTAATTCTTGGTTTACTAATAATCTATTTGTCATGATGTGTGATACGATTGTCGCGTGCCTACCAAAAATAACCTAACTATAACCTTCTAACAATGTAGTCGGGTAAGTCAGAGTCGATCCCACAGAGAATTAGATTTATCTTATTATTTCTTGTATTAGTTAAAAACCCCTGTTTTTTTTATAGAATATTAATTAACTAAATAAACTACTAAATAGAAAATATCTACTAAATGACTAAAACTAAGAAAGAGATAACCAATAAAGATAATAAAATACGGGTCGGGAGATATATTATGGTATTGGAAAATTAATTGATCATAGAATTAATAAATCATGAATGTAAATTAGACAAGTTATGCATATACCTTAACGTTAACCCATAACACAAACAAGTATTCTAAACTTCCCTTAGTTTGCAAATAAACCAAATAAGCTCTTGGAATATTGTCTAACTAACTAATAATCTAGAACAAGCTCTCTAGACTCGATTAATTAGCAGCATGAACGACTAGGAAGAAGTTAACTTAAGCCATAATTACACAAGCTTGAATTATGCAACTTAAAGGATTAAATAAACATAGGTATTACGACAAGCTTTAGTCGCCAATCAAACACCTGATTGCTACTAGTGGATTTAACTAGGACAATTACGTATCACAAGCCAAAATCCTAGCAAGTCAACTAACAAATTACACTAAAGATGGCCAGTCTAAAATATAATTTGACAAGTTAACACAATAAAAATAAGTTTATTAATCCAATCAAAACATAAACATAATCATCCAACAAGAAAGATCACAATTTTTTCATTCTCACAATTCAATAATCCAATACTAAGTATATCTCCCTACCCTAAAAGGTTTTAGCCTAACATATTAAGAACAAAAATAATACTATTAAGAATGAAAGAATTCATAATTGAAAATTTAGAAAATCTAATAACTATATTATTAATCCAAGTTCAAGTGCCAATTGTATGGAGATAAAGCAAACTAGTCTAAAAGTAATAAAGAACATCCAAAATTAAATACCACAATTGCCGATGGAAGGAAAATTCCTACTGTAATCTGTAAGCTGTAAACTACTGCTATACTGTTGTCTGTAATCCGTAATCTTCTCGCTGGTGTTGTACTTCTACTCCTACAATTCGCACTGCAATCTCCTTCTCTCCAAACGCTGCTCTGTGCTTTCCTACCTCTTGTAAATTTCAGCGCTGAGTCCTCCCTCCACTCCAACGCTGCTTTCCTCCTTTTTCTTTTCCATCCAAAAATACATAAGTTTCCTAAACTTCCTTCCTTCCCTAGATTGCTAAAGATTGAATTTTTATCTTCCAAAAATGAAACCCACTTCTTGTTGCCTTTCATATACTGCCGTTTTCTCCCCTAGAAGAAAGAAAACTCTTGAGGTTTCCATTTCTCTCTTTTTATTATTTGCCTTTTGTCTTTTGTGGCCACCAAGCTTCACTTATTCATCTTAGGATAATTGCACAAGCCCAACATGAGATTTAATTCCTCACAACATAAGCCCAAGTAGGAGAGGGAAAATGGGCTCCCAAATCCAATTGCAAATTAGTTGCTCAAATCATCTTCCTGCAGACAAATAAATAAAAGGGATATTATCTCAGATAACCCCGACTTATAGGCCTTTTTCCAATATAACCCCGACTTTGGCAGCCCTATCTCCGATAACCCTGAACTTGGTTTTTGTCATTAAACTGGACGGAATTTGTAACGCCGTTAACTAGGATTGACTTTTGCTAAATTCATCTCTTTCTCTCTCTTGTTCTTCATCTCTTCTCTCTCTTGTTCTTCATCTCTTCATCAATTTTTCCCAAACTCATAACAAAATCCAGATTTTTCCAATGAAATCCAGAGGCACGAGAATCACTTTGATACATGCCCAATGAAATTCAAGACTGGGTAAAGCTCAACAATGACACAACACCACCGCACAACAACATCACCAATACCGATGCACATCGCGTAATAGAACACACAACAAGCAAAGAACAAGGAGGAGAGAAAATTTACGCGCGGAACCATCACGGCTCGGCGGTGACATAACCACCCGGCACCATCGATGCAAAGACCGAACAACGACACCGGAATATCGGCGCTAGAGGCAGACGAAAACAAGAGGAGAGAGAAAATCCGCCGACATCACAAGCAGCGGAGTGGTGGAACAACAAAGACGGCAAACCTCCAGGTGAGACCCAACAACGGCGCCGCCGACGGATTAACGGCACCGCAACCATGGACAACGACAATCGGACAACATCAATTTGAGTGAGAGAGAAGATGCGAGAATGAAGAATGAGAAATTGGGGTTTTTAGCTTTTCCCAAACTAAGCAGAAAATTAAGGAGGATTAGTCTCCATTTGTGGAGTTTGCATGAAATTGAAAACCAAAGGGGAGGTTTTGCTCCATTTGACACGATGATAGAACTGATGAGTTGTGCCTTTCAACCATTTGACACGAGGAAAGGAAGAATGAAAAATAAATTTGAGTTGACTGTTGTTTATTCTTACAAATTTAGTGGCTTTTTTGAAAGTTTTTACTATTAATATAATCATATTTGAGGATTTGGTTATGCTTAATCTTGAACTATTTGAGATGGGTTATATTTTATTCATGATAATATGATCTGGGTCATGTTTAATTTGACACTTTGTGTGTGAAATGCACAAGTTGTTAGATTTTCAGCTTTGGATTTGGGAAAAATCTGGATTTTGTTATGAGTTTGGGAAAAATTGATGAAGAGATGAAGAACAAGAGAGAGAAGAGATGAAGAACAAGAGAGAGAAAGAGATGAATTTAGCAAAAGTCAATCCTAGTTAACGGCGTTACAAATTCCGTCCAGTTTAATGACAAAAACCAAGTTCAGGGTTATCGGAGATAGGGCTGCCAAAGTCGGGGTTATATTGGAAAAAGGCCTATAAGTCGGGGTTATCTGAGATAATATCTGATACGCTCAAGTTATACGATGTTTTTGTGATATTTGAGGTGCACTTTGCTAAGGGATTTGTTCGTAATTGTTAACGTTCGCATATAAATCAACCTTAGCGGAAGTTCGGGGTTTTGTGAGTTAATGAGTGTTAATGTTCTAGATTCCGAGCTTTTAAGGAGAAACGGAATTAAACTATGTTTAATTGAAGTTATCCTTGAGTGTTCAAGAAAGTTCAACACCATGGCTTGGTGGCACGGAAGCAAGTTATGAGTTGACGACAATGTGCTACCTAGCGTCATCGCATAACCAAGCTCCACCAACTACCGCATGCTTGCCTCGCGAACCATGCCAACCGGGCCGAGGCCTCAAGCAGCATCGCCCACGCAAGCCGGACGCCGGCCATCGCACGCAAGCAAAGACGCCGGCCATCGCACGAAGACGAGAGCCCGCCCAGATCGCACGCCCGCCCAAGACGAGCGGGCTCGCGACTCGCGAGGAATGTCGCACCTCGCGACCCCTCGCTCCTCGCGACTCGCGATGCACCGTCGCGGCTCGCGACCTGCGTGCCGCCCATTTTGTGCGCGGGAGACAGAGTCCTCGTCGCGACTCGCGATCAGTTGCGCGACTCGCGACGCTTAAGTCGGCTTGGGGCCACGATTTTGTGCGGGGTTTAAAAGCCTCCTAAAACCTAACTTTTGAGGGAGACGAGGAGAAGTACGAAGAGGAGAGCTGAAATGTAGACCTTGGAGTGGCAAGTTTGAGGGGAGAGAGAGGATACTCCTCTCCTCATCCTTCCTTCTTCATGATTCTCTTTTCATCTTTCCTTCTTCATTCCTCTTTGTTCTTCATTTCTTATTTCTTTGTTTTTCATTTCCTAGTTTTAGTTTTCATTTCTTAGTTTAGTTTTTAGGGATTTCAACTATGGGTTTGGTTTTTGCTATCGGATTGTAGCTTGAACTGTTCTTGGATCAATTAACATGAAGCTTCAACCGTTATTGTGAGATCTTTCCTCTCTTTCTCTTTTCCTTGATTATGGTTCAATTTCTATGCTTGTGATTTATGATTATTGCATAATTATGCTAGGAACGTTACTAGTTTGATTGTGTGATTAATCTAATGCTAGATTTAAGAATAGAATCGGATTGTTTTATTCTTTTATCAATTTGTAGCAAACTAGGGAGTAATTTAGATGCAGATCATCTTGGTTATTTCTTAGGGAAATTGAATCAACTGTTGAATGTTTATCGCGTGTATGACATTAGCAGGTCTATTGGTTCTCTGTGTTTATTGCTGCTATTGGATTGAACTTAGACGCAGATCGGACTAGGTTATCCTTTAGTTAGGGTTTTATAGTCACGCTGATCGTGCTATTTAACTAAGAATAAGGAGAACACGAGATTAATTCTCGACAATAGATAATTATGGAAATAATTAGAGTGGATGTTCAAGGATCGATAATGAATTGAAGTGGATGTTAATCGGATTCAAGATCTTTCCATATTGATTTCTCATTTTGTTTATATGCTAGTTAGTTTTAGTTTGTTTATTATCAAACCGAAACCCCCCTTTGTAATTAGGTTTCTCGGCCCTTAGCTTAATCTAGGTTTCGAATCACGCTAAGTACTAAACTCGTCCCTGTTTCCCTGTGGATACGACCCCTACTTCCATTATACTGCTTTAGTGTAAAAGAGAGTAGGAGAAATTTTATCTTTGGCCGGGTGCGGTGCCCAACGACGACACATCCGCGCCCGCCCAATATCCCTAAATAAAATCGTAGTAACTCATGTCCCGTAAGAAAAATAACTTAAAACTCTTTGTAAAATATAAAGTTCAATGTCATATTAAGGGTTTAATATAATAAAAATACACACTTTTACAACCCTATCAAACTCCCCCAAGCTTATACTTTTGCTTGTCCTCAAGCAAAGACATGAAAAACAAGGGAAGTTCAACTCTTGAAAAGAAACAAAAATGTCGATTTAGCCAAACACATCAAGCATCTATCAATAGCATCAAACTAGCATATATGCAATCAATGAACTCTCAAGGCCACTTACAACTTCTATGAACCAACCATAAGTTACGTATGCTAAATAGTAGTGAAACAACCTCAAAGATCATTAGGACTTTAATCATGGATGTAATGGGGTTAAGGTAAAGAAAGGGGTGGAAAATATTTAGGAAAGTGATGGTGAAAACTCTAAGACTAGTAGAGCGAAGCGGCACCACAAGCATAATACAAAAACTCACCAACTTTATTAACTTCATGCACCATTTCACTGAGTTTCATGACTCTAAATGTTCTGTCTTTGTCTAGTAGCTCTTGTAATGAGATTTCAACTAGTGACTCCCGGTCCAATTGGCCCAAGGCACTAGGCATGAAAATACCCCAATGAGTCAACTCACTCGAGCTACCTAAACAAAAGATAGAAACACCCCACGTACATATTTGGGCTCAAATTTCTTTTTTCATTCTTTTTGACATCAGAATCTTTTTCATATTTTGTTTTCAGAGTTTTCAACTTTTCACTTTTTCACTTTTGTTTTTCCATGCCCAAACATTAGTAAGCAGAGCCTTCAAAATATGAAACTTTTTTTTTCAGCACATAAACATCACCACTCAATCAGAACAACATTCCCCTTCACAATTACAAATGCTCTACTAATCTTAGAGAAAGGTAAAACACTTGTTTTTCTGGTAAAAGTTTATTTTGTGAGTGTAACATGAAAATAAGCTAGCAAAGCTTGAAGTTGGCTCACTAGAGGAAAATGTCATTGGTAGGCTTTTTGGCTCAATGTGGTGGTACAACTTAAATGCCTAAATCATCTCTTCTTTTTCACTTCACTACACAAATAACTTTAGCAAAACGATTGAAAATTCACAGAGTTAGGACTTTTAGAAGTTCATACAAAGGCATATACACAAGTCCAAAACACTAAAGTCGAATATAATTGAGCTATTTTTTCAAAAATTTCGGCAGCATCTCCCCTAAAATTGGACAAAAACCAAACAACTAATAGTTGTTTTCAACCAAAAAACAAAACCATACCAAAATTCCAGCATATTCCAGCACAAATATTTTCAACACAACCACACATTCTCCACAAATTCAAGCATGATTCCTCCCCCCAAGCTTAGAGCACACATTGTCCTTAATGTGGGAAAAAGAAAAAAAAGAAGAGAAACTCACCGGATTAAGAGATATGTTGAACTTCGAACCTTTCTCCCCCAAGCTGGGAGCACATGGCTGTCCATTAGAGAATACAAGAAACCCACTGAAAGATGGGGAGTGCACAGAGTGCAGTTGGTGTGCAATAAGAACTAAATGTCATCCCTCCCCCAAGCTTGGACGACAAGAATTGTGGATATTGGATGCAAACAGGAGATAGTCCTGCACCAAGATAAAGAAGACAATATGAGTCACACCAAACACAACAGAGGTTGGGGGGGGGAGAAACAAAGAAAATAAAGACTAATTCCTACAAAATGAAGAAAAATGAATAAAACTAAATAGGAGAGATAGATATCCTAGAATGAAAAGACAAAACTCCCAGATCTTTTGGTTTTTTTTTTCATAAAAGAAGTAAAATACGGAAGAAAAAGAGAAAAGAAAAAAATATATAAAATAAAGAAGAAAAGGATCATGGAAACATGAAACTTGGGTTGCCTCCCAAGAGCACTTCATTTAACGTCGTTAGCTTGACGTCTTCATTCTCAGTATGCATCGTAATTCGGAGCCTCCAGCTCCACTACTTCAATGTTTTAAACCTGATGCCCCTCATGATATGGTTTGAGTCGATGTCCGTTCACCTTGAACTCCTTACTTGTGTCTTCACTTCGAATTTCCACTGCACCATGAGAAAATACCTTGGTAACAACAAATGGTCCAACCCAACGGGAACGGAGTTTGCCAGGGAACAACTTGAGTCTCAAATGGTAGAGCAGAACCTTCGCTCCAACATCAAATGTTTTCCTGGTGATTCGCTCATCATGAAATGCCTTAGTTTTCTCCTTATAAATTCTTGCATTCTCAAAAGCATCATTCCTAATCTCCTCTAACTCTTGTAATTGAAGTTTCCGATGCTCACCCACTGCGTCCATGCTCATATTACACTGCTTCACAGCCCAAAATGCCCTGTGTTCCAATTCCACGGGCAGGTGGCAAGGTTTACCAAACACTAGTCTGTAGGGAGACATGCCAATGGGTGTCTTATAGGCTGTTCTATTCGCCCACAAAGCATCATCAAGGCGAAGGCTCCAGTCTTTCCGGTTTGGATTAACTGTCTTTTCAAAAATCGATTTGATTTCGCGGTTTGAAACTTCTGCCTGCCCATTGGTTTGTGGATGATATGCTGTGGAAACTCGATGGAACACATGATACTTTCTCAGTGAGCTTCAATTGTCCTATTACGAAGTGGGTACCCCTGTCATTGATGATAACTCTCGGAAATCCAAATCTAGCAAATATATTAGATTTCAAAAATTCTGCAACCACTTTAGAATCGTCAGTACGAGTGGCCTTAGCTTCCACCCATTTCGAAACATAATCGACAGCAAGCAATATATAATGAAATCCAAAAGAGGAAGGAAAAGGTCCCATAAAATCCATACCCCAAACATCGAAAATCTCGCATATTAAAATTGGAGTTTGGGGCATTTCATTTCTAGGACCTAATGTACCTGTCCTTTGACAATTATCACAAACCTTGCAGATTTCATATGCATCCTTGAACAAGGATGGCCAGTAGAAGCCACTTTCCAGAACCTTGCGAGCTGTCCGCTTGGGTCCGAAATGCCCGCCACAAGCATAAGAGTGACAGAAGGTTAGTATAGAAAGAAATTTAGTTTCAGGTACGCACCTTCTGATCACTTGATCAGCATAGTGTTTCCATAGATACGGATCATCCCAAATGTAGTGGTTTGCTTCACTGCGCATTCGATCCCTCTGGGCCTTTGTAAAACGGGCTGGAAATTTTTGAGAAACTAAGAAGTTCACCAAATCTGCATACCATGGAGTGCTCGAGCTCAAAGCATGCAACTGCTCATCAGGAAACTCTTCATTAATTGGACTTTTATCTCCATCAACCCTGACTAATCTGCTCAAATGATCAGCAACACTGTTGTCAGAACCTTTTTTGTCTCTTATTTCTATGTTGAACTCTTGAAGCAACAAAATCCAGCGTATTAGTCTAGGTTTCGCCTCTTTCTTTGACAAAAGAAACTTCAACGCTGCATGATCAGTATAAACAATAATGTTAGTACCCACAAGATAGGACCTGAATTTATCTAAAGCAAAAACTACAACAAGAAGTTCTTTCTCAGTTGTAGTGTAATTAGCTTGAGCCCCATTTAAAGTTCTTGAAGCGTAATAAATGGCATGAGGAATCTTTCCAACTCTATGTCCTAATACTGCTCCTAGAGCATGGTTGGACGCATCACACATCAATTCAAATGGGAGCTCCCAGTTTGGAGGCTGCAAAATAGGTGCAGTGACCAGCTTGTTCTTCAACTGGTCAAACGCTTTCTTACACTCCTCATCAAAAGCGAATTCCACTTCTTTTTGCAATAGTCTACACAAAGGTTGTGCAATATTCGAAAAGCCTTCGATAAACCTACGATAAAACCCTGCATGGCCAAGAAAAGAACGAACTTCTCGCACAGAGGCGGGGTAAGGCAGTGAGGTAATAAGATCTATTTTAGCTTTATCGACTTTTATTCCATTAGTAGAAACAATATGACCTAAGACTATACCTTGTTGAACCATAAAATGACATTTTTTAGAATTGAGCACAAGATTAGATTCCAAGCAACGTTTGAGAATTAAAGTGAGATGATCTAAGCAATTATCAAAGGAATCACCATGGACAGTGAAATCATCCATGAAGACTTCAATGAATTTCTCAAGATAATCTGAAAAGATGCTTACCATACATCTCTGAAAAGTAGCGGGAGCGTTGCATAACCCAAAAGGCATGCGCCGGTAGGCAAAAGTACCATATGGGCACGTGAAAGTTATTTTCTCCTGATCTTCTGGAGCTATTGCAACCTGCACATAACCAGAGTAACCATCAAGAAAACAGTAATAAGCATGACCAGCAAGACGTTCAACCATTTGATCAATAAAAGGTAAGGAAAAATGATCTTTTCGGGTCATGGAGTTTAATTTCCTATAATCTACACATACCCTCCACCCATTTTGCACTCTAGTAGAAACCATCTCTCCCTTGTCATTTTCTACCGCCGTCATCCCCGACTTTTTCGGAACCACTTGTAAAGGGCTAACCCAAGGACTGTCAGAGATAGGGTATATCACCCCTACATCAAGAAGCTTCAATACTTCTTTCTTTACAACCTCCATCATAGGTGGATTAAGTCGCCTTTGCACTTGTCTTGCAGGTTTAACTCCCTCTTCTAAAAATATTCTGTGTGTGCACATGGAGGGGCTAATCCCTTTTATATCTGCAACCGTCCACCCCAAAGCTGTCTTATGTGCCTCAAGAACCTTAACAAGCTTTTGCTCTTGAATTGGAGTAAGATTACTTGCGATTATCACTGGAAGGGTATCGTTTTCTCCTAGAAATGCGTATTTTAGATCATCAGGTAGTGGCTTTAACTCTACTTCTGGAGGCTGCACAACAGAAGGTAACAACCTGTGAGTATTCGAAGGTAGATTAATGAACTGAGTCGCAAATCTTCCTTGCTTAGTGGACAATGATTCCAAGGCAAAGAAAACTTCCTTTACCTCATCTTCGACCGCAAAAACTTCCTGCAAATTTGCATAACTTTCTTTCTCCATTGGGTTAATTAAAACAGATTCCAAAGCATCATTACCACAAAGAAAATACACTTGCTCAGTTAATGAATCAATGATATCTATGCTAAAAACAGATTCGCAATCAGATGGATATCTCATAGCATCAAATATATTGAAACGAATAACCTCTTTGTCAAATTCCATGGTTAATACGCCACTATGAACATCAATCTTAGTGTGAGCAGTTTTGAGGAAAGGTCTTCCTAATAATATAGGAGAAGAATTAGAGGCTTCATTATCATGCATATCTAGCACATAAAAATCAGCAGGGAATACAAGCTCATTAACCTGTACTAAAACATCATCAATCACCCCTTTGGGGTATGCATTAGAACGATCAGTGTTTCTGCTAAGAAATTAAGGATTGTAATATGTTGTGAGATTGGATGTGGGCCCCAAGAAGGAACGCCTGAGCTCCGTTATCCGTACGCCGGAAACCTGCAAAACAAGGTTAGCCTACCCCGGGGGTGGTCCCGGGATCGCCCCTCCGACGCTCAAGTCAGATGTGATTGAGGTAGAGAGAGAAAGTGATCAATGTAGAGAGAGATGCTCTGGGTTTTGCAGCTTAGAAATGCTTACCCTTTGATTGGTGAGACAACCGCTATTTATAGAGGATGGGACCTCCAATAAATGAGGGTATTTTAGTCAGCTCCAGCTGGTGGAGGATTGCCTTGCCTAGAGGTAGGGGTATTTTAGTAACTTCGCCATAGGTGGGCTGGTCCAAGAAATGGGCCCAAACAATTAGCCCCACGCCAAGTAATCGGAGTGAAAATCGCCATTTTTAGTGCGGTTGATTGGCGGAATGAAGTGTTTACATTTTTGCCGATGTTGAGTGGGACCCACGAATTTTCATGCCGGATCGTGGTGGAGAAAATCTTCTGCCGCTAGGATTAACCAAGCACGGGGGTCTATCATGGTACCCGGAGCCCGAGGAGGAAGCTCTCTTGAATTCCCTGTCCGTTGACCGAGGGGCTATCATGGCCGAGCAAGATACCGAGGGGGCTACCATGGCCGAGCAAGAAACCGAGGGGGTATCCCCGTCAGCGTTCGGCTCGGATTGAACGCGGTAGTGCCTTTGTATGCTGTCCGAGTGACTCACACGAGCTGAGAGTGTAGTGCTCGCGCCGAGTGACTTACCAGGCCGAGGGGGTGCTTTTGTGTGCTTGCCGACCCGAGGGGGTGCTTTTGTGCGCTTGCCGACCCGAGGGGGTGTCATAGGCGACCAGATGCCGAGGGGGTGCCCAGGTGCACTCGGCCGAGCCGAGGGAGCCTCATGCTGGGCGTGGTAAATGTGCCGAGTGAGGACTATAGCGCCGAGCGCCGGCCCGACGCGTCTGAGCCGAGGGGGATGTGCCGACCAAGGCTTACTGTGCCGAGCGTAGCCCCTGCTCCCTGCCCGAGCCGAGTGAGTCTCGTGCTGAATGGGTAGCCGAGGGGGTGCTCTTGAGGCTGGCCGAGCTGGTACCCTCGTCGCTGGCCGAGCGGGTGCCCTCGAGGCTGGCCGAGCGGGTGCCCTCGAGGCTGGCCGAGCGGGTGCCCTCGAGGCTGGCCGAGTGGGTGCCATGTGGCTGAGCGGGGGTATTGGCCGACTGGCCGAGTGGGGACCTTGGCCGAGTTACCGAGCGAGTGCATTCGAGCCGAGTAGGTCCTTGAGCCGACTGGCTCCTTGTGTTGAGCGAGTCGGACGCCACTCGGATGAGGGGCTAACGAGCCCCATGCTGTCCGAGTGGGTGTCAATGAAAGGCTTAGCTTGAATTTGGCTAAGTATAAGAGTGACTCGTCAAAGGAGAGGGGGTCTCCTACTGGCCGAGAGGGTCGGGCGCCACTCGGATGAGGGGCTAATGAGCCCCATGCTGACCGAGTGGGTGCCGATGACGTACTTAGCTTGAATTTGGCTAAGTATGAGCAGCGACTCAGTGAAGAAGAGGGGATCTCCTACTGGCCGAGTGGGTCGGACGCCACTCGGATGAGAGGCTAATGAGCCCCATGCTGACCGAGTGGGTGCCATGAGCACTTAGTCTTACTTGACCAAGTGTAAAGCGGCTCGGTAGAGGAGTACGTGGACTCCATGCCGACCGAGGGAGTAGGACGCCGCTCCGATGAAGACTGAGGATCCCATGCTATCCGAGCGGGTGCCATGAGTACTTAGCCATACTTGACAAAGTGTAACGTGGTTCGGTAGAGGAGTACGTGGACTCCATGCTGACCGAGGGAGTAGGACACCGCTCGGATGAGGGGCTAATGAGCCCCATGCTGACCGAGTGGGTGCCGATGACGTACTTAGCTTGAATTTGGCTAAGTATGAGGAGCGACTCGGTGAAGAAGAGGGGATCTCCTACTGGCCGAGTGGGTCGGACGCCACTCGGATGAGAGGCTAATGAGCCCCATGCTGACCGAGTGGGTGCCATGAGCACTTAGTCTTACTTGACCAAGTGTAAAGCGGCTCGGTAGAGGAGTACGTGGACTCCATGCCGACCAGAGGAGTAGGACGCCGCTCCGATGAAGACCGAGGATCACATGCTGTCCGAGCGGGTGCCATGAGTACTTAGCCATACTTGACAAAGTGTAAAGCGGCTCGGTAGAGGAGTACGTGGACTCCATGCTGACCGAGGGAGTTGGACGCCGCTCCGATGAAGACTGAGGATCCCATGCTGTCCGAGCGGGTGCCATGAGTACTTAGCCATACTTGACAAAGTGTAACGTGGCTCGGTAGAGGAGTACGTGGACTCCATGCTGACCGAGGGAGTAGGACACCGCTCGGATGAGGACTGATGAGCCCCATGCTGTCCGAGTGGGTGCTAGCTGATACTAGGCCATACTTGACCAAGTATAGAAGCGACTCGGCAGGAGGAGGAGCTCCTGTTGACCGAGTAAGTTATGAGGCTACTCGGATGAGGGGCCGATGAGCCCAGTGTTGTCCGAATAGGTGCTAGGCGATACTAGGCCATACTTGACCAAGTATAGAAGCGACTCGGCAAGGAGGGGAGCTCCTGTTGACCGAGTAAGTTATGAGGCTACTCGGATGAGGGGCTGATGAGCCCCAGGCTGTCCGAATAGGTGCTAGCTGATACTAGGCCATACTTGACCAAGTATAGAAGCGACTCGGCAAGGAGGGAGCTCCCGTTGACCGAGTAAGTCATGAGGCTACTCGGATTAGGGGCGATGAGCCCATACTGTCCGAATAGGTGCTAGCTGATACTAGGCCATACTTGACGAAGTATAGAAGCGACTCGGCAGAGGAGGGAGCTCCCCGTTGACCGATTGAGTTATGAGGCTACTCGAATGAGGACCGATGAGCCCATACTGTCCGAATAGGTGCTAGCTGATACTAGGCCATACTTGACCAAGTATAGAAGCAACTCGGCGAGGAGGGGAGCTCCCGTTGACCGAGTGAGTTATGAGGCTACTCGAATGAGGACCGATGAGCCCATACCGTCCGAATAGGTGCTAGGCGATACTAGGCCATACTTGACCAAGTATAGAAGCAACTCGGCAAGGAGGGGAGCTCCTGTTGACCGAGTGAGTTATGAGGCTACTCGAATGAGGACTGATGAGCCCATACTGTCCGAATAGGTGCTAGCTGATACTAGGCCATACATGACCAAGTATAGAAGCAACTCGGCAAGGAGGGGAGCTCCTGTTGACCGAGTGGGTAGGACGCCGCTCGGATGAGGACTAATGAGCCACATGGGACGCTCCTCGAGATACCGAGGGAGGTCATGGGACGCTCCTCGGCACGTTGGGGGCTTATGAGCCTCAAGTGGTCGAGGGAGGTCCTTATCCTTATTTTGGCTTACTATTTGAGTGACGCTCCTCAAAATGCTGAGGAGGTGCCAATGAATATGTTTCTCGACTCGGGGGGGTTTAGGAGCTCCATGTTTCCCGAGGAGGTTTCATGACACTATTCGAATATCGAGTACGTGCCAATTAACGATACTTAGCCGTTTTTGGCCAAGTTAGTAGGACGCTCCTCTTATGACTGAGGAGGTGCTGATGGAGAAATTTTGGACTTCTGAGGCTTATTAGCCCCATCCTTCCTCCTTTGAGAGTATTTATTTGTCCAACTGAGGGGTTCCAAGTAATTAGCCCCACGCTGGATGAATGGATAGGGTAGCATCATTCCTTCCCGAGGCGGTCGTCCAACGGAAATCGAGAGAGACCCATGCTCTGGGGTACCCTGCTAGTCCCGAGAGGGGGGGGACTCGGGATTATGAATCGCTTCGAGTTAGGTGCCTTGATGTGTGGTTCATTTTCTTTGTCCAAGTTCGCTCTTTAGACCAAGGGGGGTCGTGCTTGGATGGAGGTAGCTCGCACATGCCAAGTTGATGGAGGTACCGTGGATGAGTAGGTGCTTCTGATGAGTAGGCACCTATGGTCAAGTACATTTCTTGGCCAAGTGGGCATCCAAGGATGAGTGGGTACCTTGAATGAGTAGGTACCGTTGCATTTGATGAGTAGGCACCTATGACCGAGTATATTCCTTGGCCATGTGGGCACCAAGGATGAGTGGGTACCTTGAAGGAGTAAGTACCGTTGATGAGTAGGTGCTTTTAATGAGTAGGCACCTATGGCCGAACACATTTCCTTGGCCGAGTGGGCGCCAAGGATGAGTGGGTACCTTGAATGAGTAGGTACCGTTGATGAGTATGTGCCTCTGATGAGTAGGCACATATGATCGAGTATATTCCTTGGTCAAGTGGGTACCTTGAATGAGTAGGTACCGTTGATGAGTAGGTGCCTTTGATGAGTAGGCATCTATGGCCGAGCAAATTTCCTTGGCCAAGTGGGCGCCAAGGATGAGTGGGTACCTTGAATGAGTAGGTCTGGCTGAGCTGGACCGTAAACTTGAGGGTGTCACTGTTTATTCTGGAGGGGTTTTGCAATTCCGAGTCATTACACCCCTCTTTCGGATCAGTATTCATGAGTTTGTGTTCTTCGATACGAATTCTTCCGAGTGATAACATGTTTCTTGACAACCTTGAAGAGACGTGAGTAGCTTGCCTAGCTGAGTTGCCCTTGGAAGATCCTTCCCTTTATTTAGGTCCCAGCCGGTTAGGCTGAGCATTTCGGGAGGGACGAATGATCTCTTCGTGACGAGTGGAAGCCATACCCATCAGACTTTACTGGAGAGTTTGTTGAAGATGAGCTGCAATCAAGGTGACGTCTGTTGCATGTATGGGTGGAGGGTCAGCTACTTATGTCTGACCCGATGCTGCGAGATGACCGACTTCGCAGTGGATTCTCCATTGGGATATAGGGATAGCACCGTAGGTGCATATGGGATGCTTGAGCTTTCCCGGAACGGTTGGCTTGTGAGCGTGTCTTCTTGGTTGGGGCCATTGTTGAGCAACAATGAGGTGGGTTTTACTGAGTAGCAACAAGGTGAATCTTGCTGAGTGGTGGCGAAGTAACTTCTTGTACTATCCCCACAGACGGCGCCAAACTGTTTCTGCTAAGAAATTAAGGATTGTAATATGTTGTGAGATTGGATGTGGGCCCCAAGAAGGAACGCCTGAGCTCCGTTATCCGTACGCCGGAAACCTGCAAAACAAGGTTAGCCTACCCCGGGGGTGGTCCCGGGATCGCCCCTCCGACGCTCAAGTCAGATGTGATTGAGGTAGAGAGAGAAAGTGATCAATGTAGAGAGAGATGCTCTGGGTTTTGCAGCTTAGAAATGCTTACCCTTTGATTGGTGAGACAACCGCTATTTATAGAGGATGGGACCTCCAATAAATGAGGGTATTTTAGTCAGCTCCAGCTGGTGGAGGATTGCCTTCCCTAGAGGTAGGGGTATTTTAGTAACTTCGCCATAGGTGGGCCGGTCCAAGAAATGGGCCCAAACAATCAGCAAGTTGAATTATAACACGAGTTTCTTTTAAAGGACCTAAATTAAGAGCATTGAAAATAGATAAAGGCATCACATTAATTGAAGCTCCTAAATCTAGCATGCATCTCTCATACCTCGTGTTACCTATTCTGCATGGTATCGTGAAAATACCGGGATCTTTACACTTTGGAGGGACTTTTCTCTGTAAAACAGCGGAAACATTCTCACTGACATTTATTTGCTCATCACCTTTCAGTTTCTTCTTATTAGTGCACAAGTCCTTCAAAAATTTTGCGTATCGTGGCACTTGTTTTAAAGCTTCCAGTAGAGGTATGTTCACTTCTACCTTGTGAAAGACATCCAGCATCTCTTTCTCATGATCAGGCTTCTTGTTCTTTGATAATAACCTGCTAGGAAAAGGTACAGGTGTAAAATCATTGTTAGTTTTAACAGAAACATCAAAATTGGCCTTGTTTTGTTGCTGCTCATCCTTTTCTGGTACAGTTGACTCCTCTTCTTTTTCTGGAACTATCACCAGCTCACTCTTCCTTCTCACTGGAATCTCTAATTGCTTGCCACTTCTAAGAGAAATAGCACTGGCATTCTCCTTAGGATTTCTCTCAGTTTGGCTAGGTAGTTTCGAAGAATTTTGTGTTTGCAACCTGCCAAGAGTATCAGCTAATTGAGAGACTTGATTTTCAAGGTTCCTCAACCCACTTCGTGTTTCTTGCTGAAATTGCAAAGTGCTGGAAGCCATCGTCTTCACAATGTCTTCAAGAGACATGCCACCAGGTTGTTGTTGTGCTATAGGTTACTGCAACGGTGGTCTAGGTAAATACGGAGGCTGGGTCGTGTCGTGTGGAATTCAGGTGGAGGAGTGAATGCTTGCTGTTGGTGGAGTGGTGGTCTGAAATTAGGATTTCCTTGTTGCTGATTGTTGTCATACATCAGGTTCGGATGATCCTTCCATCCCGGATTATAGGTTTGAGAGAAAGGGTCATACCTCCGTTGTTGTCCTTGAAAACCCCCAATAGCATTCACTTGTTCATCTTGTAGGCTTGGACACATATCAGTAGCGTGCCCTACTGTGAAACATATCTCACATGCCTTGGCTTGGCCTTTTCCTATCACAACTTGTTCCACTAAGGAGGTGAGGTTGGCTACCTGCTGCTCCAGCTTAGAAATACCCACCTCCTTAACATGATGAGATGGAGCTGGGACTCGATTCCTTCTTCCAGAATATTGAGAGTTAGCTGCCATGTTTGCTATGAGCTTCATTGCATCGGTAGGTGTTTTATCACCTAGTGATCCACCGCTTGCCGCATCAATTATATTTTTATCATTGTACGTTAACCCTTCTGTGAAATACTGAACTAAAAGTTGCTCACTGATCTGATGGTTAGGGCAGCTGTTGCATAACTTCTTGAAGCGCTCCCAATACTCATGAAGTGTCTCTGTGTCATCTTGCCGAATCCCGCAAATATCCTTACGAATGTTTGCCGCAAGAGATGCTAGAAAATACTTTGATAAAAATACTCGTTGCATTTCATCCCAAGTAGTGATGGATTGTGCAGGCAGATCATATAGCCATTCCTTTGCAGCATCTGATAACGCAAATGGAAATGCCTTCAACTTCAGTTTATCAAGTGTCACTCCACTCGGTTTCATTCCAGATTAAGCTATATGAAATTCTTTAAGGAACTTGTTTGGATCAGTCATGTATGCAGAACTTAATGAGCCATTTTCTTTGAAACTAATGAAAGTGGGTAAAGCTCGGATGAGGCCTGGTTTTATCTCACATTCCGTCTCTTCATCTGCATAAACAATGCACAGTAAGTTGGGATCAAAAGTAGGAGCTGCTAACTCCTTCAAGGTGCGTGCCATCTCAAATTTAACTTCTTCTTCCTCCTCCGAAGATGAACAATCACTAAGAGGCAGGGGAATATGACGCGCTTTCTCAAGTTGTTGTTGAGCACGAGTCCTTTCCGCCACTATGAATCTTTGGTTCTTTGCTGCAAAATCTCGCAAGCGTATGTGCTTAAAGTTTCTGTCAGACATGCACAACAAAGAAACTAGATCACAAGTTAGTAAGAAAAGTTAGTAAATCACACAAGAAATAATATAATAAAAACACCAAATTCCCCGGCAACTGCGCCAAAATTTGATACGACTGTCGCGTGCCTACCAAAAATAACCTAACTATAACCTTCTAACAATGTAGTCGGGTAAGTCAGAGTCGATCCCACAGAGAATTAGATTTATCTTATTATTTCTTGTATTAGTTAAAAACCCCTGTTTTTTTTATAGAATATTAATTAACTAAATAAACTGCTAAATAGAAAATATCTACTAAATGACTAAAACTAAGAAAGAGATAACCAAAGATAATAAAATACGGGTCGAAAGATATATTATGGTATTGGAAAATTAATTGATCATAGAATTAATAAATCATGAATGTAAATTAGACAAGTTATGCATATACCTTAACGTTAACCCATAACACAAACAAGTATTCTAAACTTCCCTTAGTTTGCAAATAAACCAAATAAGCTCTTGGAATATTGTCTAACTAACTAATAATCTAGAACAAGCTCTCTAGACTCAATTAATTAGCAGCATGAACGACTAGGAAGAAGTTAACTTAAGCCATAATTACACAAGCTCGAATTATGCAACTTAAAGGATTAAATAACCATAGGTATTACGACAAGCTTTGGTCGCCAATCAAACACCTAATTGCTACTAGCGGATTTAACTAGGACAATTACGTATCACAAGCCAAAATCCTAGCAAGTCAACTAACAAATTACACTAAAGATGGCCAGTCTAAAATATAATTTGACAAGTTAACACAATAAAAATAAGTTTATTAATCCAATCAAAACATAAACATAATCATCCAACAAGAAAGATCACAATTTTTTCATTCTCACAATTCAATAATCCAATACTAAGTATATCTCCCTACCCTAAAAGGTTTTAGCCTAACATATTAAGAACAAAAATAATACTATTAAGAATGAAAGAATTCATAATTGAAAATTTAGAAAATCTAATAACTATATTATTAATCCAAGTTCAAGTGCCAATTGTATGGAGATAAAGCAAACTAGTCTAAAAGTAATAAAGAACATCCAAAATAAAATACCACAATTGCCGATGGAAGGAAAATTCCTACTGTAATCTGTAAGCTGTAAACTACTGCTATACTATTGTCTGTAATCCGTAATCTTCTCGCTGGTGTTGTGCTTCTACTCCTACAATTCGCACTGCAATCTCCTCCACTCCAACGATGCTTTCCTCCTTTTTCTTTTCCACCCAAAAATACATAAGTTTCCTAAACTTCCTTTCTTCCCTAGATTGCTAAAGATTGAATTTTTATCTTCCAAAAATGAAACCCACTTCTTGTTGCCTTTCATATACTGCCGTTTTCTCCCCTAGAAGAAAGAAAACTCTTGAGGTTTCCATTTCTCTCTTTTTATTATTTGTCTTTTGTCTTTTGTGGCCACCAAGCTTCACTTATTCATCTTAGGATAATTGCACAAGCCCAACATGAGATTTAATTCCTCACAACATAAGCCCAAGTAGGAGAGGGAAAATGGGCTCCCAAATCCAATTGCAAATTAGTTGCTCAAATCATCTTCCTGCAGACAAATAAATAAAATCGTAGTAACTCATGTCCCGTAAGAAAAATAACTTAAAACTCTTTGTAAAATATAAAGTTCAATGTCATATTAAGGGTTTAATATAATAAAAATACACACTTTTACAACCCTATCAATGTGGATCGTTAAAGGAATTAACAGTTTCTTGTATATTCTTTTCTAAACTCTAATCTCTTATTTTTATTCTTATATATTATTCATATTCGTAAGCATGCTTGCATGTTTTAATACTTTCATCACTGCACATGTTTATTTTTCTTAATCAAAGACTTAAATAAATGTTCCACAACAAAATTCAGATAATTTAGACAATTGATTAGGTTCCTTGTAATTTGATTGCATAATAACCTGTTACCAAAAACTAGTCTTTTATGTGTTTAAAGAACCAGCATAGATTAATTTTTATATTGCATAGACATATTGCGTGGTTTTTTAATGGCAGAAATCTTGACATGAATTGTATTAAGTAGATGCCATCAATCGACGAATTTGATTCCTGATGATATTCATACCCTTACCCCCGAACTCAATCTTTGGTTAATTGGCCAAATTACGGAGTAATAACGGAGCAATATACATTCGGTAAGTCCCTAAGTTGTCCCTATGATTTTCCAATCAATATCCAATTAGATTGACGAGTCTTTCCTTTAAAGACTTGTTAAATACTTCGAAAATGTTTTCAATAAAACCTTTACAATGATGTAGTCAAATAGGCACTCATCTGGCATAGGCAATAAAAACACGCCTATAATTTGGTGACTTCGCTTGGGAGGATTTAAATTAAGTTTTAATGAGTTGGTGAAACTCGAAAAATACGATTCATACTTGGTTGATGCTTTTGAATGACATAACAGTTTTGAATATGCATGGCTATTTCTCTGGGCCACTATAAGGTAATCGTCTTTGCCTCATTATCTCATAGACTATGCGTGAGGCCACTCTGGGGGGTTTGTGCTTTTTCCCTCCAAAAAGCTTCCTGAGCGATAGTGTTGGATCTTAGTCATAAGCAAACCAACCCAACCATACATGGCATTGTTGTCTTGTTCTTGATGAGAGACTAGGGTTTAAGCAAAGATACAAAGTGTGGGATCAAGCTCTTAGTCATGGACCCTGTTAAGCATTAGTGAAACCTGACCATAGTATCAAACATAGATCTTGTGTAATACCCCTCGTGATTGCTTTAAAGGGATTTAGCAGGCTACTTATTCCAACAAGATGCATCTTTCTTTTAGGGAGCTCATTTCCTTGGTTACTCCACATTTAAGCGTGCTTGGCTGGGAGTAGTCCAAGGATGGGTGACCTCCTGGGAAGTTTCCCAGGGTGCGCATGAGTGAGGACAAAATATGCCGGAAGAACTTGCGTTGGTTATTGAGGACAATTCACTAGAGGAAAAAAGCCCAAGGGCTGCGGTCAAAAAGGGCCCAAGGGCTGCGTTTTTTGACCGCAGCCCTCAGACTAGCAGCCCTTGGCATTTAGGAAGCCCTTAGCGCGTTAAGGACTGCGGTCAAGGAAAAACCGCAGCCCCTTGGTGGCTTAAGGGCTGCGGTTAGGACCAAAACCGCGGCCCTTGGTGAGTTAAGGGGCTGCGGTTTTGGCCCTTAACCGACCCTTAACCCACAAGGGCGGCGGCTTTTGCCCAAACCGCGACCTTTGTGATCCTTTTTTTTTTTTTTTGCATTTTTTTGTTCTAAATTTTCCCAAACAGTTTTATATATATATATAGTATCATTTTCCATTACAAATTATGTTTTTTACACAAATATGGAGAAAATAATAACTGAATTACATTAGTTCGAGGCTGCCCTCCTTGTTCGAATTGCAATATATGAGCAGGATCACAACCATCAGACAATAAACCAACCAAAAAACAGCCATGAAGAAATTACAACAAGTCCACCAAGACTAGCATCCGGATCCCTCAAAAGCAACTTCTCTAGAGACAATAGAACATGTTAAATAAAACCAAAATCGCTTTAATTTGAAGGTGAACCCGGGGAGTGTAGCGGGGGGCGGTAGGGGGGTCTGGGTGGGGTGGGGCTGTAGGGATGGGGGTGTAGCAGGGGGTAGGGGGTCTTTGGGGTGGGGTGGGGGTGTAGCAAGGGGGCAGCGGGGGTGTAGCGGGGGCACGGCGGGTCTTTGGGGCTGCGGTGGAGGTGCTTGTGGGGTGTCTTCTTGGGCGGGGAGGCTAGCGGGGGGTGTAGCGAGTGAAGATGGCCACTAATATAAGCAATCACACATTTCTTATAAGATGAAGTGAAGCTAATTACTATCTAATAAACAATTTCCTATTTAACAAACCACAATGCAATCTCCTGAACAAGAAAACCTCCATCAAACCACATTTCATTTTTCTCTTTCATAATTTCCAATTAACATCGAGCCAATGAGCTGTTTTGCACATATGTTCATCACGGGTGTGATTGTGGTAACATCTCCAATTATCAATAGTAAGGCAAATTCAACCATGAGCTTCTAAATCATCTATATAACAATCTAATTTTCATCATTGCAAGTGGTCTCAATGCTACCAAGTACCATCAATGAAGGTTTTTTTCTTCACAAATGTTGCCATACAGGTAAATTGAACTTCCTACCTGAAGAATTGAGCAGAGGTCATCCATTACATGGAAGTTCATCTTCTTCCTCTATCTCCAAATCAATAAGCAAGTTGGAGCTACCATCCGCCATAGGTCCGTTCTCTCTCCGTATCCTGTCACATATTTAGAAGATAGATAAAAACGTAAAATGACCCAATTACCTTCTTTATGATTCAAACTTCAAATATAACAACGATGGAAGAACTAATGAAGCCAATTTTAGTGAAAATAAAAAATGAGCTATCAAAGAAATGCAAACGTACGGAGCCAATGTAATTGATAAAGCAGGAAAATTGTTATGTTATTGATATATATAATTAGATACCCATATGTTGCTTCACAATTTAAGGCATTGCCATACTGGGTAGCTTCAGAGAAAAAAATCCCACATAAACAGTAGCTTGCTAGTAGACATTTCTCACAAATAGTTAAAAAGAAGCATATAATTTGGGGAAAAAATAGGAAATAAATCATGAATTAAGTGCCTAAAAAGAGTGTTAATCCTAAAGAAAACAATAATAGTCAAATTCGATTTACAGAGAAATGAAATCAGTAGCAAAAAGAAGACATGAAGAAAAAATACTATACAAATCTACACAATAATCTTAATTCAAAAAAAAAAAAGAGAGAAACTTCTATAGCACTATATAATAATTCATAATTGTCCACTTATGCATTTAGTACCAACATAAGCAATTAAACTTCAAGAAGGGAAATTTCCCTATGCACTGATGCCTCTAGAGACAAATTACTCCTTTTGAAAGCTTCAGACAATTATATGGGCAGCATCAAACTAAAGAATTAAAATGGTTCATCACTTATTCTTGTGAAAACCTCAGCAATCCGACTAAACCAGCCTTAGTCATATATAGAAAGACAAAGAATCAAACAAGAAAATGAAAGTGCGATCCAACAAAATGACAAGATCAACCAAAACCTTGTAACCGTTTCTTCACTCATCATCTAGCAAATTTTATTCAATCAAAGACATGATATGCACACAACAATACCTGACACAGCTGCGCCATCAGATTAGAATCACGCCGAATTTGCTGCTGAAAAGCAGCAGGGTTCACAGCAGACCCATCAGGATTGAGGCCCAGGTCATTAGAAGATGAACTACAAGACCAAATATATAAGTTAGATAAAAGCATAAATATACAAGCAGACTGTTGTGTTTAATAAAAGTAAAGAGAAAGTTTCAGTTGGAGACCACTGGATACAAGTTTAGGAGAAAGAGAAAAAATATTACAATTATCAAGAAAAGAATAAAGTGTGAGGGAAAGAGGTGGCCAAAGTTGACAATACAATCTAAAATACCATTATTAAAAACTACAAACTAAATACGCTTCTTGGTAGTAGTAAAATGTCTACAAGGAAATCCCATTTCGGATGGGATTACGTATGAAATTCAATCATCGAATAGATTTATAAAATATCACAGCACAAAATGATTTGGGGTCGGCCAACATGAACCGTCATATTATCATAGCCCCAAAAAAAAGATAAATCAAAACCTAATAAGCATTTAAATCAATCAAACAAATGGTAGAATTTTAAAAACATAGAATTTAGAGAAACTGACCAATTGATGATCGTTCTCCAAGGATATGTTCATTACCAATGGCTCCTGTCAAGTTTAGAGATCCATTTACCCGTCCACCATGGATAAAACCACCAGCTTTTCGGAATCCTTTCTTTTTCGGCCTCAAGTTCGGGTTTGTGATTCTTGGATAAATCATAAGCCTGGAGAAAAAGATTAGCGTCATAGAAGTAAGAGAGCTAGGTACTGATATAATTAAATCACATCCTTAGAGGAGCAAATAGATAATTACAGACAGAAACAAGATGTAAATCATATATTTATTTTAAATAAGCAACATCTTGTCCAATGAAGGCATAAGAAATACCAAAACTGCAGAATGAATTGAGCACAAACATATAATTACTTAAAAGGGATGAGATCTGCAATTCCGCAAGTAATAATTAACCCAAGACCAATTGATAAGCGTGGAGGAAGGGAGGGCGGGAAGGAAATTTGTCCATGCAAGTGCCTACAGGCTACAGTGCTTCTGTGCACCACACACAGAAAAAAGAAAACCAAACAGAGAGGAAGAAAGAGAATTACTTGACCACCCTTGGAGAATACACGAGAGTCACCAGCATTAGCAACGACTAATTTGTTTTCTCGCATTATTACAGCACAAGCTGTGCACCCAGAAGATGGTTCCTCCGAATCAGAATCAAGCTCCTGTTTGGTGATACAAAGCAAAAGGTATTTATATAGCGAAATTCGAGTACATATAAAAGCCAAAAAATATATAATTAATTTCACATTTTAAACCCATTATTCCTTCTCCATGTTAAGCCTTAGGTTATTGTTTAATTCTTTCTTAAAAGACATTAACAACAATCAAGAAAAAAAGTCCCAGCTCAAAAAGTTATTGTGTTATATATGTTTTTTTATACCCTTGTATTTGTCTAAATTAAGATTTGATTAAATAGTCTTGTAGTACTTGAAACTAAAACAATCGATCCCATATATGTCCCTTTTTGCCTTGCATGATTGAAATTGAAGATTGGAGCACCAATCTATTCATGTAATGAGCTCAATTGAGTAATGAGTGAAAATCATCATAAATCCTAGCTAGTATGCAGGGAACTTGAGAAATGGAGCACGAAGAACAGGCAATGGCGGCAGGGAGGTGGCGGAGCAGAGGATCATATGCAGTGTTAACCGCCTGAACACATCTTTTTCTTCATAAAGAAACAGAAAATTGTAGCATCACTGAAACAAAAACTATCTACATTCTAATGACAGATTGAACTAACTAATTATGTACTCCCCATAATTAGTTAAATAGTATCTTCCTCATCCCATAATTGTTCCCCATTTACAATTTCCCATATGTCTATCTCTGTCAGTGTATGATGTATTCTCCTCAAAATTTCCCATTTTCTTACTAATTCGGTTCACAAGGCTTTGCCCATTTTCTTACTAATTCAGTTCACAACTGCTGCCCTAATTTGCAATCAAATTTCCTCGAATATAGGTAGATCAAATTTCCTACAATGTTTTACCCGAAAGGCCAAAATTGTGCGAATTGATACAATTTCAATACGAGAACTCCTAATTTTTGCCCCAATCAAATCAATCTCACAAACATATATAATCAAACCCGAATCATCCAAAAAAATATTAACAATTAGCAAATCAACGATATTATGTGAACAACCAACGAACATATACACAAAGTAAAAACACCAAACGAAACAACTCGGAATCTAAATTGAAGAACGAATATTAGAATTGATTCGAAAATCAACATTGAAATTTTGCGCAACAATTAAAATTTGAAAAAATTGAAAAACTTACTGAGAGATAATTAGGGCGGTGATGATTGGATTTATGCTCAGAATCAACTTCTTCTTCATCTTCGAAATTAACTCCGAAAAGATTTTCCATTATCTGTTGACGTTTTTCTCCGTCGTCTTTCATCTTTAAGAAATTAAGAAATTCGCTGCACTCTTTTTCTCTCTCCTCTTCTCAACTCCGGCGAGCGAACGACAGCAGAGGGTGAAGAGAGATGCGAAGAGAGAGAGAGAGAGGGATGGGGGTTTGATGAGGTGAGAGGGAAAATCGGGGACTGGGGAGGGAGAGAGAAAACTTAGGGTTTTGTTTTGGGATGGGTATGCGTGTATGCGGAGAGTTTCGCCCAAGTGAATAACTAGGCCCATTAGGGGCTGCGGTTAGCCCAAAAACCGCAGCCCTTTAATTAAGGGATGCGGTCAGCTCAAAAACCGCATCCCTTAATTTATAAAGGACTGCGGTTTTTGGACTAACCGCAGCCCTTCACTATTAAGGGCTGCGTTTTGCAATAAACCGCAGCCCTTGCACTGCAGCCCTTGCATTTTTTTCCACTAGTGATTGTTGGCCCTGGATGCGCATTGGTGACAATAGACTCGACTCCGGATGGGTCGGGTGTTACAAATGGTATCATAGCAATCCTACGACCGCGTGCTGATCGTGTGGATAATTAATCCAAGGTTAGTTGCCTAGCGAGGGAGGATTCTAGGGCTATATCACCGGCTGCGTGTCGAATTTGTGATTAGTTTCCAGGCTGGGGCGACCCACATGTCGTTGTAGCCGAATATGTGGAGTCCTTAGGCGCAACGAGGGCGTTGCTGTCCTCAACTGGGGGTGTATGTAATACCTCTCATGATTGCTTTAAAGGGATTTAATAGGCTACTTATTCCAACAAGATGCATCTTTCTTTTAGGGAGCTCATTTCCTTAGTTACTCCACAGTTAAGCGTGCTTGGCTGGGAGTAGTCCAGGGATGGGTGACCTCCTGGGGTCGGGTGTTACATCTCGACTTTAAGTTGGAACAACATGCTTTTTCTTGCCTATATGACATTATTGATTGCTTGTTTGCTATGTTCAACATGCATTCCCCTCGTATTCCGCTCGAATTAGACTAGAAACATCGAAAAAACGACAAATAGATTGTCGAAAACAAAAATCTGCCTTCTCACAAGTTACGCCAAGCGCAAGAAGGTTGCATCTCACGCAAGTTGTTCTGTCTTTCTGCAGTTCATTTTCGACGATTTATTTGTCGGTTTTCGATCCATATTTGCATTATGGTTCATGATCACTTTTAGGTCGTCTTTTTCAAACAAAATTCACCTAATTCAAACATAAAAATTGATCTTTTCATATCACCTAAGATTGAGTCTATTGAAAAAGCACATTTAGAGAAGTGGTCATGATAGAGTTTGTGTCGTCATGCATGTCATCCCATACCATCTTATCCCTTCTATCCCACTAATCTTCTCTAACATATCTATCCTATCATATCTTTCCACATAAAAAAAATATATCTTCTTCAAAATCAATCCTGCACCATCTTCTATTCTATATTTTTCGAAAACATTTACTTATCATAATCTTACTACACGTTTAGGAAAAAATATTTTTCCAAAATTAATCCATCCTTAATCACCGTCATCTTTTCTAATAAAAGATAAAACAAGGGGTCCCTTTCAAAAAATGAATTTAGAAAATCCTAAACCCTGTCCAAACAATTCCAATCCAATCAACCCAATCCAACTTACACGATCCAATTAACATTACCCGAGTCATTTGCAATCATTTAAGGCTCATATGCGTTAGAGTCATTGCATTCATCTTAGGCCCATTCCAACTTGAGTCCATGCATTCATATTAGGCCCACCAGCATTAGAGTTCCTCTTAGGTCCATATAAGTCTAGCTCGTGTCAAAATCTAGGCCCATTTCCATCTTTATGTGAACCCTAACCTATGTCAAACCCATCTAGGCCCAATCAAAGTCTTATCCCAGTTCAATCCAAAGTTTAGGTGTATATAGGCTCAATTCATAACGTAGGTCTAGTTTGCATCTCCATGTAAGCCCTAGCCAAGTCCAACTCCTCCCTAAGTCCATAATGGCCCAATTCTCGAGTTTAGCGAAGCTACTCATCCCTAAGTCCATAATTATAATCACCCGTAATTTTATGATTTTTATAAATGCATTTTAACGTATATTATATATATTTTAATGTTTGAATGATTTATTTCTTAAAAAGTTGACTATTTGAAAGTCAAAAAAAATAATTTAATGATTTTAAGTAATCAAATATTTTATTTAGTCATACTTTGAAAATTATTTAAATAGCTTAAACATCTTTGAGTCTAGTAAAAAGGATTTTAAAATGGATTAGAGGAACCCAACTATGCCCAAGTATCCAATCATTAAATAATATTAAAGCCCAAATACAATTCCCTAAGCCCAAGAGAGGTTAACTATATAAACCCCAAAACCCCCAAATTTCCCCCCACACTTATTTTCTCTCTCTTTCTTCTCCTTCTCTTTTTCGGCCTTCACACCTCTTCTCTCTCTCAGTTCTTCCTCCTCCTTCGTCCGACCGGCAGCCGCCCACCGACCGCCACCACCGATCGGCCGCAGCAGTCGGCGCAACCTCCCTTGTCCCGCCGGTTCCTCCATCCTTCCTCTCTTTGGTTATTTCTTCCTCCTCTGTTTTTATTTAATGTTAAGTTTATATTTTTAAGTATTGATTTAATGTTTTCATGATTAAAGTTTATAGTTTGATGGTTTAAATATAAATTTCAGATTATGTAATTTATATATTGAAGTAATTAAATTTTAAATTTATTTATTATGTTTAAATTAAGGTTTTATGTACCCAAGCATGCATTTTTAGGGTTTTACGAGTTGGAAAATCATAGTATTATATTATAATTTATGAAATTGGGTACTCTTATATTTATGATTATGTTTAAGCATGTTTTAAAGGGTTTTAAATATATTATAAGGTGCTGGAATGTTTATTAGTATGCTTATGATGGAGTTTTAATTGCCAAAGTATGAGTTTTTGAGGGTTTTTAATGACTAGTATGGTAGTACTATACTAGGAAGTATTAATAGTTGAAGTTTTAATGATTAAAAAGGTTTTTAAATACTTTAAAGAGGGTTTAAAGTATATCAAAGTTGGTGGAAATTTATTAGAGTATTGATTTGTGGCTATGTTGATATTTGATAGGCGGATAATTCTCTTTAGGCGACTTTTAAGCTTGTTAAAGTGGCATCGCATTTTGTCTACCTATGTGTGGGTTGGATTAGTATCATGTCCTAAGGATGAGATTGATGTAGTATCATGTATAGGGAACTATTTATAGTTCATATGTGATTTATATTCAAGTGAAATTACATGTTTTATGCTGTTGTGTGAAGCATGTTGATTATGTTGGTTATATTATATTTGTATGGATGATTGATGCAAGCATATGGGATTGGGAACTTTATTTTATTAATTCATATGAGGGATTAATAATTATGTTGTTATTGGATCATGGATTGGATCATGTTGTTCCCTTTGGATTATTTAATTACTTTATGAGGACCGAGGGCCTTATTTGGTCGGTTGGTTATTTATTTATGAAAGGTTGGTTGGTTATTAACTTGGATCAACAAATAAATAATGGTTATGAAATTATTATTAGAATTATTCTTGGGTTGTTAAGTTGGTGATCACCTTATCTAATCCTAAGATAAAAATGGAAGTTTATGTATCCTTGATGATTATATTGTTTGTCTTACTTTGTGAGTCATAACAAGTAAATAAATTATTAATCACGTCAAGTGGGAAGCGAATAGTAATAAGCTTTGGACTTGTGCACATCTGAAGTGTTGGACTAGTATGAGTTGGAGTACATGGTGATAGCCCATGGCTTTTCTTGGGACCGGATTGATCACCGTGTCCTATTTTTATTTAAAAGGTTCCTCGATATCGTAGGTCAGGGGAGTACGGAGTCGTGCCAGTACTTCGTCTCTAAATTGAAGACTCGTTTGGTTTGGACAACTCTTTCCATTGCCTATTCCATCTAAATTAATTAACTTTTGGTTGTGGAGTCAAGTTCAGTAAAAGTAGTCTGCTATGTTATTATATTATTATATATCCCTGCTTAATGTTTATTAGTATCATGTTAGGTTGTATGTTTATTTACTATGTAGTACTCATCATTGCTGATTACGTGCTTTGTGTGTGTGTGTGTTGATCATGGTTATGCCTTATTGATCATGTGATGACCCATTTGGTGAGCAGTCTCTCGGGATCAATAGAGCATTGTCCATTTCAGGTTTGAAGATGATGCATCATGGGTTTGGGAATTCATGGAGAGCTTGTGTTGACTTTATTATTATTATAGTTGACTTTTACTTTTATAGTTGAGTTTTGACTTTATGTTGGTTTGACTTTTGTTTGACTTTTAGAGTTGACTTTGGGTTGACTAAGTTTTCTTTTCAAAGTTATTTATTATTATTATTTTCGCTGCAAAATTCTGAATAAGCCGATACGTTATTACACGGGCGATAATGCTTTAATAATTCTCTAAGTTTTATATTGAAAAGGTATTTTGGAAAATAGAGAATTGTCGGGGTGTTACAATGTGGTATCTTGGAGTTTTAGGTTTTTATTGGCCTTTCGTGGCAACTTTAAATTGTTAGGCGCCAAGTTAATTAAAATGAATTTCATAGAAAATGAGCTCCTACTTATTCGTTGTGTTTAAATCACTATTCGAAACATGTTTCAAGATTTCAAAATTTTAAAAATAGGTTCGAAATATTTTATTTGGGTTCGAATTAATTTTTAAAAGGTCCGAATTTTTTTATTATTATTTTATGAGGTTCGAAATATTTTTTGGGGTCCGAAAATCCTCTTTATTTTTATATTTCGGTTCTTTATTTCGATATATATATATATATATATATATATATATATATATATATATATATATATATATATATATATATATATATATTATTTATTATTTATTTATTTTAATACTTCTAGTTTATTTTGGTTACTTGTTTAATTTGTGAGAGATGGGTAGTATAGGAAGGGCATATAGGATTGAAATATTATATGTCTGCATTAAATAGTTAGTTCAGTATGTTTATATTTTCTTCCCTACTTAACTGTTTTATGTTATTCCTATGCTTTAAATTATTGTTTATTCTTGCTTATTGTTTATTATTGGGAACATACGCTAATTAGCGAGAGAATGAGATATTGGTAAGATAAGACCATGAGGGTGCGATTAGGGTAAGGGTTTGAGGGTTTTCTGTTATATATTAAATATACTTCCTCTTTAACGAAATAAGTGCAACAATTGCCATTTTGGGATGTAAAACAAAAAATGCAACAATTGGAAACTTGTTTTAGTAAATTTTTTTCAATAAAATTACAGAATTGCCATTACTTTATAAACATAAACTCTAATAAAAACATCCCTAATACTTATTATAATTTAATTAAATATCATTACAACTTAATTATAATATCCCACAAATCACCACCCCCCACTCGTCACCACCAACCCCCCATCACCACCACCCCCTACTCATCAGTCATCACCATCACCATCCACCAGTTTCGCTCACCGCACCACCCACTCACCACCACGAAAACCATAACCACCACCAGCACGACGAAATCATTTTGCTCGAATTTCGTCGTGGATTTGGTTTCGTTGTGTTTCGTTTTTGCTCCAATTCGTATTTGCTCGAATTTTGCTCCAATTCGTTATGTTTCATTGTGTTTTGGTTTGAATTTTGCTCGAATTTCGAATTTCCTGGTTTGGGTTTCGAATTTCTTGGATTGGGTTTCGATTTTGGAGTTATATCTGATTCTTTGTGTTGTTTCTGTTCATTTTCTGGTTTTTGCTTCAATTCGTGTTGTTGTTGCTCGATTTCTGCTTTTGCTTTTGGTTCGAACTTTGTGGAGGTGTTGGACTGTTTTTTGCATGTCATTGTTGCTCGATTTCTACTTTTGATTTTGGTTCGAACTTTGTTGAGGTGTTCGTTTTTCGGGGTTTTTAGATCGATTCTTTGTGTTTGAATTTTTTCGGTGGCGAATGGTGGTGGTTGGTATGGTGTTGGGTTGACGGTGGTGTTTGGTGGTGAAGGCGATGGTTGGCGGGGGTGGTCGGTGGTGACGGTGGTGGTTTGTGTGGTTGTCGGTGGTGAAGGTGGTGGTTGGTGATGAAGGTAGGGTTTGATTAAGTAATCTTCTTTCTCCTCCTTTTCCCCTAATACACCTCTTAATCTACCATTACCTTTTTCTCCCTAGGAGTCCGTGCCAAGGATATTTGTTGCACTTATTTCGTTACGGAGGAAGTATATATATTTATTTTAAATTAAAAAAATAAAAAATATATATTTTAGTTTGGGCGGGTATATAGGTAGGGTCTGGGTATTTGAGAAGTGGACCCTTACCCTACCCTTACCCAATAGTATCAAGACCCATACCCTACCCTTACCCTTACCCATATGGTCCAAAAAATTAAGACCCATACCCATAAATTAGGGTAGGGTATGGGCGGATCCGGTTATTAGGATCCGAAACCCATTGCAATCTCTACTCATGACATTGCATCTGTTTATAATGGACGTTTACCCTTATTATATACTCCCTTCGTCCCATGATAGAGTGCTTGTTTCTCTCTCTTGAGGTCAAACTTTAAAATCTTTGACCAAATATTCTCATTTGTATATATAAAAAAACATATTCATGTTGGATCTTGTTAGATTCGCCTCAATGTGTAGTTTCATAATGTCAACTTTTTATATTTTTTATTAATAAGGAATTGAAGATATCGAAGGTCAAATATTTATCTTCATACCGTGTAAAAAAGAAACAAGCACTATATTATGGGACGGAGGGAGTAGTTGATTGTCGATCTTCTAGTGCTATAAGATCTTTAAGATCATAATAGTTGTAGTCTTCAACTTCAAAGTTGTATGTTTCTTGGAGAAACATAATTGCTTGTCATGCAACATTTAGTTGTCGGTTTGACATTCCAACTTCCTCTTCTATAGTATTTCTTTTAAATCTTCTATTTCTCTCTTCATTATCATTGATCCTCATATTGGTTTCTTTTTTTTCCCTATCCTAGATAGTATCTTTCTCAACTCAGTGTAATACATTATCACGCTAAACAATTCTCTTAAAGGTAAAATCAGTAAAACTCAAAATTTAATAAAAAAAGAGCTATGAAAGGAAATAGGGCCCTTAATTTGTTTTGATTACTTCTTTATTGTTCAGGGTATTTTGGTTGAAAAATATTGTTCAGGGAGTTTTAAGAGTTTGACATTCCACCTTCCTCTTTTATAGTATTTCTTTTAAATCTTCTATTTCTCTCTTCATTATCATTGATCCTCATATTGGTTTCTTTTATTTCCCTATCTTCGAAGACGAATTTGATTTAGCCTTGTTTAATTGTATCTTGTTTTTCTTTAATACCTATTGTAGATGCCGTTTGGCCTTCAATTAATGAAATTTCTCTTTCAAAAAAAAAAAAAAAGATAGTATCACGCTAAACAATTCTTTTAAAGGTAAAATCAGTAAAACTCAAAATTTAATAAAAAAAGAGCTATGAAAGGAAATAGGGCCCTTAATTTGTTTTGATTACTTCTTTATTGTTCAGGGTATTTTTGTTGAAAAATATTGTTCAGGGAGTTTTAAGACAATTGAAAGTATGTTTCAATTTATGCCTTGATATGAATAACATCGATTAGATTAGTTATTTTCAATCTTTCAATTAGAAAATCAGTAATGGAAAGAATAAACATAATCAATATTAACTAACATTAGTATTTATCATCTACATGTTATTAGTTATTAACATTATTGAAATTTACATGTTGAAGCATGCATCTCCTGCTTGTAACGCTAGCTAGTCTCAATTAAAGAATAACAAAAAAACAACAAATGTATGTGTAGACACTAAAAATTTATTAGTGTTTTACAAATTAAAATAAATTGATTATTATTGAGCTAAAATAAATATAATTAGCCCACTTTAATTAATTTAGCCCACCTAAATAAAATATCCAAATTAAATCAAATAAATATAATTTGGGTTGTCAACTATTTGGGAAAGTCCATATCACTAGTCCAAATAATTAAGATGGTCAAATGGCAAAGGTAAGAAAAGACTTCCAAGTCATAAACGGGCCCAAGCCCATAAACTACCAAGTCCATAAGGGATCTTCATTCCCTTATAAATAGACCTCACCTCTCTCAGTTGAGGGGACGAGAAAATCATTATTCTCAAGAGCTCATAAAATTCTCTTGGAATTCTCTCTGCAAATAGTCAACAAGCACATCAAATTTGTGCCGACTATTCAGATACACTCAAACACATTCGATTGAGATTCAAGCTTTTGACAGCCCTCATTCGAATACACTCAAACAAAACTCAAACTCAGGTCTACGTCGACATCAACACGTGTCACTCTCAAGCTACGAAACAGAATCAGAGGACTTAGTTTATTTTTGTTATAAACTGTTTACAGAGATTGTACTCAATACATTTATTGAAATATAATTTCTTTGTTACTTTGTTTCCTGTCTTATATATTTTTGACTCGAAATTTATGTATACAAATTTTGGCACGCTCGGTGGGACCATCTCTGCCTCTCATCTCTGTTTCGTCATCATCAACAAAGCTGAGAAATGGCCTCAAGCAAGAACATCTCTCAATCTTCTGAAAACTCTGCCGACACCCTACGAAAATCTGTAACGTTGGGTGACTTTATGGATGACATGACTCTTGGTTTTCGCACTAGAGGAATGAAAAAGTTCTTTATTCTTTTGCCGCTAGTTGCTAAGCTTCGAGCCGCGAGATGTTCCTACCGAGGCGAGAAAACTCTTTAAGCTTCTGTCTTCTTGAATCATCCATCATGTCTGATTCACACAAGGAACGTGAAACCCCCGTGTTTGGCTCAACTGCTTTGGCTGAACACGAGCCATCATTCATTGCTTCTCAAATATGGAAGCAACTCTCATCTGATAAGTCGGACAGGCTGACCGTTCACACTAGCCCTCTCTTTGATCCACTCAATGTAGAGAGTGACAATGAAACAAGTGATGATATTGTTGTCTCATCACCTCTAACGATTTTCGACTTAGAGGAACCCTTGTTGTCTTCACAATCGAACACTGCTGCTGTTATGGTGACCTCAGCTAAGACAGTTGAGGAACAACTTGCTGAAATGAATAGCCTACTCCAAAAATTAATGAAGGATGGAGAAGAAAACGATGCTCAAATTTGACTCCAAAATGAGCAAATCGCTGCCCTCAACAAGAAACTGGAGGAAGGCGACGCAGCATCAAGACAGGGTGATGAAAGTGAAGAGGATAGTGGTGAAGACGTTCGCCGCCCCCCTACAGCACGCCAACTTGAGTTATTGATAGCTCACGCTGTCAAAAATCAACTTGGAGAAAGTTCTCATGGCAGTCATCGCTATGTGAAGCCGTATACCAAAAGGATCGATAAGCTGCAGATGCCTTTTGGCTATCAACCCCCCAAGTTTCAGCAATTCGATGGGAAAGGAAATCCTAAGCAACACATTGCTCACTTTATGGAAACATGCAACAATGCTGGTACCATAAATGATTTCCTGGTCAAACAATTTGTTCGTTCCCTTAAAGGCATGGCCTTTGACTGGTACACAGATTTACCCTCACAATCCATTGACAGTTGGGATCAAATGGAGGAGGAATTCCAGAACAGGTTCTAAAGCACTCGACGTATTATCAGTATGACTGAACTGACTAAGACTCACCAGTGGAAGGATGAGCCAGTCATCGATTACATCAATCGTTGGCGCGCATTGAGTCTAGAGTGTAAATACCGCCTAACTGAAGTCTCTGCTGTTGAGATGTGCATTCAAGGAATGGATTGGGACTTGCTTTATATCTTGCAAGGTATAAAACCTAGGACTTTTCAAGAATTGGCCACGCGAGCTCATGACATGGAGCTTACCATTGCCAACAATAGAGGCAAAAGCAACACTTCTTCAGAATACAAGAAAGAGAAGAAGGATTTTAAAAAGACTGACAAGACCGCCAAAAGTTCGACTAAGGAGTCAATGTCAATCACGTCCTCCTCGCCTGTCAAGATCTCTAGCAAGACTGGCACTGAAAAGAATAAGGGTTCATCTTCTCAAGAACCTAGAAAAAAATAGACCAACCTTGAAAGAACTCCAAGCAAAGAAATATCCATTTCCAGACTCGGATTTGTCAGGGATGTTAGATGATTTTCTTGAAAACAAAGTCATTGAGTTGCCCGAAGCTAAGCGTCCTGCAGAGGTCGGTAAGACTTCCGATCCTAACTATTGTCGGTATCACAGGTTGATTAGTCATCCCATAGAAAAGTGTATAACACCTAAGGAGAGAATTATGCAACTTGCAAAGGATGGGAAAATTGTACTGGATTTTGATGAAGTTGCTGAAGTTAATCATGCCTCCGTGATGTTAGATTCTTATTGGGAGGCTCAAACTCTGCAGTTTGGGAGTTTGGAGCCAGTAATTGTACATGTGCTGCGACCGGTTCTCCAAGTTGATGATGTGCCATCGTTGAGCACGGTGTTCCAAGCGGCAACCAACATGGAGAGGATGAAGAAGGGTGGACATTGGTCACTAGAAGGAGGCCTAGACGACGATCAAAGCCTCAACCAAAGTCTCGTTTGTCGTAAGAAGAAGCATAAAAAAAGAAAGGGCTCAAAACGCTCGAAAGGAAAGAAAAAGTCAAAAAAGCATACTAAACGGCAAATGCGCAATTGACTTGCTTGAGCAGGATCCACTTACCCCTGTAACCTTAGAAGAATTCTTTCCTGAAGATTACTTCACTACGGTTACTGTTAATGCTACTTCATTTGTTGAGGATGAAGAAGGAAAAGAAGAGGAGGAGGATCGAAGAGCCATTGTTAAAGAAAATGAAATCTCCGTCAAAGTAAGCGTCCAACATTCAGGGACGGAGATAGATCCAAAGATATTGGCTATCTTAGAAGCTCTTCCTACACGCATGGGATGGAGGCAGATCTTTCATTTGCCTCGAGAAATGTGTCGACAAGTGGCTCTTGCACTTCAGCACCCAGAACTATACCTTGACAAAGTGAAGGATGCTGGAGAGCCAATAGAAAGTTCGGCTAAATGCGCGTCATGTAATTTTGCCTTAGCCTTCACTGATGAAGACTTATTGTTGGGCTCAAAACCTCACAACCGACCCTTGTTCGTTTCTGGTTATATTTTCGGCAAGAGAGTGAATCGTCTCTTAGTGGATGGAGGTTTAGCTGTCAACATCATGCCAAAATCCACCATGAATGATTTAGGGATCACTATGGAAGATCTTTCTGATAGTCGTCTAATGATCCAAGGATTCAACTTGAACAGTCAACGTGCCATAGGCATAATACGTCTTGACCTTGTGATGGGAGAGTTAACATCATCTACTCTCTTCCATGTCATAGATACAAAGACGTCGTATAAAATGTTGCTTGGACGACCTTGGTTGCATGAAAATGGGGTAGTCGCATCAACCCTCCATCAATGTCTGAAATTTTATTGTGGAGGCGAGAAGAAAATAAATGGGGATGTCAAACCCTTTAGCACGGCAGATTCGTACTTTACCGATGGTAAGTTCTTCGAAGATGGGGAACCCTTAAGCGAGATGTTGCCATCTAAAATTCCTTCAACTGGGAAAAGGGGTACAAATAAAAATGGTGATATTCCCTCGTCTTCAAGCTCTAGCGAGTCAGCCACCACTGAGATGCAACAACAAAAATGCAAGGAAAAGGTAAAAGAAGAAGTTGTTGCTCAACCCATTAAAGCAACGAAGAAGGCGGTAACGACTCCAGTCCTGCGATACATCCCTAAATCACGTCGTAAGGAAGGGGAGTCACCTTTTGCAGGGTGTCATGTTATGAAAGTAGAGCCAAAGAAAGAAAAAAAAGTAGATGAGACTACTCTTCAATGTTTAAAGCAAGAAGTGGTTGTTCCTTTATCTAGAGCCAATCACAATCAAATTGCTAAGCCTCCAACCTCACAATATGTTGATCAATCTAGGAGAAAATGGCTTAACAAGGGTAGGTTTGACCCAAATGCTTATAAACTCTTGACGAAGTGCAGTTATGACTTCGAGAATCCAGGCGCCCATGGGCAATGTCATTGAGGTTGATCCTCATGGAATTAATGACACACAAAAGAAATTGCAAGAGTATGGCGTTGAGGTACATCCGACGAAAGTAGGTTTGGGATTTGAAACCCCAACACCCATCAAAATTTCGCACGGCGTAGAGGGACAACCCTCTTCTTCGCAGTATATTCTTTGCGGAGGAAGTTGAAGAAAATGAAGATGAAAATAATGTGTCTCGACCAAAAATATCGGTCTTTGATCGATTGCGATCTCTGTCGTAAAAGGACCATACATCGGTTTTTAACGAGACTTGGTGGACACGAGCTTAATGAAGGTGTGAAGTCAAAAATACAAACACCCTTGTAAAATCTTCGATCTTCTAATAATAAAGCATCTGTCTTTAAACGTCTTGGTGCATCGACCTCAATTGATAAACAACAAAGACGGTAAGTACTAAGTCGCATCACAAGAGAGAAAAATGAAGTCAAAGGCGGGGACGCACCTCAAAGTGTTATCCCATCTCGCATGAGGCGTACACAGGTGGTAGACATCATTGGACATGCACCCTTGAAAGCCAAATGTCGTGTCATAGTGTTAACAAACCAAAGGAGTTCGTCTAGTCAAGAAAAAGAAAAAGATGTTGAATTTGTTTCTTCAAACCATATCACAGGGCATGAGGCTCCTGAAAGTGACGAGGAGATGGAAACAGATGAGGCTCCTAAAACTCTTGAAGATGGGGGGCAAGCCACCGTCGATGAGTTAAAAGAGTTAAACCTTGGAACTCAAGAAGAGCCACGCCCTGTCTACGTCAGCGCTTTTCTTACCCAACAGGAAGAACAAAAATATTCCAAGTTACTCTCTGACTACAAAGACGTATTTGCATGGAGTTATAAGGAGATGCCAGGACTCGACCCAAAAGTCGTTGTTCATCGCTTAGCCATCAAAAAAGGTGTCAGTCCAAAGAAGCAATCCCAAAGACGCTTCAGGCCAGAATTAATTCCTGAAATTGAGGCAGAAGTAAACAAGCTCATTGATGTAGGATTTATTCGTGAAGTCAAGTATCCTACTTGGATAGCAAACATTGTGCCAGTACGAAAGAAAAATGGACAGTTACGAGTTTGTGTGGACTTCCGCGACTTGAACGAGGCGTGTCCGAAGGATGACTTTCCACTCCCAGTAACGGAAATCATGATTGATGCCACCACTGGTCATGAGGCTTTGTCATTCATGGATTGTACCACTGGATACAACCAAATTCACATGGCTACTGAAGATCAAGAAGCAACTGCATTTCGTACCCCTAAAGGGATATTTTGTTACAAAGTCATGCCTTTCGGCTTGAAAAATGCCGGAGCTACGTATCAGCGTGCAATGCAGAAAATTTTTGAAGATATGATGCATCAAATTGTGGAGTGCTACGTAGATGACTTGGTGGTAAAGCCTAAGAAGAAGGAGAATCATTTGCATGACCTCCGTAAAGTCTTTCAAAGACTACGAAAATGTCAATTAAAAATGAACCCCCTCAAATGCGCATTTGGCGTCACCTCAGGAAAATTTCTAGGCTTCATTGTCAGACACAGGGGTATTGAAATTGACCAAGCAAAGATCAAGGCCATCCAAGAGATGCCTGAACCTAAGAACCTTAAGGAGTTACGTGGCCTCCAAGGGCGTCTTGCTTACATTCGAAGGTTTATTTCTAATCTAGCGGGGAAGATGTCATCCCTTCGGCCATCTCATGAAAAGGATGCCCCATTCAAATGGGATGACTCATGTAAAAAAAGCCTTCGAAAGTATAAAGAAGTATTTGTCTTCGCCCCTGTCTTAGGGGCACCAATAAAAGGGAAACCACTCATCCTTTATATCGCAGACACGAGGAGCGATCTCTGGGGGCAATGTGCGCTCAATAGCAAGAAGACCGTAAGGAGACAGCTCTTTACTACTTGAGCCGAACTTTGGTGGGTGCTGAATTGAATTACTCACCTATTGAAAAAATTTGCCTTGCTTTGATTTCTGCGATCCAAAAATTAAGACATTACATGCAGGCTCATACAGTTCATGTCATCTCGAGGTCTGACTCGATAAAATACATTCTCTCAAGGCCCGTGTTGTCTGGCAGACTTGCAAAGTGGGCTATGCTTTTAAAACAATATGACATTGTGTATGTCCCGCAAAAAGGCTGTCAAGGGGCAAGCAATAGCAGACTTTTCGAGACCACCCAGTCCACTGAGAATGGGAGCTTTCCGACGATCCGCCGGGTGAAGATGTGTTTTTCATTGAAATACTCCCCCTTGGAAAATGTACTTTGACGCCGCTCGTCATGACGGTGCGCGGAGCGGGAGTTGTCTTCATTTCTCCCGGGAAAAGCATATCTTGCCATACTCTTTTGTGCTAACTCAACTACGCTCCAATAATATGGCTGAGTACCAAGCACTCATAATAGGCCTCCAAATGGCAATTGAAATGGGACTTAGAGACTTAGACATTCACGGGGACTCCCAATTGGTCCTAAAACAACTGTCGGGTGAATACGAAGTCAAAAAGAATGATTTAATCCCTTATCAAAGGCAAGCATCACAATTGCTTGACAAACTTGATACCATTAAGTTAGAACATGTTCCAAGGAGTGCCAACAAGATGGCTGATGCACTCGCTTGGGCTTGCAACCACTTTGGCACTGGGGCGAAAGAAATAATGTCATGTACTGTTTGCAAACGATGGGTTGTCACTCCTGATGATGAGGATGTTGACGAATATGCTGAAGAAGTCGACATAATCTCTGTCTATCAAATAAACAAGGAAGATCGGCGTCAACCAATTAATGATTATTTGGAACATAAAAAATTGCCAAGTGATCCAAAACATATGACAGAGATTCGTCGTCGAGCCTCGCGGTTTATATATTATAAGGGGACTCTCTATCGACGATCCTTCCATGGTCTTTGGTTAAGATGTCTCGGAGATGAAGAAGCAAAGCAAACCATGGAGGAAGCTCACTCTGGAGTCTGTGGCGCTCATCAGTCAGGTCCAAAACTGCATTACCGTATTAAAAGAATGGGTTACTATTGGCCAACCATGGTACAAGATAGCATGGACTATGCAAAGAAATGTGAAGCTTGCCAATTTCATGCTAACTTCATTCATCAACCTCCAGAGCCATTACACCCCACAGTCACATCCTGGCCATTCGAAGCGTGGGGACTTGACGTAGTTGGCCCAATTACACCAATGTCATCTGCTGGACAAGCATATATTTTGGCAGCGACTGATTATTTTTCCAAATGGGCAGAAGCCATCCCCCTACGTGAAGTGAAAAAAGAGAATGTTGTTGACTTCATTCGTACTCACATCATCTACAGATATGGTGTACCCCGAAGAATTGTCACTGACAATGGGACACCATTTTACAATAAATTGATGAAAAGTTTATGTGAGAAGTTTAAATTCACCCAACATAGATCGTCAATGTACAATGCACCAACAAACGGTCTAGCTGAAGCGTTCAATAAGACACTTTGTAGTTTGTTGAGCAAAGTGGTTGCCAAGTCCAAACGTGATTGGCATGAAAGAATAAGGGAAGCTCTATGGGCATACAGGACGACATATAAATCAGCAACACAATCAACTCCATACTCGTTGGTGTATGACGTTGAGGCCGTTCTCCCCTTGGAGCTTCAAATTCCATCATTGCGCATTGCCATACAGGAAGGCTTGACTTCTGAAGAAAATGATAAACTCCGACTTGCTGAGTTGGAGGCGCTTGACGAAAAAAGACTCCAAGCACAACAAAAATCGAGTGCTACCAAGCTCGTGCGTCACGCGCTTTCAATAAGAAAGTTCGACCTCGCTCCTTTCAAGTTGGAGACATGGTCCTAGCCATTAAAAGACCCATCATTATTTCTCGTAAGACAGGAAGTAAATTCAGTTCTAAATGGGATGGTCCATACGTTGTCAAAGAGGTATACACTAATGGGGCGTATAAAATTGTTGACGCCGAAGGATTACGTATAGGGCCTGTCAATGGCAAGTTTCTGAAGCGCTAGTACTCATGAAAATTGAGAGCATTGTTCAACTCCTAAGCAAGAGGATAAACTGCATATGTTGAAAGAAAATATATGTAAACTTGAACTACGTTGGCTTGATCTTGTAAAAGTGATTCGATAATTCTTTTGCAAGTACGTAGGCAGCTTGGGTAACAAAAAAAAATACTCAAGTGCAGCCACAACAAAAAACAAATATTGCAATTATTGTAATACTCCTGGCCCGTAAGAGTATAAACTGTGAACGGCGAAACACCAAAAAACAAATATTGCAATCATTGTAATACTCCTGGCCCGCAAGAGTATAAACTGTGAACGGTTAAAAAATTATAAAACAAAGAGTGTGTCCATCTTATTGCAAATATGAATAAATAAAAAAAAAACATAAATTGTTGGTGCACACTATCTATAAAATTAAAAAAAAAAAAACACATGAAAAAAAGGGAATCATTCTATGTCTATGTATTCTGGGTGGGTGAGTGACGACTGGAGCTCCAATAACCGTCTCTTGCCCTCATCAAGGTCGTGGATCTTATCAGTACTTAAAACGGGGGTAGGCGCTAGCTCACTCAAGGCTTTCTTGTGGTCTTCCACCTTCGGCGCAAGTGATGTTAAAGTGATCCCCTTGGCCTCCAAGCTATTTGTCAAGTGGTTTGCCTTGTCACGCTCTTTCTCCAGTTAAGTTTCATGTTCCATGATCCTGAGCTTGTTGGAAGATTGCTCTCTTAGAAGTACCAGACGCTCTGTCTCGATCTCATCATAATCAAGCTCAGCCTTCTTAAGCGCTTCTGTCCGGAGAATGATCTTCTCTTTTACTTGTTCGGATCGTTGACACTTTGAGGCAGCCTCTTCTAAAGCAAGATGATCTTTGACCGCACTAACATAGGATTCTATCTTGCACTTCAAGGGGTTGGGATTTCCTTTAAGATTTTCAATACCCTCGTATAGCACCAAGGCTTCCTCATGTTTCTTCGCAACCTCGTTAAAGGATCTTTGCTCTTAGTGTTTCCAAATATTGCATACCCATGTCTCGAATCGCCTTAGCAAAGATATTTCTCATCAAGGACCCATATGGGGGCATAGAGGTCGAGGCACTAGAGACATGAACTCCTGGTGCCTCAATGACAAGAGCTTCTGCAGCTTTGGCATGAACATCCGACAGTCTTGCAGTCCCCTCAACGGATTGATGATTGTGAATAGGAGAGGAACTCTTAGCAGATCCGTCTATACTCTTGCAAACCAAATTCCTTGCAAATCTCAATTCCTTCCCCCTTCTAGGAGTCGCTTTCGAGGGAAGCACCATTGTGGGATGTCCTGAGTTGTCGGGAATATCCATAATGTCCATTTCAAGGTTGAAGTCATCGCCCTAAAAAACAAAAGCAATAAAAATTGATTAAAAACAAAAAAAAACAAACAAAAAAAAGTGTAAGGGGGAAAAGGTCTACCAAGGGGAGATCCGCAACAGCATGAGATGATTCAGGCACTCCATCAAAAAAACTGTCACAGTTCAACCCATGCTCCTCAAGCACACAATCAGGAGATTTTCTTTTCCCCGGCGTTGATGTTTGAAGTCCACATTCGACTCTGCGTCGTTGGTGCTCCTCCCATTCTTTGGGATTTGGACTCATTACTGTCTAGATCCTCCCTGCCCTATGTAAGGTATCATTGTCAAGATAGTCGCAGGTACCTTCAGGATTTGAGTTATTCTTTGAAGTTGGATTTTCTACAAGCTGATGTTCGCTCCTGTTAGGCTTAGAAGAACTAGATCCAACACTCGAACACAATATGTTAACCTTATTCCTTAGGTCTTTGATAGGGCCACCAATCACGGAATTCTAAGGTCTTCAACTGACGCCAGTCTAATAAGCGAAGCGGGGGACGAAAAGTCCGGGCCCGACTACCCCTGAAACAATAACAACCTCCAGTATCTCAAAGCTTCATAATAAGTTACGCTTCGAGATTCAACATCGCGACGAGGCGTGCCAGGGACATCTTGAACAAAGCCAAACTGTCTGCTAAATCGATAGGGAAATAAGGCTCAACGTGAAAAGAATCACCCCGACGTATGGCTAGATAGGCGGAACGAAGAGAGACCAGGTAGCTGAAACTGGAGACATCAAGTTCACCATCGTCAAAATATAAGATATTTTTGTTTTTGTTCAAGATGGTGCATCCCACTTTCGCCTTCCTTCCATCATGGATGAGTTCTCGAGCATCAACTTCTTTGAAACACTTAGCTCCTTGAGTCCCCGAAAATACGGTCATTAAAGGACCTGGTGGGGAAGGGTCTACATCATGGTTGGTGCTGAAGTAGTACGCTAGCCAACTATATAAGTATTGCGTCGGGAAGAAAGATCCAGAATAGGCAGGCTTTGAAGATGCGGAAATTGCATTCAAACCTCTGTAGATACTGGCAAGTACAGGTGCAGCAAGACTAAAAGTCGTACCCCGAGCCATCAGAGTAGCAACTTCAAAGGTATCGGGCCTAATGATTCTATCTTCACTTTCAGGAAGCACAAAAACACACAACCAACAAGCCAAGAAAGCTGCAGTATAGGTAGTCTGTCTTTTGACATCACCAGAGACACCAAGAAAATCAAGCATGGCAGATTCTTCTGTTGTCCATTCAGTCGACCGAGCTCTAAGCTCACCAGTGGGATTATGAGTAGACTTCGGGCGAGAATCAGAGTATCTGCGTCTCTTCACGGGTGCTGCATAAGTGATTTTTCTCTTGTACCAAAATTGTATCCCTTTGTTGAGCGAAACTCTATTCCTTGATTCAAGTTGCTTGTTCAGATGATGATAAGCATTAAGTAGGTGTTCGTATGCTTTAGAGATAAGACGATCGCCATCCTCGCCTCGCGCCCTTATGATGTTCAGATGAGGGGTGGCTTCATCATAAATCTCTCCGACAATGGGCAATCCACCGAGTCGGTGGAGGTCCCACAAGGAAATAGACAGCTCACCTGCCACGGTATGAAGCGTGTTGGTAGTAGGACACCAACTCTCACAGAAAGCACGCAGGATGCTAGTATCCCTGTCATAGGAGTAGAGTGAAGCGTAGACGGCGTTATAAACGCCGCAATAGTCAAGAGCTTCGCGAAAATGAAATAAGACATCTTGATCCATTCCCAATACCCGGGAATGAAAGAGAAATCTCCAATGATTCTAACAACTTGGGATCCCCATTTCACGAGCCGGAAAGAATAGAGCGACCGAGCAAGGGAAGGCAATCATCGATGCTTGAGGCTTGTCTTTTAAAATGCTATGAAGCTTATAAACAGGTTGACGCGTTGTGTGCACCAAGAGGAAGCTTGACAGACATCTCACTCAGGAAATTATTCTTACACACTAAAGTTTGAATGCCCTCAGGACGACGCAGTGAGCGACGGATGACCATATTAGTGCCTGATCTGGGATCATCTCTTTCACGATCAATAAGAGCAATGTAGGAATGTTTATCATCATTGAATTCTTTAATGAACACCATCTTATAAAAAAAAGAAAGGAATGAGTAATAGAGAATACAAAAAAAAAGAGGGGGCAGATGTCTCAGCTACATGATCGTCGCCATTGATTGTCTTCGAACACACTCCAAAAGCGTCATCTTTAGTTGCTAGGATAAGCACAATTAAGCAACTGCCCTAACAACTCCGATGGATCATCAGTGACCCATCGCGATGAACACTCAAGTAATGGGCTTGATTGTCTTCGAACACACTCCAAAAGCGTCATCTTTAGTTGCTAGGATAAGCACAATTAAGCAACTGGCCTAACAACTCCGATGGATCATCACTGACCCATCGCGATGAACACTCAAGTAGTGGACTTGATTGTCTTCGAACACACTCCAAAAGCGTCATCTTTAGTTGCTAGGATAAGCACAATTAAGCAAATGGCCTAACAACTCCGATGGATCATCACTGACCCATCGCGATGAACACTTAAGTAGTGGACTTGATTGTCTTCTGATGGCAAGTGTCAAAAAAATTGTCACCTGCAAGACATTACAAACAACACGTGCACAACAAAAAAAAATATTGAAAAAAAAAGAGACTCAAGGGGGTGTAGATAAGAATCATCACCTTACTAGTCTACAGACCTTCTGCATGTTACTCAAAAGATAGCCTAGCCAGTTCAGTATCTCAAAAAATCTGATATACTGCAAGTCAAAAAAAAAAGTGTCAAAGTTCAAATTGTTGGTAAAAAAAAAGTGAAATAAAAGAGACGAAAAAAAATTCAATCCCAGCGCTTGTTTCATTAGCAAATCGATTACTGCATTTAGTTATTAATTGTTGGGCATGAATGATTGATGATAATCAACACGATGAGACAAGCAATAAAAAAAAACATTCAGCCAACAATCACCGCATGGGAATAAGGTACATCATCAAGTTTAATATTCAAAGATGAAGAATCACAAGAATTCAAGCATGTCATAAGACTCATGGTGGCAAAGTAATTAAGAAAACAAGAAGAACAGAGCAATACAGGCGTTGTATGAATATCAAAATTTCACCAAAAAAAAAAAAAAAAAAAGCGGGAGGTATATATTAGGGTGTGACTTATGAGAGAACAAAGATAAAGTTAAAGATCAGGCATTGCTGCACCAACATGAATTACACATGGAGTCTGTTATAATTCTACAATAAACATAAAGCATCCATGAATCAGATTAAAAAAAATATACATAATAAAGTGCAAAGCATGAAGCCTAGCTATTACAAGGCGTGAATTGATAAAAGGATTTTACCTTTTGATGATTAGTGATGATGACACTGATCAGGGGGCTTTGGCACTATATGAGTACTTACCTGTACAAACAAACAATCACAGTTATCATCAACTGCACACAAGTGTCGAAAATTTTGAAAAGAAAGGATGATAAACACATGGCAGTAATGAGAAGCCAAATTCATTATTTTGTATGACTTTGAGAGAAGATGTTGATGAGGAATCGTACAGAAGACAAATAATCAAAAGACAAAAAAAAAAAACCATGCTTCTTACTGCAAATCAACCGAAAGTCATTGGAGAAGAGGAAAAAAAAAAATTCTATGGCTAATAAACAGATAATATCAACAACCCTATATTCCTATGTGATGAAAAGAATAACGGCTTACTGGTGAATAATCGGTCAGTCTAGTGCTCAAATGATGTGTGCTTGCGAACGTTAGAGCGAGTTGAATACAAAGTCCGGTGAAATTACTTGTAATCTACTAATATGCAGGACGAGGGGAAGATTAATTACGTGCATATTTATACACTTTGGTGAAGAAAAAAAACGAAACCTAATACTTATTTGATTAGGATTATTTTTCCAAGTCCAAGACTTAATAGAGTTATAGGTGGTTCATCACTCTCGGCAACAAATCCTAGCAGCACAGTGATTGTCACCTTGTTACCAGCCATTTCAAATTTGTTGAGACCTCGTCATACCAAAACACAACAAGTCGTGTTCATGACATGGTCTCGAGGGGGCAATTTGTAGACACTAAAAATTTATTAGTGTTTTACAAATTAAAATAAATTGATTATTATTGAGCTAAAATAAATATAATTAGCCCACATTAATTAATTTAGCCCACCTAAATAAAATATCCAAATTAAATCAAATAAATATAATTTGGGTTGTCAACTATTTGGGCAAGTCCATATCACTAGTCCAAATAATTAAGATGGTCAAATGGCAAAGGTAAGAAAAAACTTCCAAGTCATAAACGGGCCCAAGCCCATAAACTACCAAGTCCATAAGGGATCTTCATTCCCTTATAAATAGACCGCACCTCTCTCAGTTGAGGGGACGAGAAAATCATTATTCTCAAGAGCTCATAAAATTCTCTTGGAATTCTCTCTGCAAATAGTCAACAAGCACATCAAATTTGTGCCGACTATTCAGATACACTCAAACACATTCGATTGAGATTCAAGCTTTTGACAGCCCTCATTCGAATACACTCAAACAAAACTCAAACTCAGGTCCACGTCGACATCAACACGTGTCACTCTCAAGCTACGAAACAGAATCAGAGGATTTAGTTTATTTTTGTTATATTTACAGAGATTGTACTCAATACATTTATTGAAATATAATTTCTTTGTTGCTTTGTTTCCTGTCTTATATATTTTTGACTCGAAATTTGTGTATACAGTATGTATTATAAGAAAATACAACTATGTTACATAAACGTAAATTTATTATGACTTACATTAATAAAAAGTCCGAGCTATCATCAATGTTATCAGGATCGGGATCCTACTTTGGATCGTAGGGGTTGGTAGGATCGAATCGGTGAGATCGGATCGTAGAATCGTAAGATCCTACAATTCGGTAAAATAGAGATAATTATGCTTGAAAATGGTGAGACTCTGATGTTAAAAATTTACACATATTAATAATGACTTATTTGATTAGCAAATGGTGATAATTTTTCAATGCTATAAGATTTGAAGTAAAATGCAACCAAAATATAATAGAAGAAATATAATATGTGAAAATACTTTATGATTTTTTTACGATAGGATCGGATCGTAGAGTCGTAGGATCGTATAATCGTATTAAGATCCTACCATGTGATTTTTTGTGGCTGGGTAGGATCGAAAGATCCTACAAAATTAAGATCCTACGTAGGATCGGGATCGGTGAGGTCTTTCCGGATCGTAGAATCGTAGGATCGTAAGAGTCGGATCGGGATTTTAACAACATTGGCTATCATTACCTCAAAAGAAAAAACGTAAATTTATTACAAGTTTAATTTAATTTAATACAAAATAATATTTCTTTTTTTACCGCTTTATATGCAGTCTCTAGAGTTGGACATATTATTTTTCTTATTTCAATCCTCAATTCGAGCATAATGCCTAAATTGTTTATTAATTGACGCAGGATGGCTAATTTAATTATATATATCCTTGAGCGTGATCTAGGCCAGAAAAACTAAAAAAGATTAGGACAAAGAGCTACTAGTGTGCGATAATCTCCTAAATATTCTAGACTTCAGGTTACTCGACAGTGGGCCAGTGGCCAATATTCGTCCTTGGATACTATAATTTTGTGCATTGATCAAGGATCGGACTTAGTTATCTCTCTACACTTGGATCTTGCAGCATGTTATCTAAAACTCAATAAGTTCAACAAATTAAAGTGAACTGAATAGTATCAATATAAAGTAAAATTTCATATATATATTATAAGGTTTAATTTTGTATGTTTTAAAGTACAATAACTTTTGTATATTATACAATATAATTTTGTGCATTGTACCGTATAAGTTTTCAAATCACAAATACAAATACATAAAATAAATTAAGAATTTAATATATATAGTATAATTTGTAAGTTCTAACTCCTACATAAGTTCCTTCTCCTCTTAAATCTGATAATGGATTCTCTTCCGGTTCGTCAATGTTTTCCCTCACTCGTACATCCTCTCGTCCTAAGTCCAAATCATTAGGACTATCTTTCTTTCCCTAGCTAGCTCAGGTTGTGGATGCGGGTTCAGTTCTACCAGGAAAAGGAATTGTACTCATACTCCTCTAGTCGAGTTTAATCATCATCCTAGCAAGAAGATCGAGTCTTCAATACGTTCATGATGGCGTCTTCAGTCCTAACAGTCTATGTTGTAATAGTTATGTCTGCTATGTATGTTGTAGTTTCATTAAGAATAAGATTAGGAAGGTGAGTAATGTCATGGTAGAAGAGCCCCAAGTAATGTCTACTCCAGCCTAGAACGAGTCCTTTTATTTCTTTGCCTATTCGCGAGTTGTAAAAAAAACAACGATAATCAAGTAAGATGTTTTAGAGAAATAGACTTTTGCACTCTAAATTTGAATATTCACGTGAAACCTCTAAAGTGACACAATTTTAAGAGTAATGGAAGGAATTACAGCAAAAGTTACAACTGTTCAGTTGCTATTTTCACTCAAAGCGCCAATTCTCTTGCCAATTACATCCTACCTTCAATACATAATTCATATCATACTACCTTCAATAAACATAAATTCACATCATCACAAAACAAAAAGTAAGATATATGTGTAAATAAAAGTCATAGCCATAGTCTTGTGCAAAGAAAGATCGCACGGCTCTTTTTCGATAACGACATGATGAAGGATTCCTATGTCGTCTTTAATTTCACTAACAATCTAACATGACTGTAGAATCTTGTGGCGACTTGGAGTACCGGAGAAAAAACAAAACATTTGGGTTTAGCTTCTTCAGCTATATAAAAAGATGTAGATATCGTGTTCCAATCATTTTGAAAGTTGATCAACTTCACTTTAGTTTCTAGAGAACTATCACCATTTGTAATTGCTCTCTCGACATTTTTAAATCGAGCTTCTTCAGAAAACATGAAGATAACCGTAAGACAAAATTTGGCTTCATCCTCCCCCTCATGTCAAGTACCTCTTCTGTTAAGCCATAGATTCTCCTAATGACGTGCTCTAAGCTTAAAATTCCAACTTCCAACTCTAGTCTTGTCACGCGTGCATAACGCTCAAATATTCTATAGGTTTCATCAAACTTTGTTAGTCTTTTGCGCGCTCCCGGAAACAGTTTGTTTTGCACGGCTTCAGGAGTACCTTTAAAAAAGGAAGCTCCAGGCCCGTCCCTGAGCGAGGGCAGGAAGGGCGGCCGCCCAGGGCCCAGGGATGACAGGTGATTTATGTAGGAACTAAAACTGATAACTAAATTGATACACTTAACTGACCACCGTGGCGTGAGAAGATCACTGCCCTAAAGTTGAATTTGCCCCGTAACAACACACGGACTCACAGCAATCAACCTCCAGGGATACACGGTCTCTGCGTTTCCGGGGTTGACAGAAAAACAGATTGAGAATGATCTTGAGTATTGCCCAGAAAAACCGAGGAGAAATATTGAGAGAAGATGTAATTGTGTTTTCTGTGTTTGTCTCTCCTTGAAGAATCTCAGAACACTGGTATATATAGGGAGAGGAAAACCAACGAAATCAGAACGTGACTGAGATCGTGGGAAAAACGGTCACATAATGGGAAGAGTAATGGCCGAAAATTAGGAGAGAGTTTAGGGGAGAAAACGGCATTAAAAGAGAGATTAAGGGAAAAAACGGTAACTTAAGAACTGATAAAAACGGTCATAAAATGCCAACATATTTCTGACCCAAAACTATAGTTAAGTTAAGTTTATTCCCCAAAGCCCAAAGCCCAAAGCCCAAGGCCCATGGCCCGGTCCGGGCGGGCGGCGGTGGCGCGCGCGTGTGGCAATCACACATCACCACTTACCCACTAAAAGCCTCATTGCTTCTCAACTCAAAGGGTAGAGGAAGAGTAATGGTTATAAACCTTACTCTTCCCTTATATTCTTTCAATGTGGGACAAAAGGAAAAAATGACTCTTCATATTCTTTTGAAGCAAACTTAAAGTTTCTAATAAAAACTCCAACAATCCCCACATGATTCAAAAGAAGAAAACAGAAAGAAACGGGTGAAAAAAGATGATTCGGGCAATAGATACTAGGTTTTGAAGTATCAATGTCTTATGGACTTGAATTGACACTCAGTGCATACAAATATGTCTTGCTGTCATAATAGGTAGATTTCTCTTTGAACCTTTCACGAGGTTAGCAAACCATAGATGCGCACTCAACCTTTTTCAAATCAAGAAACATTCTCGCAATTGTAATATCAATGCCCCATAATTTACCTGGATTCTCATGAATGCTCTAGAGAGCCTAAGCCTTTTGACTCTCATAGGGGATTGGGCGTAACCCCCACATTCACATAGGTAAGTTCATCAAGTTTGTACTGTCACAAACCACCTTAAGTAAGGCTATGAACTTATTAAGAGCTATAAGCTCAACCTCACACATATAACAGTATAATAAAACAAAATACTACATCACTTTTATTACTAGGAATGGTAGTAGTATCAACAACTTGAGTTCTTTTGTGATTTCGTTTGACCTTTTGAACTTAGGAATTCCTAAGAAGGGTATCCATCACAATTCACTCCACAATAGGCTTTAAACCCATTCCTTGTGCTGACTCCAGCACCATTTTTCTACAAAGGCCTTTGGTGAGAGGATCAGCAATATTCCTCTCTGACTTTACATACTCGAGTGACAACACATTATTTTTAACTAAATTTCTAACTATGGCATGCCTTAAGCGAATATGCCTTCTCTTTCCATTATAGGCTTGATTATTCGCTACCCCAATTCTTGCTTGCGAATCGCACCGCATAGAAACGATGGAGTCAGCTTCCCCCACAATGGAATATCAAAGAAGCAAACTCCTTATCCATTCGGCTTCTTGTCCCGCCAATTCTAAAGCAATAAATTCGGATTCCATGGTAGATTTGGCAATACATGTTTGCTTTGATGATTTCCATGATATAGCTCCACCAAAGAAGAGTAAACACATAACCGCTAGTAGATTGAATTTCATCATTATCCGACACCCAATTGGCATCACAAAATCCTTCAAGAACACAAGGTGTCCTTTGATAATGTAGACCCCAATTGATAGTGCCTTTTAGATACTTCAACAATCTAATCAAGGCAACCCAATGCTCTCGATTAGGATCTGTGAGTATACCTCGCTCAATCTACTAACAGCATAAGCTATATCAGGTCTAGTATAATTCATCAAGAACATTACACTACCAATTATTTTTGCATATTGTTCTTGGGATATACTATCACCCTTATTCTTTTTCAAATGAATACTAGAATCATATGGGGTTTTCACGGGAATACAATCAAATTGATCAAACTTCTTTAATATTTTCTCAACATAATGAGATTGATTTAAAGATATCCCATATGACGTTCTAGTAATCTTTATTCCAAGAATAACATCAGCCTCTCCTAAATCCTTCATCTCAGAACAAGAATTGAGGAAACTCTTAGTTGCATTTACTACGTCTATATTGGTCCCAAAGATTAACATATCATCCACATATAGACATATGAAAACGCAACCAAGCTCATCAAATTTGGAATAAACACAAGCATCAGAATCATTTACCAAAAAACCATTTGAAGTAATAGTTTGATGAAATTTATCATACCATTGTTTTGGTGCTTGTTTTAAACCATACAAAGATCTAATAAGCTTGCATACCTTGTCCTCTTGACCAGGAACCTCACATCCTTCAGGTTGCTTCATGTAGATCTCCTCATTTAACTCACCATTCAAAAATGCAGTTTTCACATCCATTTGATGCACAATCAAATCATGAATATTAGCAAGTGCAATTAATGTTCTAATGGTGGCTACCTTAGTCACAGGAGAATAAGTATCAAAAAAGTCTAAACCGTGTTTTTGGCGATGCCCTCCAACTACAAGTCTAGCCTTATACTTGTCTAAAGACCCATCAGGCTTACATTTCTTTGTAAAGATCCATCTACTACTTAGGGCCTTACAACCTCTAGGAAGGTCTGACAAAATCCAAGTATTATTACTCATAATAGACTCGATTTCACTGTTAATAGCCTCTAACCAAAAACTTGAGTCTACAGATCTCATGGCCTCAGCATAGGTTCTCGGGTTCTCTTCCAATACAAGCACATTGACATCTTGCTCATCTAAACACTCTTTTTCAGCTCGAAAGGTAGTAATAAAATCAGGTCCGAAACTAGACTCAATTCTAGCTCTCTTACTCCTTCTAGGTTCTAAAGACTCACTAGATGATGCAATGTCATGATGCATGGAAGATGAAGATGCAAGCGAGGCAAGCATGATGGTACACTAACTTTCATAGGAAAAACATGTTCAAAGAATTCAACATCTCTTGACTCTCTCATTGGACCAAAACCAGAGGCATCCTTAAGAATGAGCCTATAAGCAAGACTGCATTAGAAGCATAACCAATAAAAATACCATCTACGAGTCTTAGGTCCAATTTTACTCCTTTGAAAGTCAGGAAGTCCAATCTTACCCAAACACCCCCACACTTTGAGGTAACCCAAATTAGGCTTGAAGCCTTTCCACAACTCATAGGGAGTCTTATCTAACTTCTTATGGGGAACTCGGTTAAGAACATAGCAAGCGAGATAAAATAGCCTCACCCCACATATTAGTAGGCATACAGAACTAATAAGCATTGCATTCATCATATCCTTAAGAGTCCTATTTTTTCCGCTCGGCTATTCCATTTTGTTCGGAGTGTATAAGGAGTTGTAACCTCATAAATAATTCCATTAGACTCACAAAATTTCTTAAGGGAAAGTCCATCATATTCTCCACCCCTATCTCGATCTCACCCTCTTAATCTTAAGGTCCGATTGGTTCTCAACTTCGGCTTTATAAATTAGAAATTTTTCTTGACCTCATCCTTAGAACTCAATAAATATACCTTAGTATAACGTGAGAAGTCATCAACAAATGTAATATAATACTTCTTTCCTCCCCTACTCATGGAATTCTTAAAGTCACCTAAGTCACTATGGACTAACTCTAATAAAGAAGAGGAACGGGATACATTTTTGTTGAATGCTTTCTTAGGGTGCTTAGCTTCTACACATACTTCACATTTCTCGAAAGATGTATTACTAAAGTCAGGAATTAGACTAAGTTGTTTTAGCCTTTTAACAGATGCAACATTCACATGACCTAGTCTAGAATGCCATAAAGAAACAGACTCAGCAATATAAACGGAAGCATTAGAGTTCTTATTATCAATAACAACATCCAAAACAAAAAGTCCAAGATTACAAAAGCCTTTACCCACAAAAACACCATTTCTCGGTTAATACAAGTTTATCGATTCAAAAGCTAACTTAATCCCGACTTTGTTTAAAAGAGAACCGAAATGAGGTTTCGCGGATGTCGGGAACATGCAAAACATTGCAAAAGCAATGGTTTTCCCGGGAAGTTAATTTCGGGAAAACCTTTCCTTTGCCTAGAACACTCACGGTGCTTGAGTTGCCCATGAAGACGCATTCTCCTTACGAAACTTTGTTGTAGTCCTGGAACATCTCCTTGTTGGCGCGAGATGTGACGGGTTGCACCCGATATCAACGATCCATTCAAGAACATTGCTTACAGTTGACTTCGGACACCACAGCAACAATGATGTCGTCTTCGACAAGGTTGGCTTGAGCTTTGTTGACTTTGGCTTTGTTTGGAACTTCCTTTCTTTGACGGCAATCCTTGGCGGAATGCCCAAACTTACCACAAACGAAGCAATTTCCCTTAAACTTGTTATAATTACGCCTTGTACCATGAAAGCCGATTTGGACCCTTACCTTTTGGTCCTTTACTGCAGCTGACTTTATTTTCCACAAGATTAGCGGAAGAGGAAGAATGATCAACTTGATTTCCCCTTTGATTTGGATACGGTTTTGCTCCTCAATCTTAATGTGGGAAACTAATTCACGAAGGGTAAAGTCTTTACGCCTATGTTTCAAGGAATGAACAAAATTTTCCCGGGATGGTGGTAATTTCTCAAGTAAACAAGTTGGCTTGGAACATATCGGGAATAGCCATACCCTCGGCCACAATATCGGCACACAAATGTTCATACTCATGAACTTGATCTAGTACGGAGTTTATCATCGGACATAGAAAACTTCAACCAACGACTACATGCATATTTCTTAGTCCCAAAATCATCGAGTACCATACTTAGCATTCAAAGCATCCCAAATATCCTTAGCATTTTTCGACTTACTATAAATCATGTAAAGGGCAGAAGTCATATAATACAGTAACATCCCACGACAAGTTTTATTATCTTTCACAACTAATGAATTTTCGGGAGCAGGCATCAACGAGACAAACGATAATCTACCCCAATTTGACCCAAAAAAATTCCATCTTGTCGGACCACATTTTATAATTTTTCCCATCAAACGGATCTAACTTAGACATATCAGGAACAAAGGGATTGGTAATAGGGACAACATTTAGAATACGCACAGGATCATTAGGAATTTCACCAGCCATAGTTCCGTAAAATAGATTAAACTAAATTCAACTTTAGAATGTAGGAACTAAAACTGATAACTAAATTGATACACTTAACTGACCACCGTGGCGTGAGAAGATCACTGCCCTAAAGTTGAATTTGCCCCGTAACAACACACGGACTCACAGCAATCAACCTCCAGGGATACACGGTCTCTGCATTTCCGGGGTTGACAGAAAAACAGATTGAGAATGATCTTGAGTATTGCCCAGAAAAACCGAGGAGAAATATTGAGAGAAGATGTAATTGTGTTTTCTGTGTTTGTCTCTCCTTGAAGAATCTCAGAACACTGATATATATAGGGAGAGGAAAACCAACGAAATCAAAGCCCAAAGCCCAAGGCCCAAGGCCCAAGGCCCATGGCCCTGGCCCAATCCGGGCGGGCGGCGGCGGCGCGCGCGTGTGGCAATCACACATCACCACTTACCCACTAAAAGCCTCATTGCTTCTTAACTCAAAGGGTAGAGGAAGAGTAATGGTTATAAACCTTACTCTTCCCTTATATTCTTTCAATGTGGGACAAAAGGAAAAAATGACTCTTCATATTCTTTTGAAGCAAACTTAAAGTTTCTAATAAAAACTCCAACAATTTATTCCTGATTTCCAGCCACAACACTTGAAAAATTGATCTGATGAAATAATCAAGAACAAGTGAACAATGGCATGAAAATATGCCCATCTACAAAGTGTAACATAAATTTTGTTATCATTTAGTTCCATAAAACAAACATGAATGAATTAAGAAGTTATACCAGAAATTCGAATCATAAAAACATGAAATAACGAAGTATATGAGATAAATAAAAAATAAGTTGAATTCATGAAACAAACAATAACAAACGCATAAAAATAAAAACAATGGCATGAATAATCACATGAAGTAGATCTAAAAATCGCAATTTGACACCAAAATTGGCAACAATAACAAAAATCGTCTGAACAAGTAGAGATTAATCTAAGGAACAAAAGAAGAACCTGGAACGAGCTTATGCAATTCGAGCCTCAGAATTTGCGTATAGCAACCCAACTGCAGCCCATGAATTGGTGTGTGTTCGTCGAGAGAAAAGACGAAATTTCAGATTTGAATTGGCGTGTGTTCGTCTTCTTGATTTTGAGGGAGTGGAGGTGAGAGAGTGAGAGAAACGAAAAATGTATGGAGTTTTTGACTGAAAAAGCCCAACAACGAAAATTGAAAAACCATAAGATAAAAAGAGAGTGACAATTAATATTAGATTGTAGAGTAGTTGGTTAATGCATTTTCATTTCATTTAGATTTCAAATCACTTGCTAACAAAACATTTAAATCACAAATTCTACCAATTACATACATTATAATAATTCGGTAAAAAAATTTATTAGACATGTAATTTGTTTATTAGATATAAATTTACTCAATAAAGAAAAATTAACAGATCATGGAATTGAGATTGATTACTTGCCGAATTTAAAATAAATCACATCATATTGCCGAAAAACTGATCATGGAGAAATATATTTATTTGAAATCAGTTCCCGAAAAGAATTTGTAAATCACAAATCTTGTCAACCTTGTATTCTATAATTAGGTTAGTTTTTAATTCATTGGGAAAGATGAAATAAAGACATGTTGTAACTTTTCAACAATATTAGAAAAATGGTTAGTAGATAATAGTAATACTCAAGTTATAAACAATGCTACTTCCAGTAACAATGTCAAAAAGCTCAAATATTACTCCCTCCGTTTTCTTTTGCTGTTCCTGTATTCCCCCTTGGGAAATTTCAATATGTTGTTCTTATTTTGAATCTTTCCATATATAATATAATTTATGACTTAAATTTTCCATTAGTTTTGAGTTGTAATAAATGTGTTCACACTATTGAGTAGTCATTTTTTACCTTTTTATCCCTCAAACTTTTGTCTAATTGGTTGTCTAACATAGAGTAACTCAAAGAGCAATAAATGTGTTCACACTAGTTTGTAGTTACTTTACTCTTTTACCCCTAAAACTTTTTGTATCATTGGTTGCTTAACCTAGAGCAACTCAAAGGGTTAGAATCTTTATTTTTTGTTAATTTAATTATATTTAAAATAGTAGAATCTTGCCCATTTTTTTAGTTGCATTGGTTTCCTCCCCGATTCTAAATAGGAACAACAAAAGAAAACGGAGGGAGTATGTGCTTATGCTTATATTATAATGCAATCTAATAATCTACAATATTTTAATCAATAATGTAAGGCAATATGATTAATTAGTAAGATTATCAATCACAAAATAGGTAAATATGGCTAAAAGACAGTTTCTTGAATAAACAAAAAACTATTAATCATTTGTTGCTATCAGTTTAGAAGTGGATTTAGTCATTTTAGAGAATCAGTATTTGCAAATATGCGGTTGGGAAGGGAAAAGGAAGGAAAATTTTACATGATTAATAATTAGTAAAATTATAAATCTCAAAATAGGTAAATGTATTATGGTACTTTGGTCATTTTACATATTTAGAGTGTAAGTTATTATTTATGACAAGATTGGAGATGTTACTTTTGTTCTACTTAAAAAGCAAGTGTGTAAATTGGTTGGTAAATTCACTTTTAAATTATTAGAAAATCAAGAGAAGATATTTTCATTGTTTGGTTTTGTTTGTAAACAAAAATATAACATATTTTTTATATAGAAAGATTATCAAACGCTTATTGACAAAAGAATGAGAGCCTATATATATATATATATATATATATATATATATATATATATATATATATATATATATATATATATATATATATATACGCGCGCACATACACACACACCCTCTGTTTTTGAAATAAGTGAAATACTTCTCTTAGAAAGCTTTCACATAAAAGAGATAAGTGTTTATATATTAATAACCTCAAAACCAATTCAAAGTTTCTCCAACGACAAAATATATAGCAAAGAATTTAGAGAAAGTGAAAATATTGTTACTATGTAAATACTCTTAAAATATAATCAAGAGAAAATAAAATCAAATTTACATATGTTCACAGATTGATTTGGATATGTTATTGAAGAAAAGTAATATCAATCACAACGATACTGATTATGTTCCCTAAAAACGCTATGTTTCCATCAACCAATATTTTTTTCTATCTTTAAAATCTTAGTTGGCTAAAGAAAGGAGCGATTGACTATAACCAGAATTTATGTACTACTAATGCATGTTTTTATATTAGTTTCAATTCTAGAAAAAAAACGGATACTACTAATTATTATAGATAGGGCATAATTCATAATCGTGCAACATACGGGTCGTAAGCCAAAATAAAAATTATTCTCAATACAACATCATAAAATTTTAAATCATTTAATTACTGATTTCATTTAGACAATCACTCCCTTAAATCATAGAATCTGCCAAAATTTTCTATATTGATAACGGATGCCAAAATTCTCATTGCAAGTAGTGGTGGCCTGTTAAGCGTGAGCGTGATTGCCAAAAGAGGGAGCAGAAGAGGAAGCGGGTATATGGGTGAATGCCAATGGTGGTGCGAATTGTGATTTTATTTGAGCATCTCAGGAAAGCAGTATGCTGAGTAAAAACTTTTTTAATTAACTTTGTTATAAATAAAATGGCGGGTCACGTGATCCACTATGACAATGACCCCATTAGCCACTGAACATATATGTCATAAGCCAGTTTTTAAACAATCTTAATACATGATTATATAACTTTTAATCACACGTTAATATTCACTCTTTTAGGAAAAATTTCCTAAAATCTTAAATTTATGGGGAAAAAAACTTTTCCGTCTAGTTTTGATTATTGTCAATACAAGATCATAAAATTTAAATCACAAGTTATTAGTTTTGAAATTTAGATAGAATTGTTCCCATAGAGTTCTCAAGCCTAATTAAAACATTGATTATTGATAGTAATATGTAATAAGTATTTCATATTAGTATTGAACAAAATTTTCAGATATCAAGTCCATCTTACTAAACCCGTCGTATGCGTTATAAGCCACTTTTAATTATTCTCTATACAAGATCATAGAGTTTAAATCACAAGTTATTAGTTTTGAAATTTAGATAAAATTGTTCTCATGGAGTTCTCAAATTCTAAAGGAAAAATTGACGCTATGGGGCTCAACTACGAGCGGTTTTCTTTAATAGGTTCAAACTATCAATAATCCAGTGACCCAACTATTGCATGACTCATTTTTAAATGGGTCTAGTAGGTCATTTAACCTGCTACTTCAGGTTAATAACATCACGTGACTTTAAAATCCAGCCCCACCCTGTTTTTTAACTATCTTCTCCCTCTTCTTCCTTTCGCCCTCTCCTCCATCCTTTACCCAGAAATCTACATCCACCCATCCTCTCTCATCTCCAACCCAGAAATTACACAGCAAAAAGAATTCAAATTCAATAAAGAGCCACGCCAACAGTAAGAACACCCAGCAGGGTCGACATCTACTCCAGGCGACGGCGCCAGTGGCGAATGATAACAACCACGACACCAGCTACAGCACCAAATTATGGTGGAAGCGCCCATGAACACAGAGGAGAATGTCTGGAGCTTAAGTTTGGGTCGAGTTTGGGCTACTCTTTGCAAATAATACTTTACTCTCTCACTAAATTATGACAGATAAGATAACAACAACGATAATGTCAGGAAAATAAAAATAAAGAAGTAGCTCCAAAAAAAGACAATTAAAGGGGATTGTTTCTACTAAGAAATTAAGGATTGTACTATGTTGTGAGATTCGATGTGGGCCCCAAGAGTGTTCGCCTGAGCTTCGATGTCCGTACACCTGAATCCTGAAAAACGAGGTTAGACTACCCCGGGGGTGGTTCCGAGATCGCCCCTCCGACGCTCAAGTCAGTTGAGATAGAGGTAGAGAGATAAAGTCTAGAGAGAGATGCTCTGGTTTGCTAGGTGAGAATTCAATACATGTTCATTGATGAGGCAGTTGGTATTTATAGTGTTGGGGATATCCCAGACAGGAAACATTGTTCAGATGGGCCTTTTGGGCATGCTACCTTTTTAGGCAATGGTTATTCCATCCTTCTCAGAGATCTCCCAAAACACTGGTGATAAGGTCAATTTATAGGTGGGACCCACTGCCGCCACCTGTCCCATGCTTTAGGAGGCTTTTAGGCTCCTCATTGGGCTGCTGATTAATTGAGCCCAAACAATTAGCCCCACGCCATAGATGGGGAATCATGGGAGCCTGACTGGTGGGATGCCTGTCTGTGGCGGAATACACAGCCGTCTTATTTCTGACTGGTTGGCGACCGGCTTATTTCCTGCTAGAAGGGGAAACGCCGACCGGGTTCCCTTCCTGTTGAAGGAAAGGTGCCGACCCGGTCACCTCTTACTAAACAGGGAGAGGGCCGACCGGGTCATTCCTTGTTGAGGGAAGAATGCCGACCCGGTCTCCTCCTGGTAACTGGGAAGAGGCCGACCGGGTTACTCCCCGGTGAAGAGAGAACGCCGACCCGGTCATCTCCTGCTAAATGAGGAGTGGCCAACTGGGTCACTCCCTGGTGAAGGGAGAGTGCCGACCCGATCACCTCCTGCTAAAAGAAGGAGTGGACGACCGGGTCACTCCCTGGTGAAGGGAGAGTGCCGACCCGGTCACCTCCTGCTAAAAGAAGGAGTGGCCGACCGGGTCACTCCCTGGTGAAGGGAGAGTGCCGACCCGGTCATCCCCTGTTAAATGAGGAGTGGCCAACCGGGTCACTCCCTGATGAAGGGAGAGTGCCGACCCGGTCATCTCCTGCCTAAGGGGGAGTGACCGACCGAGTCACTCCCTGGTGAGGGGAGAGTGCCGACTCGGTCTCCTCTTGTTTGGAGGAGGAGAGGTCCGACCGGGTCACTCCCTATTGAAGGAAGAGTGCCGACCCCGGTCCCTTCTGATTGGATGAGGGGCTAATGAGCCCCAAGTTGATCCGAGTGGGTGCTAGCTGATACTTGGCCATATTCGACCAAGTATAGAAGCGACTCGGCAAAGGAGGGGAGCTCCTACTGGCCGAATAGGGTGTTGAGCCACTCGGATGAGGGGCTAATGAGCCCTAAGTTGATCCGAGTGGGTGCTAGTTGATACTTGGCCATATTCGACCAAGTATAGAAGCGACTCGGCAAAAGAGGGGAGCTCCTGTTGGCCGAATAGGGTACTGAGCCACTCGGATGAGGGGCTAATGAGCCCCAAGTTGATCCGAGTGGGTGCTAGCTGATACTTGGCCATATTCGACCAAGTATAGAAGCGACTCGGCAAAGGAGGGGAGCTCTGTTGGCGAATAGAGTCTTTGAGCCACTCGGATGAGGGGCTAATGAGCCCTAAGTTGATCCGAGTGGGTGCTAGCTGATACTTAGCCATATTTGACCAAGTATAGAAGCGACTCGGCAAAGGAGGGGAGCTCCTGTTGGCCGAGCAGGGTGTGACCCACTCGGATGAGGGGCTAACGAGCCCCAAGCTGGTCCGAGTGGGTGTGTCCCTCTTGACATGCCACATGTCAACTCTGGATACCGGGGATGTTGGGACCCTTGATATTGGCCGAGCTGGAGAGGCACCCCAAGGAGTTTTAACGCCTCAAATCCCTCGGGCTTAAGACGCTTCCATTGATTTCGCTGGACCTTTTACGGAATGGACTGAAGGGGTCCAATTGGGCCTCAATTGGAAGCCCATTAGAACGACGCGGGGGGGTTTGCGTTGCACACTCCCCAAGGCACTCCTATATAGGTATGAGAGGGGAGAGAATTTCGGGGTTACTTGCTCATTTCCTCACTTCTCTCTCAAAAATCTCCAAATTCTCTCAACTCTTCAAAGTTCTTCCTCCAAGCTCCTTCGTCAGACCGAGTCGCTTCTTTTTTTCTTAAGTTTTCTTTCTTTCTTTTCCTTTGAACAGCCTCGGTCGACTCCCTTGTTTATAAATAATGGGAGATTCGTCCGAGTCGTCGACACCTCCGACCTCACCTCCCTATATCTTATCCGAGGAGGTGAGGGGGATGGGAATAACGCTGGTGTCGGCTATAATAAATTACCCCGACCCCTCGGCTGTGCCCGACGCGGTTGCTCTCCCGAGCCCTTCTTTTTCGATGGAGGAGGAGGCCGAGGGTATCATTCCCTATCCTTGGGAAGTGTCGCTGGCCTATCCCCCCTCAAGAAGTTACTTAGACAAATACTTGTCTTGTGATGTAGTGCGGGTGGCCATGCCGAGGGGAGCAGGAGAAAGCGTCCACTTCGGGCGAGAGTTAGAGTATCCTGACCTGGATCCGAAAGGAGGTCCAGGGACATTCTTCCCCGAACTCGGAGTAATAAAATCTTTGACTGAGGACCTTCGGGGGACGGCGACCAGGTTCCAAATAAAAGACCCCTACTATCTGGTCCGACCGGAAGCCCATCATACATTTCTGTCTCCACCGCCTGGATGCATCGGCGTTTACTACAAGTCAATGGAGATGGGGCTTCGGTTTCCGCTGACCGACTTCGTCAAGGAGTTATTGAACGCATATGATTTGGCGATTTACCAAATTTCCCCCAACTCCTGGGGAGGCATTAATGCCTTCCAGGTACTCTGTGACCTAATGCGAGTCCGACCGACCCTCAAGTTGTGGCGGCATCTTTATAAGCTGGTCGAAGTTATGGCTTTGACAACCAACGGCCGAGCCGGGTGGAGTTTCCAAGTCCGACCGGGTTACCGGACTGTCCTTAACCTTCCCACGTCACAAAAAGGGTTTCGGAGGGAATTCGCCTTCGTCTATTTCGGCGGAGATTGGGGGATTCCCCTGGTTCCCCTTTCGACCGAGCCCTTAGTCGCCCTTAACTTCCGAGTGGGAGAGCTTGACGATGAGGAAGGGGCGGCGACCTGTTACATGCAGACCGAGGCGAGGATAGTTAATGGAGGCGAGGTGTTTGTGCCTGGCCAATGGTTGCCCGACCGTAGGCTCTTCACCGACGAATACTTCCTCTCGGCCATGGGTCTGAGTCAGACCTTTCCGAAGGGTAATCAGCCGAGGAGATGAGGCAGTCGGTTTAGTAATATTTGCATTCTATTTTGGCTAACACTTATGCATTTTGATTTGTTTTACAGAGCCCGCCAGAGCCTATATCGAAGAAGTTGATCCGACCATGGCCGAAAAGGCGAACGTGGCGGCTATGAGAGCGGCTCGGTTGAAGGCCGAGATTGCGGCGAAAACCATGAAGGTTCCCGCTCCTCCCAAGGTAATTTGTTTATCTTCCTGTTGCCTCCTTTTTAGCCCGACCGACTATACTCGGAGTTGTTTCTTGGCATTGTTTTCCCTTTGCCCCGGGATCCTGCTAAGCCGAAGACCAAGAAAAGAAAAGAGCGGTCTTCTGATAAAGTAGCCCAGACGGAGAAAGCCGTCGCTCGGTCGAAAGCTGAGCGGGAAAAAGCCAAGGCCGATCGTGAGAAGGCCAAGCGGAGCAAATCCGTTGAAGTTATCAGCCCCAAGGGCCCCCCCCAACACACCGACGGGGGAGACATTTCCCTTCATTCCTCTGATTTCCGACCGATCGGGAGTCCACAATATACCCCTCTGTCTCCAATCAGCGGAGTTGCCGGGGGATGGCTCGAGGGGCGCGATTTCGGTGCCGTTCCCTTCGCGGGGGTTGAGCGGGGAAGGAGAAGGATGGTCGCTGGTCCAAGGCCCTCGAGCACATTTACACTCATGCCGACCGTGAATACATTGAAATTACCCACGGTCGGAACGAGACAAACGAGCTTTTTCGCGCCTGGCATGATGTAAGTGCTTTTCCTATTCGACCCTTGCTTTCTTTTAACAATTTTGTAATTGACTTTCTCTTCTTGTCTCAGTTCTCCGCTCAGATGGCCAATGTCGCCCAGAATCGGGTGAGCCTGGCCGAGGAAGTGGCTGACCTCAGGGAAGCAGCCAAAAAGCACTTTGATGAGGTCTATCGGGCCAAGGAAGATAAGCGGATAGCCGAGTCCAAGCTCGCCGATGCGGAGGCCGCCATAGAGAAGGACCAGAAGGGCTTTGCCGACGAGCGGGCGAAATGGGAGAAGGAGAGGGCAGACCTTACGCTTGCCCGGGACTCGGTAAAAACCGCTAAGGACGACGCCCTTGCCCAGCTGACTGAGGCCGAGCTGAAGGTGACCGATCTTGAGGCCAAATTGGCCGAGCTGGAGGGCAAGGTAAAGACCGAGGAGCAGTGGTTCTCCGACTGGGAAAAATCCGAGGCTGCCGAGGTGTACGCCAATGAGGTGGGCAGTGCAGCGCACAAGATGGGGGAGGACGAGGCCCTTGATCGACTGAAGAAAATTCTGGCCGAGTCCTGTCCCAACTTGGTTTGGGCTGATGTCTGGTCAAGCTATCAGATGTCCATAGATGCTGACAATGCTGCCATCCTGGCTCGGCTGAAGGCGGAGGGGGCTGGCTCCGATAACGATGATGATGATGAGGGGGACGATGAGGGCCGAGTCGACGTCAATGTCGTCGACGGCGATGATGACGAGGATGATAATGCTGATGCGGCCGACGATGTCGGTCGAGGGGAGGAGCTAGTCGGTGACAACACTGAAGTGAATGCCAAGGATGCGACTGACCTTCCCCCTCCTAGCTCTTAGGATATACTGTGTACTTAGTTGCTTTTGTAATGATTTCTGTAATGCTCGAGTTTCCTTAATGAAATTTATCATTTGGTCTTCAATTTCGCGTTTGTTAATTGCAATATTATCCGTCTTGCTTCAATGTCCCTGAACATTTTGTTGACCGAACATTAAAAACTGGTCGTTAAGCTTCGTGGTCGCAATACTGCCGACCCAATAAAATTTTGACTGGTTAAGTCTAATAAGCTGGCTATGATACAAAATTTGCCGACCGGTTTTTAGTTTATATACTTCTACAAAAAGAGTCGACTTTGTTACAAAAATTCCGACCAGCTATCATAACATATATGCCCCGTATTGCAAGAAACCAAACTTTACACGAAGTATTTTTTAAGGTTGTCTCCGTTCCAGGGTCGGGCCAGGGGAACGCCCTCGGGGGACTCTAGTCGGAATGTGCCGGGCTTGATGACTTCGGTGACCTTGTATGGACCGTCCCAGTTAGGTCCCAGCTTTCCCTTTCGAACGACCCAATCGCCGAGCTGAATTGGCCGGGACTTCACTCGGCGATTAAACATCCGAGTGACTCTTTGCTTGTACTGGATGGATTTTAGCAACGCGTTGCCCCTCGTTTCCGGCAGCAAGTCCAAGCTGACCGGCTTTTCCTCCTCGTTCTTCTTGAATTCATAGAACGTCATTCGGGGAGATGGGATGCCAATTTCTACTGGCAAGACTGCTTCGCTGCCGTACACAAGGCTGAACGGCGAGTGCCCTGTTGCCTCCTTGGTGGTAGTTCTTGCCGACTAGAGGACTCCTGGTAGGTCATCGACCCATGCCCCTTTGGCGGCCTCCAGAGATTTCTTGATTCCTTTGAGGACTATTTTATTAGCCGACTCAGCTTGCCCGTTCGTTTGCGGCCTTGAGACTGCGGAGAACTTGGTGCTTATTCCGAACCGGGTACAGTATTCTCGAGTCGGTCCGCTGTTGAATTGGCGTCCATTGTCGGAGATTAGTACTCTGGGACTCCGAATCTGGTGATGATGTTTCTCCAAATGAACGCTTGAACTTGTTTATCCGTTATGGAGGAAAGGGGTTCGGCTTCAGTCCATTTGGTGAAATAGTCAATGGCGACTATCAGGAACTTTCTCGACCCGAGGTTTGGAGGAAATGGTCCGAGTAGGTCCATACCCCATTTATCAAATGGCAAGACTGCTTGAATTGTTGTCAATGGGGTGGTTGGTGCCCTGGGGATGTCCGAGTGGATCTGACAGGATGGGCATCTCTTTACCGGCTCCCGAGCGTCTCGCTTTCAAAGTGGGCCGTAATATCCAGGCTCGGAGAGCTTTTCCAGCTATGGTTCTTCCCCCTTGATGGCTTCCGCAAGCCCCTTGGTGGATTTCCCTGAGGATGTAATTTCCTTCCTCGGGGGTTACGCACTTAAGCAATGGATGAGTGAAGGACTTTTTATAGAGTTGATTCTCGTGCCATAGAAACCATCCGGACTTGTGTTGGACCCGGTCAGCCTCCTTGGGGTCCTCAGGTAGTTTCCCGTCTCTCAAATATCCGACTACCTCATCCATCCATTCGGATGTCCGATTCAATACAAGTTGTTCCTTGGCATTGATGCTGGGCTGCCGGAGGACTTCCCACATGATTGTACGAGGGGCCGACCCTTCTGCTGAACTGGCCATTCGGGCTAAAGCATCGGCCTGCTGATTTTCTGATCGGGGGATGTGGGTGATGTTGAACTGAGATAGCTGTTTGATGATGCCCTGGGCCTTGGCCAGATACATTCTCATGTTACTCGCTTGATACCTGCCCCACGATCAGCTGTGAGTCGGATTTAGCATTGATCGTGGTGGCTCCGGCTAGGATGCACAACTCTAGTCCGAGGATTAGGGCCTCGTATTCGGCTTCGTTGTTAGAGCTTAAGAATTCGAATTTGATGGCGTATTCCAGCTCCGCACCCCGTTTTGGTGGACGAGCCGTCTACTTGCAACTCCCAAACATCCTGCTGACTGGCTGGGGGCCTAGACGTACATTCGGTTATGAAATCAGCTAAGGCCTGGGCTTTGATCGCCCTCCTGGGATCATATTCTAACCCGAAATCTGCTAGCTGATCCGCCCAGTCAGTCATCCGGCTAGAATGATTCCTGCTTTCGATGAGCTTTCTGAGCGGGTGACCTGTGAGAACCTTGATTGGATGGGCCTGAAAATAAGGCTTGAGTTTCCGACTGGCCATTACCAAGGCGAAGACCATCTTCTCGACCTCGCTGTATTTGGCCTCGGCCCCTCGGAAGGCGTGGCTTATGAAGTAGACTGGGTGCTTTTTTTCTTCCCTCTCGGCCACCAAAACAGCGCTGAGCGCGTATTCTGAAACAGCTAAGTAAACGAACAGCGTTTCCCCCGGCAAGGGGGAGATCAACTTTGGGAGTGTTGATAGATGCGCTTTGAGGGAGGTGAAAGCTTGTTCGGCTTCGTCACCCCAAGTGAACTCTTTTCTTTTTAGAGCTTTGAAGAAGCATAAGCTCTTATCTGCCGACCGGGATAAGAAGCGGCCGAGGGCAGCCAAACAGCCTGTTAGGCGTTGCACCTCTCTCACATTCCGAGGGGACTTCATTTCTACCACTGCCTTTACTTTGTCAGGGTTGACTTCGATTCCCCTCTCATCGACCAGGAACCCGAGGCACTTTCCTCCCTTCACCCCGAATACGCATTTTTTCGGGTTCAGCATCATGCGATATTTCCTCAAGGTACTGAGAGTCTCTTTTAGATCAGAGGGGTGATCACCCTGAGCTTTGCTTTTGGCGATCATGTCGTCAACGTATACTTCGATATTTCGACCCAGTTGGTCGCTGAATATCTTGTTGACCGTGCGCTGATACGTAGCCCCTGCGTTCTTGAGCCCGAAGGGCATCATTTTGTAGCAATACACCCCTTGATTGGTGACAAAGGCGGTATGAACTCGATCATGCTCTGCCATCGGGATTTGGTGATACCCCGCGTTTGCGTCCATGAAGCTTAGGAGAGCGTGACTGCCGTCGAGTCGACCCGCACTGTCGATTTTGGGCGAGAGGGTGGTTATCTTTTGGACGAGGCCTTGTTCGGGTGCGCAGAAGTCCACGCACATTCTCCATGCCCCACTCGACTTTTTGACCAGGACTACGTTGGCCAACCATTCCGAGTACTGGCATTCTTCAATGAACCCTGCTTCGAGCAATTTCTTGACTTCGGCGGCTGCCGTAGTGTTCCTCTCGGGGCCTTGATGTCTCAGCTTTTGTTTGACAGGCTTGAATCCCTCTTTGATGTTCAGCTCGTGGCACATCACTTTAGGGTCGAGCCCGGGCATTTCGGTGGCTTCTTAGGCGAAGACGTCTCTGTATTCTGTTAACACTTGGACGATCTCCTTTCTCGTTTGAGGATCCATGGCCTTGCCTACTCTCAAAGTCCGACCGTGCTTCTCGTCGATGATGACTTCTTCGTCGTCCTCGGCTGGCTGAGGGCGCTCGTATTGCTTGGGGTTCTCGGTAAGGTATACTCCGAGCCCACTTCAGGGCCGATCGTCTTCCCGCTTTCTTTTCTTGAGTCCTCGGGACGTCGTCCTTGTTTTTCAGGCTATTCACGTAACATTCCCTGGCTGCCTGCTGATCCCCCTGGATTTTTCCGACCTTACCCTCGTCGGTTTCGAATTGCATGAGGAGCTGGTAAATTGAAATTGCTGCCTTGACCTTGTTCAGAGTTGGTCTTCCCATTATGATATTGTATGGTAGAGGGATGTCCACCACTAGGAAGTCAATCGGTAGGCTTCTTCCTTTGCCCTTCTCTCCCATCCGAGCAGGCAATTTTATGGATCCGACAGGATGTACCGAATTTCCCCCGAAGCCTATGAGTGGCTGATTGAGCGGGGTTACATCCTTTTCATTGTACTTCAGTTTCCTGAGGCACTCCAGTGTGATTATATCTGCCGAAGATCCACTATCCACCAACACCCGTTTGACTCTGGCATTAGCCACTTTGAGTTCGATGACCAAGGGGTCGTCGTGGGGCGTGTGCAGGGGCCGACTGGACTCGCCAAATGTCATGATGGGACAGTCGGGTCGGGGATGATGGACGTCGAGTACCCGGTGCTTTAGACTCTGGTGGTGGGCTTTGCGTGAGCGGCCGGTCAGGCCGCCCGACGCGAAGCCACCTGCTATGACCCCGATAAAGCCCTCTGTATCCCCGCTGTTGGATTGACCAACCTTTTGTTTGCCCTTTTCCTCCCTAGAGTGCTTGAGGTACCGGTTGCTTCGCTTCCCCGGTCGACTAAGTTGTCCGGGGATTTCTTAAGTTCCCTGCAATCCTTGGTGGTGTGACCGCACTCTTTGTGGAATTCGCACCATTGGCTTTTGTCTCGCCGAGCGACCGACGTTCTGTTGGGAGGTGGGCGGGGCATCATGGATTTATCCTTGATGTCTAAGTAGATTTCTCTTCTGTTCTTGTTGAATCGGGGGTCGATGCCATGGTCGTTAAACCTATCTGACCGACCACTTGTTTTCTGCTGCTTCGACTGGTCCTTATGATTTCCTTCTTCTTTCCTCTTCTTGCTCCCATCGTCTGAGTGACGACATATGTCTGTCGCTTGGATGAATCTTTGAGCCCGAGTCATTGCTTCGGAGAAGGTTTTCACTTCGTTCTCAGCCAAGGACCATCTGAGCCGACCAGGTTGAAGGCCAGGCATTAAGGCGGCGAACGCCACTGCATCTTGTAGATCAGAGATTTTTAATGACTCCTCATTGAACCTTTTGATGTAGTCGGCCAAACTTTCGTTCTTCTCCAGCCTGACTCCCATCAAATGGAGACTTATTTTCTTTTGTCTTTTTCCGGCGATAAACTGGTGAAGAAATAGGTCCTCGAGCACTGAGAAATCTGTTATGATCCCTGCGGGAAGCTCTTGGAAACAGTTTAGGGCCAGTCCTTTCAGAGTCGTGGGAAAGAAACGGCACCAAGTGGCCTCGTAGCCAGTTTGGACGCTCATTTGTGCTTTGTATGTGGCCATGTGATCGTCCGGGTCGGTTAGGCCCGCAAATGGTTCGATCGTAGGCGTTTTGATTTTTCCAGGGCTGGGCGCCTCAAGTATGTCCTGGCTGAATGGGACCAGGAACTTGAGCGCCCGCCGTTGATCCGAATGGGCTTCGATTGGGGCGAGTCGCCGCGCCCTTTCCCGAGCGGCTTTTTTATTGAGAATGTGCCGAGCATCTAGGCCCTTGCTGAGCCGCTTCTCGTTTAGGAAATGCCGAGCGTCATGGGTTTTCTTCCCGACGTTACCCCTGGGCGATTTGGACACGTGCGTCTCCTCACCCCGTAGAGTGGATCTCCCTTTAGACTCGTGCCGCTCTTCCTCCCCCTGTCTGGATCGTTGCCGATCGTGTTGACTATGCTCCCTCGGGCCCGACCGCTGCCGGCTAGGCTGGCCTTGGTTCTCTGCCCGAAGGGAAGGGACCAGGGTCTGGTCTTTAGGGGGTTGAAGAAAGCGTCCCTGATGTAGGTTGGCTAACATATCCCTCAGACTTTGCTGCAAGGTCTGTTGGAGCTGAGCGGCTATCAAATTTATGTCCGCCGTGGATATGGGATGGGGGTCAGCGTGTTGTAGCTGCTGTGAGAGGTCCTGTCTATTTTCGATTGATTGCTCCTCTTCATGGTCGAGAGTTTGAACGGTCGGCGTCCTGGGCCGTTCAGACCTCCTCTGGTGAGATGGTGAAGGATCCCTTTCGGACCTCTGAGCCTGTGCCGAGGGCTGTCTGGTGCGAGTGCTCTTGGCTGGGGCCATTGTGAAGTGGTTCTTACTGAGTGGTGGCGAAGCGACTTTGATTGTAACTTCCCCACAGACGGCGCCAAACTGTTTCTGCTAAGAAATTAAGGATTGTAATATGTTGTGAGATTCGATGTGGGCCCCAAGAGTGTTCGCCTGAGCTTCGATGTCCGTACACCTGAATTCTGAAAAACGAGGTTAGACTACCCCGGGGGTGGTTCCGGGATCGCCCCTCCGACGCTCAAGTCAGTTGAGATAGAGGTAGAGAGATAAAGTCTAGAGAGAGATGCTCTGGTTTGCTAGGTGAGAATTCAATACCTGTTCATTGATGAGGCAGTTGGTATTTATAGTGTTGGGGATATCCCAGACAGGAAACATTGTTCAGATGGGTCTTTTGGGCATGCTACCTTTTTAGGCAATGGTTATTCCATCCTTCTCAGAGATCTCCCAAAACACTGGTGATAAGGTCAATTTATAGGTGGGACCCACTGCCGCCACCTGTCCCATGCTTTAGGAGGCTTTTAGGCTCCTCATTGGGCTGCTGATTAATTGAGCCCAAACAGGGATATCTTGCTGATTATTTAACAAATCCAAGCTCAAAATCTGGGAGTTCATGTGACGTTCCTACTCCACATTAGCAAGACTTAATAATTCAACCCCTTTCTCTCTCTTCTTTATTTATGAGGATTTCTATTGCATTTGCTCTGATTTAATCTTCAAAAACAGGTACTTTAATTATTTTTGTCAAGTTTGAGCTATAATGTATTGTTACTTGAATTCAGAATCGTTAGAAATGTATTGGGTTGTTGAATTTCCTTGGTTTTATGCGTTTATCATTGACATTCATTCATGCCTGCTAAGTGTTTGATAGAATGTATGTGTTGATTTTTGCTGCATGATGTTTTCTGAAATAATGATGGGTTTGTAAAACAAATTTTGGATTAGGAGGTTTATAGTTGAAATGTTCTATGAAATTGAAATGAAAATTTATTTGAATTATGTCCTTCTGTTTAATAATTGAAAATCTAAACTTCTTTCATGGTTTGTAACTGTAAATGTAATGATGGTGAATGTTGTTCAAATTCCAAAAGGGTTTTCTTTTGTTGATGATTGAACAACCCGATTCTTAATGGATGCCTAATTATTTATAGTGAATTTCCTTTTCTGCTTGAAGATCATTCTATGTATGAATCAGTTAAGTAAAGTTCAATGATCAAATGCGTTTTTATAATGTCAGTAGTTAGCTCAAATTTCAATAAAAATTCGATTTTGCCTTTCATTGGTTGTTGCTAGTGGTAGGATCATGGGATGTAATTTTTGATGGGTGGATTGGTGGTTTTACGAAGGGGTAGGAAGTCTGGTTGGCCATGGTGGGGTAGCCGTTGAGGATTGTTGTGCCCAGACGATGGGTGGAGAGTGAAAGAAGAATGACACTTAGAAGGGGAGTAAGAATAAAGATTTAAGAAGTTTCTTAAAAAAAAAAAACAGTTTACCTACTCAGCAAGTCACAAGTCATCTTGGTCCGATAAAAGACAATACCATTTAAAGTTAGAACCACCACTGGATTATTGATACTTGGTACCTATTAAAGAAAACCGCTCATAGTTGAGCCCCATAGCGTCAATTTTTCCAATTCTAAAAGCATTAACTATAGTTTATGATATTGATTGTAATATGTAAAAAGTATTTCATATTGTCAATTCAAAAGTATTGAACATTTTAAGATATCAATTCCATTTTACGAAAATTATAACTGTATAAAGTACATGTCATAAATCAATTTTAAATTTTCTCAATACAAGATCATAAAATATAAAGTTATTAGTTTTGAAATTCAGATAGAGTTGTTTTCATGGAGTTCTCAAAGTCTAAAAGCATTAACTATAGTCAAGAACATTGATGGTAATATGTAAAAAATAATTATTCCTTCTTTAGAATGTCCTTTCACTTTTGTTTTAAGGTCCAAATATTGAAAAATTTAGTATAATTTTATATTAATACTCCGTATGTGTTCACAATATCGTATAAGATCATATGCCTAAATCCATTTTATAACAACATTAAAGATGGAGTGCGACATTTTTTCTTGAAATGACCCTTTATCATAATCCTTGTTTAGAGGTTTTGAAAAAGCATATTCGACTGCATAATACATTTTGCACTGAAAACAAATGACCCTCTATCATCATCCTTGTTTAATTTATTGGAGTATTTTTTATAACTCCAATTATGTCCCTTCTTTGCTGATGAGTGCAACACTGATGTTTCTTTTTTGTAATATTAAGAATCTCTTGGATTACCAGCAAACTTAAGTAGAGAGTACAGACATAATAACCATTGCGAAATACCTTGGTTGCCGGTCATTTAAAGTAATATTTAATTAGGACCTTCATATATATTCTTTATGAAGCTTGTGAAACACTAAAGAATATGAGAAGCCGAAATCCAATCTTGATGGCGGAAAAACTGTCCTTATGTTTCAATGTAATATCTTACTCCTTAAACACCCGACATTTAAGTAATATGACCTTTCGTTTCAAACTAGACATGATTGAATCAAAGTTCGAACTATACACCTCTTTTTTGGAAGTTCCATCAATAGAACTTCGTTTTACTAACATCACGCACAAGAAAGCTCATAAATCGAAAGAGGTAGGATGAGGTCATACGTAGGTTCGCTCTTAGGCCTCACAAGAAAATGGGTATGGATCAAACAACTGTTTATTTTTTCGATCTGGACCGAAAAATCAAACATTTAAAAATCTTGAATATAATTAGGGCCCTAATATGTAGATTCGCCCTTAGGCCTCCAAAATCTCAGAAACGGGGCTGACCTCAACGATGAAGTTTTGATGCAAACTCCAGTACTTGTGCGTCTTGTCCATTATCCATTCGGTGGTGTCAATGAACGGCAAAATTTTGGTCTTCTCCAAAATCTTGTCCGGTTTGTTAGGGGTTTAACAAATGCTGACTGTGATGCCAAACCATTGAACTTTACCAGGTACACAATCAACAACCTGTGTTATATTTACCATGTTCCAGTAACTGACCTTGAGCAACGACCTTTGTATTTCATTTCCCCCCATCCAACCAAAGTGTATAAGGATTATACTCAGAAAACCACTTCCCCTCAGATCAGATCAAGTTGTTGGAGGTCCGTTAATAGATTTAGGTCTATTTATGATGCTGGTGGGCAGCAGTGGGGTCGCAGGCAGAAATATAATCTTGTAGAAGTTGTGGGAGTTGCGGGAAGAAAGGAGTCTGATTCAGGTTATGTAATGGAGGAATTCGTGCTGGATGATACATTTTATAAGGATTCAGAACCTTTGGGGGAGTTGAAGAAGAGCCACTGGGCGCTGTACAAGTTAACGAAACGAAGAATACATGACCCCATGAGCCACTGAACATACAGGTCATAAGCCAGTTTTAAAACAATCTTAATACATGATTATATAACTTTTAATCACACGTTAATATTCACACAATTCTTTTAGGAAAAACTTCCTAAAATCTTAAATTTATGGGGAAAAAAACTTTTCCGTCCAGTTTTGATTATTGTCAATACAAGATCATAAAATTTAAATCACAGGTTATTAGTTTTGAAATTTAGATAGAATTGTTCTCATAGAATTCTCAAGCATAATTAAAACATTGATTATTGATAGTAATATGTAATAAGTATTTCATATTAGTATTGAACAAAATTTTCAAATATCAAGTCCATCTTACTAAACCCATCGTATGCGTTATAAGCCACTTTTAATTATTCTCTATACAAGATCATAGAATTTAAATCACAAGTTATTATTTTTGAAATTTAGATAAAATTGTTCTCATGGAGTTCTCAAATTCTAAAAGCATTAACTATAGTTTATGATATTGATTGTAATATGTATAAAGTATTTCATATTGTCAATTAAAAAGTATTGAACATTTTAAGATATCAATTCCATTTTACGCAAATTATAATTATATAAATTACATGTCATAAACCAATTTTAAATGTTCTCAATACAAGATCATAAAATATAAAGTTATTAGTTTTTGAAATTCAGATAGAGTTGTTTTCATGAAGTTCTCAAAGTCTAAAAGCATTAACTATAGTCAATAACATTGATGGTAATATGTAAAAAAATAATTATTCCTTCTTTAGAATGTTCTTTCACTTTTAGTATAATTTAGTATAATTTTACATTAATACTCCGTATGTGTTCACAATATCGTATAAGATCATATGCCTAAATCCATTTTATAACAACATTAAAGATGGAGTGCGATATTTTTTCTTGAAATGACCCTTTATCATAATCCTTGTTTAGGTGTCTTGGAAAAGCATATTCGACTGCATAATACATTTTGCACTGAAGACTAATGACCCTCTATCATCATCCTTATTTAATTTATTGGAGTATTTTTTATAACCCCAATTATGTCCCTTTTTTGCTGATGAGCGCAACCTTTTCTCTTCTATTTCGACGAAGGCACTGATGTTTCTTTTTTGTAACATTAAGAATCTCTTGGATTACCAGCAAACTTAAGTAGAGAGTAGAGACATAATAACCATTGTGAAATACCTTGGTTGCCGGTCATTTAAAGTAATATTTAATTAGGACATTCATATATATTCTTGATGAAACTTGTGAAACTAAAGAATATGAGAAGCCGAAGTCCAATCTTGATGGCGGAGGAACTGTCCTTATCTTTCAATGTAATATCTTACTCCTTAAACACCCGACATTTAAGTAATATGACCTTTCGTTTCAAACTATTCATGATTGAATCAAAGTTCGAACTATACACCTCTTTTTTGGAAGTTCCATCAATAGAACTTCGTTTTACTAACATCATGCACAAGAAAGCTCATAGATCGAAAGAGGTACGATGAGGTCATACGAAAGTTCGCTCTTAGGCCTCACAAGAAAATGGGTCTGGACCAAACAACTGTTTATTTTTTCGGTCTGGACCGAAAAATCAAACATTTAAAAATCTTGAATCTAATTAGGGCCCTAATATGTTGATTCACCCTTAGGCCTCCAAAATCTCAGAAACAGGACTGGGAAGCTCTATACATCCTATCATACTTCATATTATTCATATAGCCAAGCATATATAATGTCAATGAGTCAAGGCCTACAGTGACCCACTTAGTAGCGCTAAACTTAAGATTTAATAAAACATATTCTTGACCTTTTAACGCCTTGCTTCTTAACGATTTCACGCCACAAATCTGACGAGGGCCTGCAACTCGATTTCTTAGTCTTGTTAAAACTTTGGAGTAACCTTTTAAACTAGTGTAACCTTTTAATTCGTGCGCCAATCCGTATGTTATGTTATGGAACCCCCCCTTCTTGCTGTCACTGTTACTTGCCGACGAAACCGTAATCGTTAAAATTACGACCAACAACCACCATTTTGCTTTGCCCATTGTATCACCTACATTTATTAAATCACTTGTTTCTTTTTCTATTCCTCCACAAAACCAAAACAATGCATTATTCTCCCATAATTCTACTGATGCAAAAATTACAGTACATGCTTTGAGTACCATAAAATGAGCACTACACACTACATGTAATTTTTCCATAAAAATGTAATTTTTTTGAAGTTTTCGGTATAAGAATGATGATACCACAGTAAAGTGTGTAGTTAAACAAATCTACAAAAAAGTGTCCGTAAAATGTCACATAAATATATACAATAATCAAGAGAAATCATACCAATTTTTCAGCAATCCAACGCAAAGTACGAACGTCAAAAAATGGCGATGAAGAAAAAAGAGTGAAAAGAACGAAGAGAAAAGAATGAGAGAGAGAAAAAAAGAGTGAAAGGAACGAAGAGAAATGAAGAGTAGTAGTATCAGACTATGAGAGAGAAGGATTTTATGGAGTTGCTGCCACGTGACCTTCTCTCCCGTAACATTCTTACATTCTCTCTGCAAATTAACAGTAACAGAGGGGGTGAGTGCGGGGTCGCAGCTGACCTAGTGACGTGGGTCGATCCTTTTGTCCTTTTCTTCTCTCATCACCTTGATCAGTGATCACTGATCAATACCCCTATAAAAATTACGTGTACCTAATAACGAGTAAATAGTAATTGTACAAGTAAAGTAGTCCACAAGATTTCTTAATATTGGTAATTTGTGCTGAATAATATCGTAATAACTTATTTTTAAAGTCTCAGTTTTCGTATTATAATATTATTTCCTATATTCAGGTATTTGAATCTTATGAGTTGTTTCTTGAATAGCTCTTTCAAAAGATTACTAGTTGAATCGACTAAGTTCAACTTAATGAATAATTGATTTTAGGAATTTACTTTATTTATCATATGTTTTGCTCAAACAAGCAAAATGTAAATGAATAAAAAAAAACGTGTAAAAAAATATGCGAGGAAGCACCTAGCTCTTGAGAGACCTATAGAGGCTTGCCACTTAGGGTGGTTTCCAGTATATTTTTTTATTTATTCATTGTGCAATTGTGATTTTTCAATTAGTATGAGATGACTTTTGATGAGAGAATAATGCTGCTAATCATTCATTCGTCTACTGTAAACTACAAAGTATGAACCCATCATATTTTATAATTTATAAAAGGTTTATATTAATGATCTTGCTTGAATGGTAAATTAAGTTGGTAAAAATAACGTTTAAGAATTAGGGTTGGCTCAAGTGGTAACTACCCCCATCTTCCCTAGTCAAGCCTATGGGTTCAATTTCTACCCCAACTATTTGCTCGGGATTTAAGGAAGGAGGGGATTTGGGGGTGTATGGCTTGTAATGGACCTTTGGCTCGGGACCTTGTACGAAGGCAGTCCATAGGATTTTTTATTACCTATTATAGAAAAAATTGAAAAAGGAATACTTTGGATTAGTATTACTTGGATTATTCATTTAAAAAGAGACGCATCTAATGTAGTGGTGTCATAGTACCCTCCCACGGTAGTGACCGTAGTTCGATTCCCGAACGTGCAACATTGTCCTTAGCCTTCTAGGCTCGGTGGTAGGGTGCGTGCTTTAAATCACGTGGTCGTGGTTTCGAACCCCACATATGGCGTATTTCTGAATTCCTTTCAAAACCTTCAATTTTGTTAGGGAAAAAGTGATAATTAGGCCTCTTAGGTTTGCTTGAAAGTGAGATTAGGCCCCTTAGATAATTTTTAGTGATTAACCCCTAAAACTTCACCCAAATATGAGAATACACACTTATTAGTATATTTAATCATTTTTTCATTGTTCTTTGTTATTCTAGTATGAACTTACTACCAACTACAAGAAGGGGGGTAAATTGTAATTCAGGGGAACTTTACCTTATTTGCGGAATTTGTAGAACTTTAAAAACAATTAAGAGAAACAACACCAAGTTGAACTTACAAGGAAGAGGAAAACTTCCTAGGCCCAATAGGAAAAAAAAAACCTTGACCACGAGGGATTTGACTCTTAACTACTCTTATTAATAATAGGCCAAATGACTCGATACAACCTATTAATGGACCTCACTCAGTTCCTCTAGGAACTTGTTCCCTGTCACTTAGTTCCCCTGAACTAGTGAACCTCTCTTGACTTCACTAGAAGTCTTCTCTTTCTCTCTTTCTCTTTCTCTCTTGATTACAAAGACACTCTTTGATTACCCACTCACCAACACTCAAAAGTATTACAATGATTTGCTATGAAGAGGATTAAATTACATAAAACTTTCTAATTAAAATATTCTTGTGAATGCTTGAAAGTTGTAATTAATTTCGAACAATAAAGTCTCCTTTTATAAGCTGCTGCAACTGATGTTATTCAAGTGGCATTCCATCTTTTCTTCAAGCTAGATTTTAGGCAACATGGCTTATGATCTTGAGCCATACTTCCACGATTTTTGCAACCGAAAGAGTAATTGCTCCACTAGCCGTTGCAACGGAGAAACCCATCAGGTGGTTGGCGAGTTTCTCGCCCCACTCTCCTTCTTTGTAGGCACGATTCTTTCAACCTACTTTCCACAGCACAAACCGCCAACAAACTTTCTAACAACAAAGAATCTTTTTTTCAAAAGATCCTAAGTTACTAGAATAATTAAACATACCATTGCAAATAATTTCGAGTATTAATAAATTCTCTAAACATATAATATCTTGATTAAATTAAATACCCATTAATCTTTCTCTACAAGATAAAATATATAGAAGCATATAAAAATTATGAAAGTTATTTTTTAGATTTTATTTTTTCAAAATAAAATTATACAAGACAATAAATATTTGTCATCATCAAAATAGTGAATACAACATTCTTTTAGGAAAAATACCTGGTAAAAAAATCCAAAAATAATTTATGATGATATAAAATATCTTAAATACATAAATCATACATATTAAGTACAAACATATATAAACTAAAAAAAATCAGTTTCTTCACAGTGAAGGTGCGACATCTCTTCTTCCTCATAGTTTTACCATAACCTTCCTCAACACATATCCTTAAGTTTCATCCTTTAATCAAGATCACTACTATGTTTTACAATAATTATTACACAAATTCTTGGAAAAGACGGTCTCACGTTAGTCTTAACGTGAGACTTGCCCAAATCCAAGAGATGTGTTTTTTAAAAACAGACCTCGTCTCACAAATTCTCACGATAATATTTTTGGTGAATTAGTTAATATTTTTGGCGAATTAGTTAATATTTTTGGCGAATTAGTTAAGTATTTTAGCACAATAGTTTATAGCTGGTAATCTATATGTAGACTTACATTATTTTTTAGTTAACATATCCAGTACATTAGTTAGTGTTGTTCTGTAATTGGTTAAGATCTATTGAGCATTATTTAGTTTCCAATATAAACGAAGAAATAACTTTTTTATAAATCTAAAATGTCAAATACAAAAGACAACATGAAAAAAGAACTTAAAACAACCTAGCATTTGGAGTAATTGTACCAGTTTCAGTTTGGTTCTTGGAATTTTTTTTTTAGTCTTCTTAAAATTATTTTTCTTGCTTACACTTCTTCCCTTTAATTTATTTTTGCATGATCGGAATCTAAAATAACCAATGTAGTTGTACTTGATGAGCATTGTTCTTCTATAATTGGTTTTGTAGTTAAGACTTTGGTTATACTTGCTGCAATAGTCTTGTAGACTTCTTGCAGTACCTTTCTTGCATCTTCATTATCTTGACTTATTGTAGAACTTTATTTCGGTTTCATATCGCACATGGGGTTACGTTGTTTATAACTGCTCCAAAGATTTCTCTATCCATTTCTCTTTTCCACACTTCGCTCTTTGCAAATCTAGTCCACCTTTTGAACATGTACCTATGCGGTATTGTTGTGACTGAATGCATGTGCATGATTCTCAAGGCATGAAAACATAACAATCTTGGCAGCATAACTTTTACATTATGTTATTTAACTATTAAAATTAAATTAATAACTAATAACATATAGGTATTAGTTCTGTTTTATATATAAAAAGTTAAAACTTTCAAATGCAAAAGCTAAGTTTTTGGTACCAAAAGTGATTTGACCTGTTTCTTCAAAGTTTTTGCAAGTACAAGTTATCGTCTGATTATGGACAGTATATATGACCTTCTATGATGGATCTGTGTCGAACTTTTCTTTCACTTCAAACATGATAGACATCTTGTCAGGTGAAACAATAACAAAGTAAGTGTTTGTGGACATTGTCATTGCAAACTCGTGCTCAAATATTTTACTTACATTCAAACTAAACAACGAATTCAAGTTGTAAACAGAGAATGGAGGAGGAAAATAATGCAGGTTTTAGGGCGTCTCAATGGATTAGAGAAGAAAGAGAGAATGATGTATGCATGATACTGAAATTAGGGCCAACAAAATGCGTTATAATATGGTTTCTATGATATAACTAATATACTTTAGCGCTTAACTAATATACTTGAGCGTTTAACTAATGTACTTCAGCGCTTAACTAATTCATCCAGAAGCAATTTAAGGCTAGCATAACTAATAGGTCCAAGCGCTTAACTAATTCCGCTGCTAGTTTGATGCACGCGCGTGATGTCAACGTGACATCAGCTGGTCTCACGTTAACACTAACGTGAGACCGTCTCTTCTAAAACGGACTCTAATTATTAACAACAATTAACAAAAAAAAAAGATTCACCCAATCCTTTCAATCAAAAAGTCCGCTTTATTGACCAAATTACTCATTAACATAATTATCCCGCTCCAAAAAAAACCCGAATATTGGAGCCAACAGAAAACCCAGAAGCATTAGACAATGGAAATATGGACACAAATCTAAATTGCACCCCAGAAATAAAACACAAATCAAAAAAGAAAATAAAAAAACCCAGATGAATATTTCTTTCATTTGTACATTTAAATTTTAAAATAACACATAAAGAAAGGAATAACAATGTATAACTAGAAATCAGAAAATCATAAAAGAGATAAAGTAGTACGGGAAGCAACGATGCAAGGGTTTCCCTGGTTTCTTTCAAACCCCATTGACGGTGAAATTGCCGAAATTTGTTGTATGTATTTTGGTGTTGATTTTATGCTACTACTAACTTTTTTCCTTCTTCCTCAATCTCTCTATAGTAGAGTGGGTAGTTCAAATGAGGGAGACAAGGAAAGAGAGAAGGAGAGAGACTAGTCCATGAAAAGCTTGAGCCGACATGGAAAGAGAAAAAGGAGATGGTAGCTTTACAAAAATATCATTACCCAGGATGCATGAGAAAAAAGATGAGAGTTGGGGTGTTGTGGAGTGGAACTGACAAACACAACAAAACTCCGAAAGAATAAGTTGTATAAAAATAAATATAATACTTTATTCAAGAGAAAATTACTAAATATTCAAAGTGTTTAATCTCACTTCTGGGTAACGTTGTGGGGGTTAATCACTATAAGTGAAACTTGAGGGGTCTAATCTTACTTTTGAGCAAACTTAAGGGAGTTAATCACCACTTTAAAAACCTTCATTTCTTTTTTGTAAGTCCAAAAACCATTCTTTTTGTAAGTCCTTCAAAAAAATGAAAAGTCATCTAATATTACTTATGGAAAAATTGAATATGTGAAATTGGAGTTGTGCCCAAGGATGATCTTAGTAATTTGTTTGATTAGATGTAGTTTTTCCTTTTACTTTTTAGTATTTATCATAACCTAGACTGAGACTCACCGCATGTTCTCGAGCGCTCCAACGTGTTAAACTATTGGATTTACAAACCTAACATTGTCCATCTTCTACTTGCTCATGGAAAAAAATTTCAAATAAAAAAAATTAAAGTAAATTTATACTAGTTTTTAGCAATCAAATTTGATAAGAAAACTGATTAAAGATAGATAAAACAAAAGCTTAACCCTCCCAACTATTATTAGGTCAAAATTTTCCCTCCTTCCTAATCCCTTTTCCCTCCTAAATATCACGACATGGTTCCATTTTAACCCTCCCAAATATCATTTTGTATGTCAGATTTGAAGGAAATGTAGTGGTTCACAAAGATTTACAACTTAATAGGTAGTTGTTTTGAAAAAAAAAAATTTAAGGAGTAATTGTTTCTAAAAATGGTATTTAATGGGTAGTTTTCAGCAATTTTTCCTTAATTTTTTTGTCAATTTGTGCTAAAGCTTGGGATCTGTTAAGTAAGTGTTTAGGGTAATGTGTTTAGAATTGAAATGCTTGTCTTTATCATTCATCAATAGAGGGTATTTATACAAGAGCTAAGATAACATAAAATAGGAAACTATAATATTACCATAATCCTAAAGATATGATATATCTAAATCATATCAATATTATTTATCAAATCATAAAGATATTATTTCATATCTCTAACATCTCTAATACCCTCCCGCAATCGTAACGGCAGTAACACGAACGGTACGATTGGACAAATAATAATAATAAAATTCTTTAATAGCACCAAATCAATCTGTCAACTTGGAGCTTCATCCTTTACGAAGTCTATATGCACAATCCGGCGAGGTCGGCTTCAATTTTTCAATGGTTTCTTTTAGAGTAAAACCAAACTCAAATATAGCTATAGTTTTTCGGAGCAAAACCAAGCTCAAATCATTGGGTTTTTAGAGTAAACCCGTGCTCAAATCCTTTGGGTTTTCGGAGCAAACCCATGCTCAAATCTTGCAATTAACCCAATTAACCTTGTCTCACGACACAAAGAGAGCCGATAAATCCTGTCTCAAGGCACAGGAGGAACCTATAAACCGTGTCTACGACACATGGAGAGCCGATAAAGCAACATCATCCGTCAAACATCCATAACTAGCAAAAGTCTCGCATGAGACAAAAATAATCAAAAATAAATTCCATTACTTCTGCAGTCCAGCCATCACGCATATATATATATATATATATATATATATATATATATATATATATATATATATATATATATATATATATATATATATATATATATATATATATATATATATTGGCTTTTTTCATTATTATTATTTTTTTTTTTTGTGCAAATCATTAGCAAACACCCTTTGAAACCATGACCATCAATCGACCAACAACAACTCGGGGATGGTTCAAGAGACAGTTTTACAAACTTCGACAATGTGATAACGTACTATCAAGAGCAGTGGAAAAAAAATTGTATTTCAAGGGTTTAAAATTCCGGCCGGTGGGTTTTATTATCAACACCCACCGGCCGTCGAGGTTTGCGGAAGCGTAGGGTCGTTAATCCAATATTTTGGTTGACTCGGATACCATGTTAAATATGGGTCTAGGACGCACCCATCACAAGGAGAGATAGTTCACTTCACAACACAAAGGAGGTTCCACCTTAAAACCATATGGCAATAAGGGGAGTAACCCCTTTGCATTATAAAGTGAAACCATATCTCTTCTTTAATCAATGTGGGACACTCACATGTGGTGTGCGCTATACATTATAACATAAAATAACATAAAATAGAGGGTATTTATACAAGAGCTAAGATAACATAAAATAGGAAACTATAATATTACCATAATCCTAAAGATATGATATATCTAAATCATATCAATATTATTTATCAAATCATAAAGATATTATTTCATATCTCTAACATCTCTAATAGGATCACAGTCATGACGTGCTCTCCAGTCCTGTGTTGTGTATGCACCAGCACTACGATGTTGGCTGTAAATTTTTAATGCCTTCGGTCATTCAGTGTATGCGTCTTGGTAGTGTACTGGTACTGCAGCAATCTAAGCTAAGTGGTCCCCAATCCCCATGGCTCATTCCTCTCTATTATGGAGTACGTGTACTTATTCTCCATTCTATAATATGTACCGTTGCAGAATGCTGCCTCTCATGTAATGTAGCACAGAAAAGTAAGAGTTTAAGAAGATAAATGTAAAATAGTAAGAGTTTTTCAAAATAACCATTTAATACCATTTTTTTTTTCAAAAACACCCACCGCTTAATAGAAATCGTTAAGTTTTACTTAATAAAAGGTGGGTCCCACTAACGGAAAACTTAACAGAAACCATTGAGTGGTGGTTTTACAAAGAAAAACATGCATGTTATTAGGTGGTTATTTTAAAAAAAATAGTTTTCAAGGAGGTTTTTTTTAAAAAAAATTAATTGGTATTATAAGGTGGTTATTGACAATTTTTCCTAAAAATTAAAATAAAGTATATTTTTAAGATGTATTGCTAATAAGAAAATACCTTTAAATTGTAACTTATAGAGAAATTGAAGAAGAAGAGTGTTAGTTTGCCAGTTTTATAAGCTTTGAGTGTTCGCTCAACAATTATGTCCGTTAGAAGAGTGTTAGTTTATTTGCCAGTTTTTTCAAAATGTGTTTGTAAATAATTGAGTTTCATAAATGTAACTTTTTTGAAGTTTCCGGCATAAGAATGTTTCTTATGCTGATGAGTTTCGAAACGCATCTAGAGAATTTCCTAGGCGTTCTAAGCTTCCGAAACATCGAAACTCTAGGTCGTAGGGGTTTCCATGATTCATAGGTTCTCACGCTTACAACTCAGCCAGGTAAAGGACCATTTATGTCATCATTTTGATCTTAAATGGATCCACCATTGATTTGGACCATCTTCACACTTGAAACTACTCGGGATATATATATACTATCCTTATATGTACGTGATACGTGCGAAAACATGTTGAAAATTTTAAATAAATTGTTAATTACATATAATGAAATCAGGAACTTATAAATTTTTAATCAGTTTGTTGCACTAAATCAGAGATTTAAATTTTTTTTCGAAAATTTAGTTGAGAGGGAAGTAACAGTCTGTTGTAAATTCTCACTGTTTTATTTTTGTTGTGCCCTTTCTATCTTTTTATTATTTTTAATTAATTAGGTAGTTACATCTCTCTCTTTTTTTTTGTTTTTTTTTCCATTTTTTGGTGTCCCACCCCTGTTGCCATATGTAAAGAAATTTCCGAAATACAGAGTTACAAAAGTCATTAAAAACTAAAAAAAGGATGGATTAAGCGAGTGAAGTAAGGTCGACACATATGTGATGGTGATTGTAATAATTGACGACAATAATGATGTTTTACAACATAGTGTTTCATAGGGATAAGAGGCGTCTCCGACTAATTGCAGAAGAAAAAATTTAGTTGCAAACACAATATTTACATTACAAAAGAAAAAAAAAAGAGAGAGGGGTTTGATATTGGAATAGATGAAGAGAATATAGGCATTTATTTACCCATCAAGTAAGTGGATTTGATACTTATTTCTTGGATTAAAGTAAGTATTACTGAGCATAGGGAAACAAAAAAAAAACTCTAGCCTCCTCCTCTTCCTCCACAAAAAACTCTAATCATATTCATCTAGTTTGGGGCTGCCATCATCCTTTCGATGGTGGTAAACTTCCAATTCTTCTTTTATCTTTTAGTTTTCATTGTTTTTGTTATTAATAATCTTCCATCCTCTATCTTTTTGAGAGTTTTCTACCTAATTTTTGGGTTCTTTTTCTCCTTTCATGGGAGTTTAGAGTTCGGTTTTATACTCTTCCCACGTGAAAGTTTACAAATTGGTATGAGAAATTGTTCCTATTGGTTGAAGTTCAAGACCATCAACCACTAGTGGAAAAAAGCCTAACAGCTCCGGTCAAATTGGGCTTATCTGCTCCGGAAATGGACCGGAGCGGTTGGGCCCGCAACAGCTAGGAGTGATAAACTGATCCGGAACAGGATCAGTTTATCACTAACTGCTCCGGTTTTGCAAGAAAACCGGATCAGTTAATTTGGTTAACAGATCCAGTTTTCTTGCAAAACCAGATCAGTTTATCACCCAAATTTTTTTTTTTTTTTTTGCAGTTTTTTGTTCTTAATTGATATAAAAACAATTGTGATGGAAAAAAAGTATCAATACTCATTTTATTGAGGCAAAAATAATTACATATACATAAAACTTACGGTTTTTTCACCAGGTACCCCTGTGGTTTTTCAAAATTCATGGGATACCCCTGTTTTTTAAAAAATGCACCAAGTACCCCTAAGGTTTGTGAACAATGTACCAAATGCCATTAATGAGGAATGGCGTTAGAGAACCGTTAACCCTGATCTTTTATGCATGAAATACCCCTAAGGTTTTACAAATATGTTCAATTTTTTATAACGGCTAGTTTTTTAAACTGAATTCAATTTTTTGACCGTTGCAAGACTTGGGATTGGTATATAAGCAGTCCTACTGGGTGTATTTAGCTTCCTCCTCAAGCAAACTTAAGTTTTTGCTCCCTCCTCCAAAAATACTTATGAGTTCACAATCTCACACTTCTACTTACTTAGAATCCTCATACATTAGAGTTCCTAATAGAACTTGCAAATGTAGGAAAAAATTTGCAATTCGGAGCTCGGAGTCCTCAATGAATCCACAAAGATTGTACTACAAGTGCGATGATTGCAACACGTTTAGGTGGTGTGTTGGTACGATTGACCATAACTCCACCGTTAGACAAGAAGAGGAAGATGAGGCAAAGAATGTGAACTTGAAGGAGGAAATGAAGCAACTCAAGAAGAGAATCAAACAACAACAAAAAATGATGCAAGGAGCAATCAAAATAGGCATATTTATGTTTGTTTTACTTTTTTTGTAATGAACAAATGAAGCAAGACTTGTAATGTAGCACCAAGTTTGTAACCAATAACATTCCATTTGCAATAATATTAGTAGCTTTACAAAAAATGCTCATCCTTTGAACATATATATAAGTAGCTTTACAAAAAAGAGATGACCATATTGTTTGCACTTTTCCATGTTTCATCCAAAAAATATTGTTAATCCTAATTTGTACCCAAAAAAAGAAGTTTGCTTTTGTACCAAAAAGAAGTTATGTCCCCTAATTACTCAAACTGCATTCTTGCCTTTCTTCTGTTTTTTTGCTGAACCCTTTGAAGTGGATGGACCAGCAGCAGTCTTTCTTTTCCTCCCCTGCTGAGTAGTCCCCTCAGATGGCTGTGATTGTGATACTGATGCAGCAGTCTCCTTTCTTTGCTTCTGTGTTGCCCCTCCCTTGCATGTCCTTGAATTGTGGCCAATTTCTTTGCACTTGCCACACTTTATAGTGCTGCTCCTCTTGCCTTTTTTCTTGTCATTTGGCCCTCTCTTCCTCTGTTTAGCAGGCCTTCCAGCACTTCTTTTGAATGGGGGAGGGTGAATTATGGGGAGTTCAAACTCAGACCATTGAGATGAGTCAGGCATGGGGTGTATGTGGCTTGCATAGGTCTCTTTGTATGCAGCCCCCTTGTAGTAGGCAGACACAAAGTCATGTGGGTTAAGCCTTTGGTCAAAAATTACCCTCAAACCATGTTTGCAGGGTATACCAATGCCCTGCCATTTGCCATAACCACACATCCTAGTGTCTAGCCTAATGGGGAAGTGAACATGATCATCCAACACCTCAAACTCCCCTCCACCAGCTTCAACAACATGGCAAAACCTGCTTTCATCAGCCCTCACCTCCAACAACTTCATGGCATAATCAGTGAGGTCATTAGGTTCCATATCAACAGCCTATCAAATCTAGCTCCTATCTTTTTCATACACCAACCTCTAATAGCTGTAAATGAACCCATACCAATCATAAGCAAGCATACAAATAATTGGACACTTTAGAAGAACAAAACAGTATATTATACTTACCTTCCAACAAAGTCAGGACAGGGAGATCTCTGAAAGGCTTTGTACATGCATTGAATGACTCAACAAAATTTGTTGTGTTGTGATCACAACACACAACAGGGTCAAAAACATGCCTAGACCACTGTTCTTCTGCCTTGTCCAGGTACTCAGTAGCTTTAGGGTCAACCTTTGTTATCTTCTCCATGGCTTTTTTGTACACATACAGGTTGTATGCATTAGCAGCAATCCAGAAGGATTTGTGGAAAGCAGGGCCAGTGAATCCTGCATTCTTGCAGTTGGAGTAAAGGTGTTGACAGCATATTCTCCTAGTAGCTTTAGGGAACACTTCCAACAGTGCTCCCTCAACACCCTACAAGGAAGAGAAAAAAACAGCAGACTGTTAGGATGTAATATGATGTAAATATAGGAAAAAAATTATAAAAGTAAAGAATTTTTACCCTCATCCTATCACTTATGAATGTCCAGTCATCCTTGTTCACACCTTGTGACTGGAAAACCAACTTCAAGTTTCTGAAGAAATAGGACCAACTGTCTTTGCTCTCTATGTCAACTATCCCATATGCAATTGGAAATATCTCATTATTTTCATCAATACTCACAGCAGTCAACAAGATTCCCTTGTAGAAGCCACTTAAGTGTGTCCCATCAAACCCAATAATTAGTCTGCAGCCTCTTAGGAACCCCTTGAACTGAGCAGCAAAAGAGAAGAAACAAGCTTTGAATTTGGGTGTGCTGTTTGAAGAGTTGGATGTCCAAGTAACTAAAGCATAGCTACCAGTATTAGTCTGCTTAACCATCTCAGCATATGCTGGTTGCAAACCATAGGACTCAGAAAAACCTCCATACATCTGCTCCTTTGTCAAGCACTTGACCTTGTACAGCAGCCTTTCCTTCACCTTTATCATATACCTCTCCAAACACATTTTTTGTAATGAGTGCACAGGTACATCAGGGTTTGCACTAATTATATCACCTAAATGCCTTGTTAACCAAACACAAGACACCATTGGATTCTCCTCCATTCTTCCACAAAGCTTGTGCTCACCAGTTATGGACTTTATGGCCCAACTGATGCCATCCATCAGTTTGGATGCTTGTGCTTACCTTTGCGAAATTTTTAAGAGAAAACCCTTGAAAGTCACTTCCTTTGGGTACCCAACGAACTCTGGTTGTTCGCGTCAAGTTCCAAGTGCAAAGATTGATGAATATGGCCCAGATTAATTAACTCTCACAAATTTTTTCAGATTTTTCACCAACCCAGTTGGAGGAAGAAGAACAGAGGAACAGGGAAGATGATTGGAAGTTCGAGGGTTTTTTTTTCGAAAATGCTTTTGGTGTCCTGTTGTTGTAGCGCCATAAATGAATGAGGGCATTATTGTAATACAACACTAACACCAACTTAACGCCGTCAAGGAGTAAGGGCATTTATTGCTTTTTAAAAAAATATCAAAGTGCACAGTGCGTTTGTTTAAAAATAGAGTGCATGAATTTTGAAAACCACAAGTGAGTGCACGATGAAAAAACCGTAAAACTTATTACCCATTCGAATATTCAACATCAAACTCAAACAACATGGTGGATATTCCTATTTAAAAAAAGAGTAACATGACAAGCTTTTGTAAGATATTTTCCAATGTTATCTTTTATCATAGACCAAAGACTAACTCCTTTCTCTTTCTCCTTGGGATCAGGCAGCTTCTTATTACGACGTTTAACACAAGGAAAGTTAGCTACATCATCTTTTATAGAAGATTCAATGTCTTCCTCAGATTCAACAGCATGAAATCATTTTCAGGCAGCAGACAGATGACAGAATCTCGATTTCGATGATGGCGGTCCATAAGCAGCAGAAATTACACGTCTGAATTCAGAGATGGGTGCTCGTTGTTCCCCTGAGTAAGAGAAGTGGTGCATATCAGATGAAGAAGCAGCAGCTTAGAGATGGCCAATACTCATCTAGTGCATTGCGTAATGTTGAGATCTAGAAGCCAAAAAAAAGGAAAGAGTCATGAATTGTCAAATTATGATCTTATTTTCCACTTATCATTTATTTTAAGTCCACGTTATCATGAGAAGATCGAAAACACTATCAAACACGTGGAATAAGAAATTCGCTAATTCATTAGAAGCACTAGCGGCCCGTTTGGTAGTCGTTAATAAATGATGGTAATGGGAATGGATTTTAAGTGTAATATTACAAGGGGAGCACACTTAAAATCTCCATGGGGAGGCAATTCCTACCCCCAAGTTTGTGCTTTTTCTCCATGGGGAAGCAAACTCACCCCTAAGCTTGTGTTTTTTTCTCCAAAGGGAAGCAATTTTCATTACCACCTACAAGGTGGTATTGGATGGGAATGAAAATTTAAGAAGAAAAATAGTCACTTTAGGATAAATTAGCATTACCATGGGAATGAACAATGATTTTCCTCACAAATTTACATACAAATTTATTCCCATTACCACCATTTATAACCAACAACCAAACGGGCCGTAGGAGTCTATGAGTGTGATGGTCATATTTGAATATGCTTTACCTCTTTTATGTCAAAATCAGCGTTAGTGCAATAATATTTAGTATTTATCCATATATTTAACATTTCATATTTAGAAGCAATAATAGAGAATAAGGGAGTGGAAGGGTGGTAAGCCCTTGCATCTTCCATCCACATGTTGTGGGTTCGATTCTCATCAGGGGGGTTTGAGGGTTTTTGGGTAGGTTGTATTTAAGTACCCTGTGAGAGGGCGTTAATGTAATTTATCTTACTAAATTTTAAAAAAAAAATTAGAAGCAATAATATAAACATATATAATGTCTCTGGCATAGCCGCATAGTAGTATTATAGTAAACTTATGGGTTGTAAATAGTGTCCAAAGTGAAAGTGTAACTATTAAAAAGGAACGAAAGTAGTACAATCTAGCTTAAAACGTCAACTTCTGTCCTTGCCAATCTAACTGCCCTGCGGAAATTGGTTTTGGGTAAAATCAACTTCTCCACATAGGCTCTTGCCAAATGAACTCAATCATTATAAGACATTACACAAAAAGCAATTCCTCAAATAAGTACCACTAACCTGTTGTGCAAGATGCATTAAACTGCAAACTGGGCCCTCAAGCTTTTCGAAAGAATATTTTGTGGACCCACTTGGCTTCTCATGCCGCTCCATGATAAATTCTGGACAGAGGATTAAATATCCGGATGAAAGATGATGTCAACATATTATGATTTTACAATTCATCATTAGGAAATTATCATAAGAAAAGGAGACCAAAAGCAACACAAGTGAAAGATTGTAATAATTCACTGGGTGTGAACAGTAAAAATGGACAAGGGCGGCTACAACAGAATTCAAGCTCATAGTAGCACCAGTGACCAGTTGAAGCTACCTGGTACACAGAGCCAGGAACAGTATCTACTGAAAGTAATCTTAAATTACCCTTAAGATGACTTATATCAGTCCTCTCAATTGCTTCTTTCCGTAAAGTTTCTTCGCTAATCCTCGCATTTTTTACAAACATTTTATGTGACAAATTTCCCCTGATTAGAAGAGAACTTAATTTAAGTATCTATCTTCCTCTGACCTTTCTTTATACATGCATCTACACTTTAGAAAATAGTAAAAAGAAACATTAAAAGGGCGTAGATACCTCTCAACCATCAAGATATAATCTAATCCTGGCTTTCTTGCACGACCCCTGGATTGGATGTAGGCCAAAAAAGTTTTTGTAAGGTCAAAGCAAATCACCACATTACATAGCCGAATATCCAGGCCTTCCTCAGCAACACTAGTGGCAACTAGCAAAGTCACCTGGAGAAGTCATTTTAAAAATATACACTAAAAAAGAGTCCATGAATTTCTATAATGGAGGAGAAGTCCAACATATACTAAAACAAACTTTTCAAGTTCTCATTCCAATTACCAGATAAACCCACCTGAAACCCATAACCCCCTCTTCTCGGCTCGCTCACAGAGGCAAAGTGTGTTGGAAGAGATTTCTTAATCACATCAAACACATATTCTCAAGTCTAACCAAGGTAGAAACATACACGACGCAAAGATGTGGATTTATATGTGAGGAGTGAGGACCATTAGTATCTGATGGACAATATTATGGCACCAGGGTATATATAAATTAAACAAGAGTACAAGACTCGAGCGCTGATACGCGCATACCCGGTATGGGGTGGTAGTTGTCCATACCGGGGCAATTTGGTAATTTTCGCTCAGTTGAAATAAAATGGGTTTATTTAATTAACCTGAAATTGAACCTTCCTCTTCCTCCGCATAATTTCCAAAGTTCTTCACCTCAGAAATTCGGTTCTCTCAGCCCAATTCCAAGGCCATCTGTGTTGCAAATTGTAATAGAAATTTGAATCCTTGGTTTTTAGCATCAAATAATGCATGTGATGTGATTGTAAAATGTAGAAGATTTGTCTAAACCTTGAAAATCGTTCAAGGCCATTTAATAAGGTAAGTAATTGGATTTTAGCAAATGAATGTAATTAAATATGCAATGTTTGGTTTTATTTATAAAATGTGTACTAATTCATTGATTTAGGTTATTATATATGTTGTATTTGGTTTTTAGATCTCGCCCTCTCTTGAATGAAATATCGAAATTTATGGTTTAGTAAATTAGTGTGCATTGTTTTCTTTTTAATTATTTAGCTTATTTGGTTGAGTTGCCTGACATTCAAAGTTATTAAAATCGCGATTCAAATCTTAAAATCTTACGATTTTACGATTCAAAATATGGTAGACGATTCGATTCACGATTCAACACGATTCTATACATTTCTTTTGATTAGCGAAAACCTCGCAAATTTAAATCATGCTAACAAAGAAAATAATAGATATATATTGTTAGTTATTGCTAATATAGTGGGTAAACAACTATTTTTTCCAATTTTTAGGTTTTTTAACTTATAATTTTAGTACATTCAATGAAGATTGAGTGCAATATCTTGATTATACGTGTTTGTAGAATCTTACGATTCTACGATTCGATTTTACGATTCGATTCTAAAGGTCGTTTCCGATTCAAACTAGAATCTCGATTTTAACAACTTTGCTGACATTTGTTGATTTAGTTGAATTTTTTGAATCACCATCTGTTAGTTGGTTGATTTGGTGGTTGTTATTGAATTTGGTTAAATTAGATGATGGCATGAAATTTGCCCACCCCCTAGTTGTTGTTTGGAACATTAAATTAAGATTGTAATATTTTGAACAATAGTATGTAAACTCTGGTTGCTTTGTTTACCCAAAAAAAAGATTAGAATTTTGTGGAGTTAGGTTGTGGCCAGGAATTTGATGATAAAATTGAGCAAGTTCTTGAATTTGGTTGAATTAGGTTTTACCCATGATTGATGAAGTGTCGAGTGATAATGATAATGAGCTAAATGGTGGTTATGAAAAGGAAGCTGAGTGTTTGGAGGTAACGTAATTATGTAATTGTCGTTTATAGTGTTCACCTTTTATTGGAGTTCTTCTAGATTTGTCAATGGCATGTGTATGTATGAATGGGCTGGACAATCAGATGAGCTGGGTAGACGAATAAAAGGAAGAGTATAATTGAATCACTCTGATCTTTTTATCCTTCTCATTTATGATATTATCTTTACTAGATGTTGCTATGTCAACACTTGCATACTTATTCGGAAACGAATCCATCTCCATGGCCTAGAAGAGCTTAGCTAATCTGTATCCGCAGGGGCGGGGCAAATATGGGAAAAATTAATGGGGGTCCTATACAATTTTCTTAATTGGGCCCTTCATTTGTAGTTCAAAAAAGATAAAAGTATAAGATTCGTATTTAGACTATTTACAGCTAGCTAATGGCGACTATCTTCAATAGTTTAAACAACAAAACTTTGATGAATTTCATGTTCTCATTGTTCGTTCCCTTACACTTTTACTACTGATCCAAATGTTTTTCTTTTGTCTTTTCTTTAAACAATTAAAAATAAATATATTTTGGGGCCCTTATATTTTGGGGGCCCTATTCGATTGCCGTGATTGCATGGGCCAAGAACCACCCTTGTGTATGCGCATAATAGATTACAAGCTTTATTTATGATCCCCATTGGCTCTCAAGAGTCAAGACACCTTCTAAAAAGCCCAATTTGTCATCACAAGGGTGCAAACTGCAGAGCTAGACAAAAAATGCAAGGTTCTGCTCTGCAAGTCAGATATTTGCATCCTTCACACCATATCGTGGACCAGAAATTCCTCGTCATCTATTGTACATGCAACTCTAGACCACATTGAGCCGGAGTCTCCACCATGGTAGATACTCCTGGTTCTGCTCACCACGTAAGTATACGGCTATACGCTCCTCAAAATTATACTCTTGTAATCTTAGATTGTATTGGACAAGTCCCTTTCTTTTCCTTTCTGACACAGCTGAAGCTTAAGGAATGCATTACAGTCATATCCTTACAATGGACCTTGCTTACAAGGGAATGCTGCTGAAAGTGAACATTCCCATGAGCCCATCATCTCACCCGCTTACTCAGGAGTACTATCATCATATCATGTGTAAGCAGCATTGTGATAATGAGTCAATTGGCTACCCAATAAGAATTCGAAAGTACTTTAATTTAGGATGTTTCGAGCAAGTGATTTTTCCCTGGAATTTAGTTGCTAACTAATTTGCTCGAACACTGGCTGATCTTGACGTCGCACCTTGCCATTTCTTGCAGCTCACTAATGCTAATGTCCTGCCCTTCTTTTGCATCTATGGACTATGGTTGCAGACATGCTGTTTAAAAACTTCTACCTTGCCATTTCTTTCACCTCAAAATAGTATGATATGATTATGATCTCATCTATGTCATTTATGTTTTAGGATGGAGAACCAATTGGTGGTGGTTTTTCTGTTCTTACACCTACCATAAGTGCTGGTTGGTCTTCGGTACAAGCTCTTGAATTTGATGTAATACAGTTGAAGACTTGAAGTTGCTTTATCTTATGCTGCTAACATTGTAATTTTATTTGGAAATGTTGCAAGGTTCAATAAACAAGCTCATATTCAATGTTTGGGGGCATATAACTAGTTGATCGTGATGGTTATGTAGGATTTCACACGTTTTCTAGCCACGTTGAATATCGATAGCTTCATGACCTTAGGCACCACTGCTGCTGCTTCAGTGCTTCGAATGTCCTAGTCCAATTCTCACACATGAAGTATAATGTTGGGTTAAATATTTTTTGTGGTAGTTTGTTTAGGTACATGAATTATTTTTTGGATTAAATTTTTAGGGTACATGATATAATTTTGGAGAAGTTGTTTGGTTGTTTGGACAGATGAATTAAATGTGAGGTGGGCCTATGTATGGGAGTACATGTATTGCCGTAGTTTTTGCGAGACATGGCTCGTTGGTTTGGACTTTGGCCTCATAAAATTTTGGTGATCACATGGCTAATTGGTTACTACATAGGTCCATTTTATATTATCATGCCCACTCTTATTACTATTATGGCAAATCTCGTTTGGGCTCTACCTTTGAATTTTTGGAGACCATAATTTCCTTTGTACATTGCTTGAATTTTATAGGCCCACTTGAAAATTGGTCTTCATTAAATCCTAAAAATTTGCAAATTATCTTACAATTATTATTTTAACTTTTACGTTTATAACCCTTCTACACTCTACAAGATAAGGTAGAACCAAGGATCAAAACGATAAACATTATTATCAAATTTCCAACGGTCCAACAAATCGTTGTTCCAGAGTATGCTCCTATCCACCGATTAAGTGAATGACTATCAGGAACGAAGTAATCTTTTACTTTTTTATTTTAAGCCTAAATAAAATAAATAAGAGGGATGAAAAAAATTAGCTAATGTTAATATAGAAATGTACAGAAATGGAATTGCAAACAAGAAAAAGATCTTTTTCCGATATCTATATTAATAGAAATCAGATTTTTGTCATGGCATAAATTATGAATAAATGTTAAATTCTTTTTCGGAATAAAAAATAATAAGGTGAAGTTTTTATTGATATTGGTAAAAAGTGTATTTTATTCAAGGATTAAGTTATTACTCAATAAATAAATAAAAATGAAAATTCTTCAAAGCTAGAGTAAAAGATGAGATCAATTCCGAAGCAGTTTTTCTAGTATAGCAGACAGAATTTAATTGGTCTAATTCAGGATTTTTCGATTCATTTTCGCTTTATTTAGTCTACAAACATATCAAGATCAAAGAATATCACCTTATATATATATGATTTTATACAATTATTGTTGCACTTTCTCCATTTTAGATACTTGCAATACTTGTAATTTCAATTTCATAAATTTTACTTTCAAATTCTACGATCTTGCACTTACAATGATAATTGTTACTTGAAATATAACTTTTTGAATTACTTGAAATATAAATTATATTGTAATTTTTCATGCAAATTAAGGCTCCACTTGAGATGTAATTAAACAATTGAGATGTAAATCTTTAAATTACGTATTTACGTAATGAATAAAATAAATTAAGTTATTACTTTTCGCATAAATAATCGAGAAATTAGTAGATCTCAATTGTTTCATTCAACGTTTATATTACTAATTAACCATGTTAATCAGATGTACTCGATTATTCAAGTACTATGTTAATTGGATTTGGTACTATGTTAATTGGATTTAATCGATTATTCAACATCATAAACCATGAACTATGTTAATTGGATTTAATCGATAATTCAACATCATAAACTAATCGATTATTCAAGATCATAAATCATAATCAATTATGAACGTTCAAACAATTGAGTACTATGTTCATTGGATCTAATCGATTATTCATGAACGATTATGAACGTTCAAACAATTTGGTACTATGTTAATTGGATTTAATCGATTATTCAATTCAACATCATAAATCATGATCGGTTATGAACGTTCAAACAATTGAGTACTATGTTCATTGGATCTAATCGGTGAATCATGATTGATTATGAACGTTCAAACAATTCATTACTATGTTATTTGCATTTAATCGATAATTCATGATCGATTATGAACGTTCAAACAATTTGGTACTGTGTTAATTGGATTTAATCGATTATTTAATTCAACATCATAAATCATGATCGATTTTGAACGTTGAAACAATTTGGTACTATGTTCATTGGATCTAATCGACAATTCATGATTGATTATGAATATTCAAACAATAGAGTACTATGTCCATTGGATTTAATAGATTATTCAATTCAACATCATAAGTCATGATCGATTTTGAAAGTTCAAACAATTTGGTAATATGTTCATTGGGTCTAATCGATTAATCATGATCGATTATGAGTGTTGAAAGAATTTAGTACTATGTTAATTGGATTTAATTGATTATTCAACATCATAAATCATGATCGATTATGAATGTTCAAACAATTGAGTATTATGTTCATTGGATCTAATTGATTATTGAACATCATAAATCATGATCGAGTACGATATAGTAATATGAACGTTCAAACAATTGAGTACGATCTAGTAAGTTGACTAGGAAAGGGTTCATACAATTCTCCATGATCAACTTACTAACCCAAATGATCTGAAATTATACCAATCTTATCTGATTACACTTCTACATAATCTCTACTCCCAACTAAAGGATTACAATACTCCCAAGTACCAACTACATTACGTTACATGATCTGAATACAATCCCACATAAAATGAATTTATACCAATATGATCTGATTTTACTTTCACATGATCTGAACTCCCAACAAAAGGCTAATAGTACTCCCAACTACATTATCACATTATACCAATCTGATCCGATCTGAATGGGTTCTACATGATCTGATTACTATCCAAAGTGATCTTACTTTATACCAATATGATGTGATTCCACTAGTACATGATTTGGATATGTTACTAAAGGATTATACTTATTATATGGGTTGTATATCCTAACTAATCCGAGTTATTACAAATGTGATAAGAGGTTTGACAAATGTGATATGATTCTACTTCAACATGATCTAATCTTATGCTTTCAATTTTGTATAATTTTATAGTAACAATTTTTTCATACTGCCTTCGTTTCTTTTTAAATGCAACAAACTCACTTTCACGCACAACAAGACATTACATTGACCATAAATATCTATAATTACATATAGGTAAAAATCATAAAAATTACATATTATGAAAGTGGGTCACGAGACGAATCTAACGAAATCCCTTTTGACTATATGTTTTTCATTATGTACAAATCACAAATCTTAGTCAAAGTGATAAGTGTGAATAGTGGAAAAGTCCAATTGTTGCATTTAAAAAGAAACAGAGGAAGTATAATTTTTATTTATACAAAATTTAATGGTTAAAATTATGCATTTATATAATATTACAAGTGTGTCGAGAGAAGTATGCACTTAAATTACTTACTTAATCTGATAGTAGGATAAATGTCGTTCCATAATACCATAATTATCGTTACAAAATACCATAATCCGATAGTATGATAAATGTCGTATGAAGATATGACTCATTGACTACGATCTTATAATTTGTTGATGGGTTTTGGTTAATTTGCAAGGAGGTAAGTTACACTACTGAATTTCGATCGGCTTAGAAAATATTAGATGAGCTAGTATGGTTACAAACTTAGATGAGTACTAATACATAGTATATTTTTTAATTGAAATTATAATAATGCAATGTTTTAAAAATCGAAAAAAAAATCCTCTAGTTTTATGAAGGTAGTAAGTAACGAATCATCTATCATACGCTTAATGATTAGCACAAATTATTAGAATAGGCAGTCTAATTTTAGCATAAAATTAGACGAACCCAAGACTAAAATTTTCTAACAAGCCCATTCCATTGCACTATAACCCAACACTATCCTAGTCACCCCTTCTCTTCTCCCTCCTTAATTTTCTTGATTCTCGAACTACAACAGACAATTCCAAAAAATAACCCGACAGTCTTACCAAACAGATTAAACTAATCACTAAATGGATTAAACTAGTCACATAATGGGTAAACAAAATGTCCTTACTGAATGGGCTAAACTGGTCACGAAATAGATTAAACTAGTCCCTAAATAGATTAAACTAGTCACTATATTAAAAAGGTGGTATGTTCTCTTCTTAATATTGGGCTTGGGCCGTGCCTAATTTTAAATTAAAGTAGGCGGTTTCTTACAAGACCAACTGAATGATTAGGGGTATTATTTGTTCTGAGTAATGTAATGTTGTAAAGGGAAAAAAACTCTCCCGTCACACTACCTTCATAAAACTAGAGGATTTTTCAGATTTTTAAAACATTGCATTATTATTATTCGAATTAAAATATATATTATGTATTAGTACTCGTCTAAATTTGTAACCATAATATGTATTAACATACTATGTATTAGTACCACAATTTTAGGTCTGTAACCATATCCATCTAAAATTTTCTAATTAGGCCGATCGAAATTCCGTAGTGTAACTTACCTCCTTGCAAATTAACCAAAACCCATCAACAAATTACAAGATCGTAGTCAATGAGTCATATCTTCATACGACATTTAAATTAATTAAGTAATTTAAGTACATATTTCTCTCAACACGCTTGTAACATTATGAAAATGCATATTTTTAACCATTAATAACTCTAATTATGTATACGTAAAAGTTATATAAAAAAAAATTTACTCAAAAATTATACAAAAAATTAGATCACGTTGAAGTAGGATCAGATCACATTTAATTTGTAAAACCTCTTATCACATTTGTAATAACTCGGATTAGTTGGGATATATATACAACCATATACTAAGTATAATCCTTTAGTAACAAGTCCAAATCATGTAGTAGTGGAATCATATCATATTGGTATAAAGTAAGATCACTTTGGATAGTAATCAGATCATGTAGAACCCATTCACACCGAATCCGATTGGTCTAATGTGATAATGTAGTTGGGAGTACTATTAGCCTTTTATTGGGAGCTCAGATCACGTAAAAGTAAAATCAGATCATATTGGTCTGAAATCATATTATGTGGGATTGTATTCAGATCATGTACTATAATGTGTTCAAAATCGATCATGATTTATGATGTTCAATTGAATAATCGATTAAATCTAATTAACATAGTACCAAATTATTTGAAGGTTCATAATCGATCATGAAATAATCGATTAGCTCCGATGAACATATTACTAAATTATTTGAACGTTCAAAATCGATCATGATTTATGATGTTGAATTGAATTATTGACTAAATGCATTTAACATAGTACCAAATTGTTTAAAAGTTCATAATCGATTAGATCCAATGAACATAGTACTCAATTGTTTGAATGTTCAAAATCGATCATGATTTATGACCTTGAATTGAATTATTGATTAAATCCAATTAACATAGTACCAAATTGTTTGAACTTTCATAATCGATCATGCAGTATCTACCCAATTAGCATAGTACTTAATTGTTTGAACATTCATAATCGATCATGATTAATCCATTACATCCAATGAACATAGTATCAAATTGTTTAAACGTTCAAAATCGATCAGGATTTATGATGTTGAATTGAATTATCGATTAAATCCAATTAACATAGTACCAAATTGTTTGAACTTTAATAATCGATCATGAATTATCGATTAAATCCAATGAACATAGTACTCAATTGTTTGAATGTTCATAATCGATTATGATTAATCTATTAGATCCAATGAACATATTACTCAATTGTTTGATCTTGAATAATAGCTTAGTTTATGATGTTGAATTATCAATTAAATCCAATTAGCATAGTTCATGGTTTATGATGTTGAATAATCGATTAAATTCAATTAACATAATACCAAATCCATTTAACATAGTACTTTGAATAATCGAGTACATCCAATTAACATGGTGAGGAATATGAACGTTGAATGAAACAATTGAGATCTACTAATTTCTCGATTAAAACATAATAATTTAATTTCTTCGATTTCATTATGTAAGTACATAGTTTAAATATGTACATCTCAATTGTTTAACTACACCTCAAGTACATCCGATTAACATGGTTAATAAGGAATATGAGCCTTGATTTGCATGAAAAATAACATCGTATTTGCATTTACAATGTTACTCTTCAAAGTGCATTTCTATAATTCAAAATGTTATATTTCAAGTGACAATTAAAATTGTAAGTGCAAGGTCGTAGAATCTGAAAGTAAAATTCATGAAATTCAAATGTAAACGTAAAAGTTAAAATAATAATTGTAAGATAATTTGCAAATTTTTCAGGATTTAATGAAGCCTAAATGGGATCTTCAAGTGGGCCTATAATATTCAAGCAATGTACAAAGGAAATTATGGTCTTTAAAATTCAAGGTAGAGCCCAAACGGGATTTGCCATAATAGTGATAACTCTTATAAGAGTGGGCATGATAATAAATATGGACCTATGTAATAACCATTAGCCATATGGTCATGTCACAATCATTTTTATCAGGCCATAGTCCAAACCAACGAGCCATGCCTTGCAAAAACTACGGAAGTACATGTACTCCCACACATAGGCCCACCTGCCACATTTAATTCATCTGTCCAAACAACCTAAACAAACTTCCCCAAAATAATCTCACGTACCCTAAAAAATTAATCCAAAAAATAATTCATGTACACCCAACACAAACTACCAAAAAAATTTAACCCAACATTATACTTCATGTGTGAGAACTGGACATGACATTAGCACTGAAGCAGCAGCAGTGGGGCCTAAGGTCATGAAGCTATCATCATCCGGCGTGGCTTGAAAACGTGTGAAATCCTACATAACCATCACGATCAACAAGTTCTATGCCCCCAAACATTGTCCATGCCAAGCTGCAACTCTAGAGGATCAATCTTTCTTATTCTTCCTTGGTTTTCTCGAAGCTTCAACACTCGAGTAATAACGCATACTTCATGTTCTATGGGGTGCTATACAACACGGAGGATCTTTCATGTTTATCTTCTGGATTTCGTCCACTGGAGAATCACATCCCACTTGAGCTTCACAACTTTACGTTATTCCCTTTGCCCACAGATGCAGGGGAATTCTCTTTCTTCTTCCCCGAAAATTGGAGTCAGACTCAACTTCTCCATTCATTCGTCTCCTAACCACCGAGTACTCTCATCTATTCTAACAGCAACTAAAGGCAGCGTCTGTAACGTAATTGCTGCATTTTCTTCACACACCTACCTTCTCCCATATAGGAACAAAGCAGCCCATAGGCGACCTTCACTAGATACCGCCTCTGTTGTACATCTTTCCTCCAATGACATAAAATATATTTCTCATGAACGTCATGCATTTCGTAAGCTTTGGTGGTGTACCTACATATAATTCCAATTTAACAAACATTCATTCCATAATAAATATTATATCTGTCGATCAAATATTTTGAGTTCAGTTAACAACATAACAACTTTCTGAAGAAACTCGAAACATGTTATACATTCAACCAAAATTAGCTAACCAAAATCATATGAAAAAATGAAAGATTTCAACCAAAATTAGCTTCTAACAATATTCAATCAACCCAAATTTACATAATTATAGAAACATTATTAAGGAAGCTAAACCACTTATTTGCTTTACTCTTCCTTTTATTCATCCACCTGCTCATGTGATTGTCCAGCCCATTAGTACATACACATGCCAATGCTATTCACAAATCTAGAAGAACTTCAATATAAGATATACATTATAAACCACAATCACATAATTAACTTACCCTCCAGACACTCAGCTTCCTTCTCATAACCATCATTTAGCTCATTATCACTATCACTCGACACTTCATCAATCCTGGCCATAACCTAATTCAACCAAATTCAATAACTTACTAAATTTTCTCAATGTATTTCAAAATAACGAGGGTTAACTATGACTAACACATGCAAACCAAATAGAGGATAAACCAAATTAATATTCATTAAGAAAGATCCATTCATTACTGTTATGATCTTGAGTAGTAAAAAATTTAGGGGATTATCAGATCAATATGAGAAAAAAAAGTATAATTTAGAAGTTCCTAAAATTTGAAAAACTGTCGACTTCTTAGACTAACAAAACAAATTGCAAACTAGAAAAAGTAGACTATTCAATTAATTTCAACTTTCCACATAATGAAAAAAAGGTGTCTAATTATGGTCTCTAATTACATTAGTAGAAATCCACCTACTAATAATCCCCATATTGATATGATAATCCCCTAAATTTTAGGAATTATAGATAAGGGGTCCAAGCACAAACACCCAAGAAGTTAACAGAATCTAAGATAAACCTTGATATTCCCCTGCCATCCAAAATTCTCACCAACAATGTAGCACTTTAGAGAATGAAAAAACTCCATTTGAAACCATGAGCTACTGCCTATCAGGAGTATACTTCTATAATTTCTATCTATGCTGAAAATTAGAGTATTGTAAAGATTAGTACAATTCCAACTGATGTAATATGAACTTCACTTCTAAGTGAATTCACATATTTCAATCACTATTGGAAATTTATCTCAACAGTAACTACAGATAACTCATAGTTTTACCAATGATAAGCCTTTAAGATAACATGTTTCCCCAGCCAACAAACAAACTAATAATCAACACTCTACTAGAGGATGAATTCAACAAATAATTATAACCCAGTTCAACAAAACAACATCTAAAAAATAAAAAAAGAACTACTCAAAACAAGTAAAGAGGAGACTGAAATGGATAACCTGAGCTTTGTGGGTTTATGTTTCTTAATTATTGATTGGAAGTGTGCTAAGAGAACAACATATACGTATTTACCACCTTAGAATTTCAAATTTTTTGTTAGCTTTGGAGTTGGGAGTTGAAACTCCAAATCTGAGAAAAACATAGCAACCACCTAAATCGAAGTGGGTTTATGTTCTCCTATTCTCAACCAACATCTTAGCAAATTTCCATCAAAATTCCTGGCCATAACCTAAATCCACAAAATTATATTTTTTTTGGGTGAACAAAGCAACCAGAGTTTACATACTATTGTTCAAAACATAACAATCCGAATTTAAATGTTCCAAACAACAACTAGGGGTGATGTGGAAATTTCATCCGATCGTCTTATTCAACCAAATTCAATAACAACAACCAAATCAACCAGCTAACAGATGGTGATGAAAGGAATTCAACCAAATCAACAAATGTCAGGCAACTCAATCAAATAAGATTAATAATTAAAAAAAAAACACTGCACACTGATTTACTAAACCATAAATTTCGACATTTCATTCAAGAGACGCGAGATCTAAAAATCCTTCCTTACCTTTTCAAATTCAGCTTCAAATGTGAAATCGCATGAGAGAAGCAGCCACCTATTTCAAAATTTCGGACAGTTCTTCAAGGTTTCACAAAACGTAAACAATTCAGTTGCGTGGATGATGCTAGAACACAAGATTCGAAATGAGCAATTTCATGAAGAAGGGGAAATTGCTTTGGGAATTACCTGAGAAACGCAATTTTGAGGTGAAGGAATTGGAATTCACGAGATTGGGAGTTTCTATTTCATTCAAGTTCTTTTACTTCAAGTGATTAAAATTACGAAAATGCCCTGGTATGGACAACGGTTTGTCCATACCGGTTATGCGCCCACACTTCCTCTACAAGACTCACATCAAAGAAGGAAGCACAAGAAAATGTCTGTCAGCAGATGGTACTCCATGGCAAGAGCTGCAGGAATTCCAACTTGAATGATGCAACTCATCCCCCAAATAAGGGACATGCAATCGATGGATAACTTTTGAAAATGTAGGAGAGTTTGAACCCACATCAACTGTGGCCAAGTAGTCAGGCTTCTGTATCGTTGTTCCTGCAAAGAGATGTAAACTTAACATTTAACAAAATTTGAAATTTACACAAATTAAGGCAACAAGCAAAATCAGATGTAACAGATAATGAATGAAAAATGTGACATGAATCAAGCTAATTGCCTGATTTGTACACTTAACAAGGAACTTCTGACAAGATATTACTTCAGAAGATATCTTTTTACCAAGTTGTTATTTAATTCAACTTCATTTTACAACTAAATAACCTTTTCTACTTGTAAGGACTATAATTAAGCTCTTTATGCATATCAATTTAATTAATAAAACAACAATAAGTAGAAATTAAAGCAAGCGAGTTTAAAACATAAAACCCTAGAAATCCGAACAACCAACCAAAATTAACGAAATTACTTCAAAAGAAAAGCAATCTACCAAACTTAGCAAATCAACATATGTCTCAAGCTTGTTTTTCAAAAAACGACTGTAGGAGAATCTCTTCAGGTGAACAACCAAAATTTCAAGCAGTCTCCAAAGATCCAATTTCTTACTCGCTGGGTGATGTTGCTTGCAACTAGGGCAATACCTTGAAAATGAGAATTCAACAAAGTATTAGAATCATATCATCATAAACACTATTGTACTACTAATAGAAGAGGCTCAAAGAAACAAGAAGACAGCTGCTTTTAAGTCGGCAGTTTAACATCCAGCCCAGGATCATTTACAACATTAAAAAAAACAAAGAATCACATGATATTAATTGAAAGTCTAATGACTTCTAGTGATTTGATTCACCAAGAAGGTAAACAACTGTACCATATGTTACAGCAACAAACATCAAAAGTTCATTCTGACTCAGCTGTTTAACGTAAATCCTTTCATTCAGCTGCAAGGCTCAGTGCTCTCACTATATTACCCACTGCACAGCAACTAATTATCATGTAAAAAGAATGAAACATGTCCTTGCAAGATTAACTCAGAACTTAGTGGTAGCTATATTTGTGTAACACCCCCAAAATTCATACACGTCTAAACTACGTTGCATCGACTTTGGGAGTGTTACTGCCACGGTGAAACGCAAGACTTATTGAAATTAAAACATTAAATTACTCTTTATTATGAAAACTAAATTGCAGCGGAAATAAAATGTTAACTTAACTACAACTCGGGAATCACCAATGACCCCTTTTTATTTAAAATCATTAACTAAGTAAATCATAAACAAACTCTAGAAGGTTCAAATCAAAACACTTAAAAAGTCTATAAAACAAATAGTATCCCCTGTATGCCCGAACTCATGCAGCATCATCAGCATACCTAATCTGCTCCCCATTGAAATATCAATGGTTCATCACAGGTCAACAAGCAAACACAAATAACACACAATCAGCTATGCTGAGTACGTACTTAAACAGTTAAATAATATACTAAGTATAATCAAAATAATAAGAATCATCCCTAGACAAGATACTACGAGAGTGTTACATTTCATTACTTTTATAATTTAGTTGGCAACGAACGGGCACCGTCATCTTGCTAGAATCATATGGGCTACTTAATCCTTAATAGACAACTTAGTCTATTAGATGGAATATAAATGTGAATTCGTTCCGCTTCACACCCATCACCTTAGTATGCATACCCCCAAGATCGTACGGAACCTTCCACCGATGTAACACCCCGACAATTCTCCCTTTTCTCAAATACCTTTTTAATATAAAACATAGAGAATTATCAAAGTATTATCGCCCGTGTGAAAACGTATCGGCTTATTCAGAATTTTGCAGCGGAAAACATAATAAATAACTTTATAAATAAAAACTTGGTCAACTACAAAGTCAGCTCCAAAACCAACCAACAAAGTCAATGACAACTTAAAACCAAACCAACTACGAAAAGCATAAACTTAAAGTATGATAAATAGTCTAACAAGATCTCCAATCCCGAACCCCATGATGCATCATCTTCAAACCTGTAGATGGATCATGCACTATTGATCCCTAGAGACTGCTCACTAAAATGGGTCATCACATGATCAATAAGGCATAGCCATGATCAACATACACAACAAAAGCACGTAATCAGCAAAGCTGAATACTACATACTAAATAAATAAGCAATCCTAACATGATACTAATAAATAGTAAACAGGAATAAATAACAACATAGTAACTTGCAGATAACTTTTACTGAACTAAACTTTAACAACATTCTTATTACTTTAAATGGAATAGTCAATAGACCGAGTTGTCTAACTAAAACCAGCCTTCCCTTTGGAAGACGAAATACGGGTGCGACTCCGTATTCCCATGACCTACGATATCGAGGAACCTTTTAAATAAAATAGGACACGGTGATCAATCCGGCCCCAGAAAAAGCCATGGCACTCCCACCATGTACTCCAACTCCTATTTGTCCAACACTTCAGACGTGCACCAGTCTAAAGCTATTGTTATCTAGTTTCACTTTACATGATTTACCAGTTATTACTTGTTATGACTCACAAGCAACACAAATAGCACAATCAACAAACAATCACAACTTTCTTTTTATCTTAGGATTAGATAAGTGATCACACAACTTAACAACCCAAAATTAATCCCAACTTTAATTCAATCTTTCTTATTTGTTGAACCTAGCCAACAATCAAACTACCTTTCATAGTTATAAAATATCAACTTACCAAATAAGGCCCTCGGTCCTTATAAAACAGTGAAATACTCAAAAGGGAACAATGATCAATCATGATCCAAACTAATAAATATATTAATTCCCCCATGTGAATTAATAAAAATAAAGTTCCCAACCAACATGCTTGCATCAATCTTCAATACAAACATGATATAAATCTCATAATATAAATCTCATAATCAACATGTTTACACAACAGCATAAAGCATGCAAAATCCAACATAATAGATATCATATATGAACTCAACATAGTTCCTATACATGATACTACATAACTCTCCTTCTTAAAATCATGATACTACATTAATCAACACATAGGTATGTACGTACCTTGTGTAGACAAACTGAGAGGCCACTTTAACAGTCTTAAAAGTCGTCTAGAGAGAATTCTCCGCCAAAGCAAGAAGGGAGGAGGAAGACCGGCGGCAGCACGGCGGTGGTCGGCGAGTTGCCGGCGAAGAAGCAGTGGCCGGCGAGGGGAAGCGTGAAGGCCGAAGGAAGAAAAAGAAAAGAGGTGGCCGAAAATTTGGGAGGAAATGAGGAGAGAGAAAATAACTTGTGTGGGGAATTTTGGGGGTTTATGGGGTTTATATAGTTTTCCCCTTGTGGGCTTAGGAAAAGGTAATTGGGCTTGAATTATAAATCATTTTCCAAGCCTAAGAGTGTTTGGGTTCCTCAAACCCATTTAAGAGTCCTTTTCCAAATCCAAAAAGTATTTCAAACATTTCAAATACTCTTCAAAGCATGACTTTGATAAAATATTTGACTTGCCTAAATCATTAAAATAATTCCTTTGACTTTCAAATAGTCAACCTTTGAAGAATTAAATTATTAAAATACTAAAATATATTTAAATATAAATAACTATACATTAAAATATATTTATAAAATTCATAAATTTACGGGGGATTACAGTCTACCCCTCTTAAAAGAAGTTTCGTCCCAAAACTTGACACGAAAACTCACACATTTTCAAAAGTTTATAACTCAACTCCCATTGGAGAAATACTTGTGCCACTCATGTGCACTCTTTTGCCAACTTAAAAACATTTGTGTTACTCATGAACACATTTTCTTATGCGGAGAATCTATTTATTTTGCACCAACATGTGCAAATCGCCAAAATAAGCATAAAAATGCATAAAAATACCATAAAATAGGTAAAAAGCGTGAAATTATATCGCATTCTACCCCCCCCCCTAAAGAAAACGAGTTACGCCCTCGTAACTCACCTCAGGGAATAAATATGGATACTTCTTCTTCATTTCAGCTTCGGCTTCCCACGTTGCCTCTTCCGACTCATGGTTAGACCAAAGCACTTTCATGATACTGACATCCTTATTGCGTGTACTACGCACCTTCTTATCAAGAATTTTCACAGGCCTTTCCTCATATGTGAGGCTACTATCAATCTAGATCCTCTCAGGCTCTAAGACATGACGCTCATCAAGGATATAACGCTTGAGTTGTGAAATATGAAACACGTCGTGCATCTTCTCGAACTCCATTGGCAAAGCCAACCTATAAGCTACCTTCCCAATTCTTTGCAGAATCTCATATGGACCTACATATTTGGCACTTAATTTTCCCTTTTTCCCAAATCTCATCACACCCTTAGTTGGTGATACTTTTAGAAACACTTTATCACCTACTTCGAATTCATCTTCTCTTCGCTTCAAATCGGCATAACTCTTTTGCCTATCCTGAGCAGCTTAAATTCTAGCCTGAATCAACTTCACATTCTTAACGGTCTCATCAATGAATTCTATCCCCAATACTATATTCTCACTAAAATCATTCCATCAAATGGGACTTCTACACTTTTTTCCATACAATGCCTCAAAAGGTGTCATCTTAATACTCGCATGATAATTATTGTTGTATGAAAACTCAATCAAATCTAATTGGTCTTCCCAACTACCCTGAAAGTCAATAGCACATGCTCTCAACATATCTTCCATAGTTTGGTTAGTCCTCTCAGTCTGACCATCGGTCGCAGGGTGAAAGGCAGTACTCATTTTCAATGTTGTCCCAAGATTTAACTGGACCTTTTGCCAAAATGTCGAGAGGAATCTCGAATCACGGTCTGAAATAATATTGGTTCGAACCCCATGTAATCTCACTACATGCTTAATATACGTCTTCGCAAGTTGCTTCTTCTTCCATGTCTCTTTAATTGGAATTAACACGGTCGACTTCGTCAGACGGTTCACAATAACCCAAACAGTATCATTGTCATTCCTCGTCCGAGGCAAAGCAGTCACAAAATCCATTGAAATGGAATTCCACTTCCATCCAGGAACTTCTAAGGATTGAACCTTCCCCATGGGTCTCTTATGATCTATCTTGACTTTCTGACAGGTTAGACATTTAGATACGAACTCGGTAACCTCACGCTTCATGTTTGGCCACCAATAGATCTGCTTAAGGTCCTTATACAGCTTGTCACCCCCAGGGTGCACAGAATACGGCGTATTATGCCCCTCATTCATAAGACGTCTCTTAAGCTCATCACATTTTTGTGGTACACACCACCTTCCCTTGAACCTCAGACTACCATCATCATGGATCTTAAAATCAACTTCCTTACCTTGCCTCATCTTTTCCTTAATCTTCTCTAGGTGCTCATCCCCAACTTGACCCTCTTTGATCTCGTCGAAAATTGACAACCCCAATGACAAAGCACTCAATCTTGCCTCGATCTCCCCAGGATTTAAGATTTCTAGGCTAAGTCTTTGCATATCTCGACACAACTCCTCAGGAACTACCAAGGCATTCATGCTATGGCTCGACTTCCTACTCAATGCATCAGCAACTACATTTGCTTTCCCCTCATGATATTGGATGTCTAGATCATAATCCTTAATCAACTCTAACCATCTTCTCTGCCTCATATTGAGGTCTTTCTGGGTGAAAATGTACTTCAAACTCTTATGGTCAGTAAAGATCTTACAGGTTGCCCCATAAAGGTAATGTCTCCAAATCTTCAAGGCGAACACAATAGCAGCTAACTCTAGGTCATGGGTAGGGTAATTAGCCTCATAAGGTTTCAACTGACGCGACGCATACGCGATCACCATCCCATTCTGCTGCAACACACATCCCAAACCATTCTTTGAAGCATCACTATACACCACAAATCCCTCATTCCCATCAGGCAGGGTCAAAACAGGTGCGGAGGTCAAACGCTCTTTTAAAATCTGAAAAGCTTCCTCACACTTCTCACTCCACTCGAATTTTGACTCCTTTTTCATCAAATTGGTCATTGGCCTCGCTATCTTTGAGAAATCTCTCACAAATCTCCTATAATAGCCAGCTAGACCTAGGAAACTTCGAATCAGACACATTCTTTGGAGTAGGCCACTCACTCACAGCTTGAATCTTAGCAGGATCTACAGCGACTCATTCCTTAGACACATAGTGACCTAAAAATGCTACTTTCTCCAAACGAAACTCACACTTAGAGAACTTGGCATACAATTGATTCTTCCTAAGCGTCTCCAATATAATCCTCAAGTGTTCATCATGCTCTTTTTCATTCTTCGAATAAATCAGTATATCATCAATGAATACCACAACGAACTTATCTAAGAACTCATGGAAAATCCTATTCATCAAGTCCATAAATATGGCAGGTGCATTGGTTAACCCAAACGCAGTCTTAGGTATATCCTTATCGGCTACCCTCAACTGGTGATACCCCGAACGCAAATCAATCTTCGAGAACACGCTCGCTCCATTCAATTGATCGAATAGGTCATCTATCCTAGGCAAAGGATACTTATTCTTGATGATTACATTATTCAACTCCCTATAATTAATACACAACCTCATACTCCCATCTTTCTTCTTAACAAACAACACAGGAGCTCCGCACGGTGATGCACTAGGCCTAATATAACCCTTATCGAACAGCTCTTGCAACTGCGTCTTCAATTCACTCATCTCAGGATGTGCCATTCTATAGGGTGCTTTAGATATAGGTGTAGTTCCAGGAACTAAGTCTATGGTGAACTCAATGGCTCTAGCAGGCGGCATACCCGAAATCTCACTCGAAAACACATCCATAAACTCATTCACGATTGGAACATCCTTAATATTCACCCCAACTTCTTTACGTACATCTTGCACACTACAGAAATATAGATCACACCCCTTCTTCATTAACTTTTTCACTTGCATCGCAGAAGTAACCCCAAAGTTCTTGGGCTTCCCAAAACGTCTAGATGAGGTCAACTTCCCCAAAGCGTTTCTCAAAACTACTTTCTGAACTTCACAGTCTATCTTCGCCTTGCAGAAAGCTAACCAATCCATCCCCAGAATTACATCTAGGTCTCCCAGATTAAACTCTATCAAATCAGAAGGAAAAACACAGTCTCCTATCTTCAGAGGTAAATTTTTAACCAACTTGGTACACCTTATGGTCTCACCAGTAGGTATACTAACAGGCAAATCAATCACCTCAAAATCTACTAACCCCAGCCTTTTAATAACAGATGACGAAACAAAAGAATAAGTCGCCCCCGAATCAAACAACGCTTTAACTAGCACGGAGTCAATAGAAAAAGTACCAAAAACTACGTCGGCAGATCGTTCAGCTTCATTGCGACTCATCACGAACAGTTTACCCGGAGCCTTGTTCTGGTTGTTGCTCTCACTAGCAGGCTTATTGTAGCTCCCTTGGTTGTTCT